>CM064869.1:51430756-52002435 GCA_032719365.1 Prinsepia uniflora
ACCAGAGGCATAAGAAGACGAAAAGGGTCTGATATGGGATAGAGTCAAAAACTATATAATTATCTAATTACATTGATTCTATTTTGTGGAAGCAGGCACAATGAACAGAGGCTGGATAAAAATGTTGGATAGATCTTCTGATCAGTATTTAGATGGGAACGACAGCTTCATCGCTTCGTAGTCACTATAATGATCCAAGGCGCATATTATGTTTGTGGCGTAAATGTAACAAATGTTATTAGATGTCGCTGAGTAATGTCCATTTGCATCTGGCACGGGACGAAATCATACATAACTACACTAATTAGATTTATCACGGTGAACAAAATTTTACTGCATCGATATCTTCAGTTCACAAGAACCGTCGAGATGATAGCAATTCGGATAATCGATGCGATAATGATCAATTTCTTGAGATATTAAATGATATTTCCCCCCCTGCATCTGATGATATGGATGAAGATGCCCCTATGTCTCAACCCGAAGAGTCAGATCTCAATTATAAAAGGTTGTTGAAAGAAGCTCTCTAGGGGCAATTTTGGAATTGTTGCACATGAAAGTTGAGTATAATCAAATGAACATGCATTTTGATCACATGATGAACATCATCAGCCGTATGCTCTGTGAAGATAACAGTCTACCTAAAGATCATTATAACTCGAAGACGCTTTTGAAGGATCTTAATTTAGGGTATGTAAAGATTCATGCTTGTACGAACAACTATGCATTGTTTTGCGGTGAATTCGAGCATCTCGACAAATATCCTAGGTGCAATGAGCCTAGATTTAGAAATAATAAGATTTTGAATAAGGTGTTGCTGTAACGACCCGTCCCGGAAATTAGGGTTAGTTGGTCCCGATAAGGTCGTTAGCCTAGAATGACGATTTTGCCCCTAGTTCGGGCAAAAAGTTGACTTTTAGTTCGGGTGGTCAAATGGACTTTGACCGGTGACTGTGACGTAGTTCGGGACGTCATGAATCCGTAGATAGGTGGCATGCCCGATTTTGACATCCGAGGAAGAAGTTATGATGTTCGGAAGGTTAAGGGCACTTTCGTAATTTGGCTAAACTAGGGAGAAAAGTTGACTTTTTTGGCGATCGGGTTTTGGCACGTTGACCTAGAACTTTTAGGTACATCTTGTCATCCTGAGTTCGATGACAGGTGGCACGTATTCATCGAACTTACGATGTGTGAGTTACAGGTCTAAAACGGTAAGGGTAAAATCGTAATTTTGGTTTAAAAGAAGAGTATTTTGGTCGCACATTGGGATTTGTGCAACAGAGAGGGACAAATGGAGGGCTGAGATGGAGCCACTTGTGAGAAGGCTGAGGGGATGATGACACGTGTTAGGGGTCTGGTTGGTTCTAGGAAGCACGGCTCCAATTATATGGGTTGTGTTCGTGTTTGTTCGAGAAAACAGGGGCAGAGTGAGGCGGTGAGGAAATCGATCAAGCACGGTGAGGGTGTGATTTTTGTGAATGTGTGAGGGTGAACAGAGGTTAAGGGAGAGTGGACGAGTGAACTGGAGTGGGTCGTGTGATCGTGAGTGAGTAGAAAGGAAGGGTGAGTTCACAGGAAATCATAAAACAAAGAGGAATTTGAGTGGTGGACATGACCCATCCCAATCCCCCTGGGATTAGTGCGAGATGACCCTGCTCCCGTCTGACACGAAGCAAATCCTGTGCACACCTGTGCACACCACATATCAAATCTCATATATCATATATACATATAAGTCACACCACCAATCCTGTCACGGTATCCAAAGCTACGCGCGTGCTACCCGGGTCTCAATCCGAGTCTTCTCAAAGTCAAGGTCAATGTCTGCAGACCACTGACCCTACCCGAGGTAATAGTAAACATAGCCTTCCTAAGAGTAAGGAACCCAACTGGGGGGTGACTCTACTCAGTCGGTGCTCCGTGACTACTCCGGGGTCCACCCAGGCCAACGACCCTCCCCGGAGGAGATAGTAGAACATGTAAAGGAAGGTAGATGAACATATATATTCATAACATACATATTCATGTCCGGTTCCCCCCTGAACCGTCATGATCCATAATATCCATAATCAGGTAACATGCCGGTTCCCATAAACTGTCATGTACCGTAATAACATAACCGAGGTAACATGCCGGTTCCCATAAACCGTCATGTACCGTAATAACATAACCGAGGTAACATGCCGGTTCCCATAGACCGTCATGTACCGTAATAACATAACCAGGGTACATGCTGGTCCCCATAAACCGTCAAGAACCAGAATGACCTGACAAAGGTTCATGCCGGTTCCCATAAACCGTCATGAACTTGGAAATCCACGTAGGATCCCTGACTCGAAATCATAAACCGTAGAGTAACTGGGTCTCGTGCCCGAACATATGACTCAATTGGGCACCGTGCCCGATATCTAAGGGTCAGTCACGACTCCGATCATAGTGATGCGTGCAACCATCCATCCAGGACCGCTCTCAATCCTAGTATGTCGCCGTGAACGAATCAACCGACGCGACCACCCCAAGATCATGGTGCACTCATCACCGATCGCTATCCTGAACCGTCAGCACTCTGAAGTCGAGCCTCCCCAGGTTGCCCGACAACGAATCGTGCATCGTGACCTCTCCGGAAGGAACACATCCCAATCCGGAGGCGAGCGTCGTATCGTTGATCGCCGTGCACATAGCACCCGCCACGACCACAATTTAGACTCGAAGGTCGTAAATAGCGTCATATGCCCGAGACAAAACCAAATGGGTCTCATACCCGAGTTTATCCATTTAGAAATCCAAAATCAAATCATTTAAATCAATAAAGAAATACAGACCCGTATAAGCACCGTATAAGGCCGAAACCTCGAAATACGTGCTTATACGTAACCACATACAAATGCACCCATGGCATCATCAAACATGTAATAAAACATATAATAAACATTTATGCATGCACTAATTTAGAAAACAAAGTCCACTCACAGACCGTCCGAGCTGCCGCCTCGATTTTCGTGCCATTCGGCTCCCCGAGCCGATCACCATCACCGGGACTCTCGAATCTGTCCAAATCGTAATAGAAGGTTACTAACTACTTAATTAACCTCCCACTAAAGCCCCGTAATTTTCCCGTATTTTTAACTATTTTTAAAACCGAACCTAAACCTTCCGATGCCCCGAAACATATCGAGACGGTGTCCGATCGACTCGAAACCAGTCCCAAAATGTTCGTTACATCGAATAGATGATTTCACATGTTGAACACATCCCTAAATTCTCCCCCACGTGCCCACACGCGCCGCCTGAAGTGGCTACGCGTGGGCTTCACGCTCCTGCTACAGTACCCGTCTCCTACTTCGGTCAGACCGGTCTGAACCGGTCCGGTCCGGTTTTTCCTGCAACTTGGACCGGCGTAACCGGTCCAGGTCTCCTTCTCCCTCATTTTCGGTCCGTTTGCTTCCATTCCAATTCCTAAATTCCTATTTCTTCATTTCCTATCTAACCCAATTAACAAAACTACCTAAAACCTTCGAAACCCGACCGGTCCAATTTTGAACCTCACGGTTCAATTTTCTCGAAACCTCCCAGGGCTTCCCCGACGTCCAACCTTCATCCAAACATTCCTAAAACAATCCTAGGAACCTATTTACTTCAACCCAAACATCCAAACAAGCCCCTAATAATTAGAAATGGAAAATGGATTAAAATGGGCAAAACCGATTACCTCGCGGGTTGGCCACCACCGCCGTCCACGGCGGCGCTCCCTGGGCCGGCCACCGCATCCAGCCGCCTCCCCACTCTCTGGTCTCAGTCCTGGTCGAAATGGATGGGTTTTGGGGTTGCACGGGAATGAGAGAAATGGTGAGATCGGATGGGTTTTGGGTGTGTGTTTGAAATGGAGAAAATGGATTAGTTTGCACGGTGCATGAAGGAAATATGGTGTCCATTGGATGGGTGACACTTGTCACTCATCCATTGGCATCAGGACAAATATCTGGGCCCATTAGAGACAAAACTGCACTTTTTGTCTCGTAAAACGTGTCGCTGGGAATAGTATCCTGAAACTTTCGTGAACCGTAACTTCGCCGTCGAACGTCCAAATTCGACGTGCCGCCTGTCTATGGATTCGTATCGTCCTTATCTACGTAACGGTCCTTGGCCCTCGGCCATCGGACCTCCTGGTCAAAAAGTCAACATTTGACCCCCATTTGGTTAGGATTCATAATGGACCAATCAAACGTGGGAAATGGATTTACCAAAAATCTGGTTTCGAAACCGTTTCGGGTTCCCCTGCTTCCTCCCACGCCGCCGTCCTCCGCCGTGCTCACTGCCGCCGTTCAGCCTCGCCGGCAAGTCCCCAATACACAGACACAGAGAGTGGATGGTTTGCTGGAATGTTGGATCGAAATGGCTGAATGTGCTCTGCGGGTATGAATTATAAAGAAATGGAGGGAAGGAAATGGATGGCTCAGATTGAATCTCCAGATTAGATCAAGGGCTGAGATCTGATCTGGGGTTTCCAATCCAAAGGCTGAAATTTAAAGCTGATTCAAATGTTAATTAATTCAATAGTGGATCTGATCCAATCTAGCCAATGGGTGAGTGACACTTGTCACTCCCCAGGTGTCCTTCAATCAGAATTTCTGAATATAATATTCGACACGAAAACCGAGACACGAACTTCCCGAATTCACGTTTCTGACCATAACTTCCTCGTACAAAGTCCGATTTCGGCGTGCCGCCTGTCTACGGACTCAGGACGTCGAGGCCTACCCAACGGTCCTTGAGTCAACTGAAAATTAGTTGTCAAAAGAAAAGTCAACATTTTCCCCCGGAAGTCCAAATTACGGTAATGCCCCTGAACTTCCGATAGTCATAACTTTTACCCTGATCGTCCGAATTGGACGTGCCACCTGTCTATGAACTCGTGACGTCCCGAACTACGTCACGGTCATAGGTCAAAGTCCATTTAGTTCATCAATCAAAAAGTCAACATTTGACCATACCATTCACAGGGGTAAAATCGTCAAATCACATATTAAATTACAATATGGAATTCCTCGAATTTCCGGGGTGTTACAACCTTCCCCCCTTAAGAAATTTCGTCCCGAAATTTCAAAGAAACAAATGAGGAAATTGTTCTCGCATCTGAGCCTCAGGCTCCCATGTGGCTTCTTCCACATCCTGGTTTCTCTAGAGAATTTTCACGAGAGGGATCGTCTTTCGACGTAGTACCTTGTCCTTCCGATCCAAGATCTGTACCGGTTGTTCTTCAAAGCTCAAATCCTCCCGTAGTTCGACAGGTTGTTCCCCAAGTACATGAGAAGCATCACGTACGTACATCCGCAACATCGATACGTGGAAAACATCGTGAACTCTAGAAAGTTCTGGAGGTAGCGCCAATCTGTATGCAACTCTGCCAATTCTCTCCACGATTTCATAAGGTCCGATAAAACGCGGACTCAGTTTCCCCCGTCGGCCAAAACGGATAATCCCTTTCCACGGAGACAACTTCAGGAAGACAAAATCTCCCACTTCAAACTCCAAGTCTCGAATCCGTCGGTCGGCATAACTCTTCTGGCGATCCTGTGCCACCTTCAATCTTTCCTTGATCACGCGAACAGTTTCCATGGTTAAGTCCATTATCTCCGGCCCTACAGCCGCTCGCTCTCCTACCTCCGTCCAGCAGATAGGTGTCCTGCACTGTCGGCCATACAGTGCCTCATAAGGTGCCATCCCGATGCTTGCCTGATAGCTGTTGTTGTAAGCGAATTCCATCAATGGCAAATGAGTATCCCAAGAGTCTTGAAACTGTAGTACACATGACCTCATCATGTCCTCCAGGGTTTGAATGGTTCTCTCAGACTGTCCATCGGTCTGTGGATGGAAAGCAGTACTGAAACGTAGGTTTGTTCCCAAAGTAGCTTGCAAACTCCGCCAGAACCTGGAAGTGAAACGCGGATCACGATCGGACACGATCGATTCCGGCGTACCATGAAGTCGTATGATTTCCTTCACAAACAACTGAGCCAGTCGGTTAGGTTTATAGGTTTCCTGAACTGGCAGAAAATGGGCTGATTTGGTTAACCGATCCACGATCACCCATACTCCGTCCACTCCACTCTGAGTCCTCGGTAACTTAAAGACGAAGTCCATGGTGATGTGATCCCACTTCCACTCAGGAATCGGAAGTGGCTGCATAGCCCCATACGGTCTCTGCCGTTCCGCCTTAACCTGCTGACAGGTTAAGCATTTGCTCACGAACTCAGCAATATCCTTCTTCATTCCTGGCCACCAATAATGGTTCCGGAGGGTACGGTACATCTTTGTACCTCCCGGATGCATAGCATAGGCCGAACTGTGGGCCTCCTCAAGTATCTCGGCCCGTAACTCTGCCACTGCAGGTACGCACAAACGGCCCAATTTCACCAGTGCTCCATCGTCCCGGATGGTAAAATCCTGTCTCCCATCCGCATCGACCTCAATTCTGTAAATACAGAGTATCGGATCCTGCAGTTGTGCTTCAATGATCCGATCAATCAGTACTGGTCGCACATGGAAGCTGGCCAACAAAGCTCCATGCTCGTCAGTACCCAAAATAACTCCCGCCTTCCGGAGTTCCACCAGCAAGGGAAGATACACCATCCCCAGGTGTGCAATAGTTCCCGCTGATTTCCTGCTGAGTGCATCCGCCACCACATTGGCCTTACCCGGATGGTACTCGATCGTACAGTCATAGTCCTTCAGTAGCTCCAACCATCTGCGTTGTCTCATGTTGAGCTCCTTCTGAGTGAATAAATATTTAAGACTCTGGTGGTCGGTGTATATTCGACACGTTGCGCCGAACAGATAATGTCTCCAGATCTTGAGAGCATGAACCACCGCCGCCAACTCCAAATCATGGGTAGGGTAGTTCAACTCATGAGTCTTCAGCTGCCGGGATGCATAGGCGATAACCTTGCCAGTTTGCATCAACACGCAGCCCAACCCTTGCAGTGAAGCATCACTGAAAACTACAAACTCTCCACTGTCGTCCGGCAATGCAAGGACAGGTGCAGTGGTCAATCGATCCTTCAACTCTTGAAAGCTCCGATCGCACTGCTTGTCCCAGATAAACTTTACTCCTTTCCGAGTCAGACGAGTCAATGGTGCAGCAATTTTGGAGAAACCCTCCACGAATCTCCGGTAGTAACCCGCTAATCCGACGAAACTCCGCACCTCGGTCACTGTTGTCGGTTTAGCCCAGTTGGTCACCGCTTCTGTTTTCTGGGGATCCACGCAAATCCCATCCGTCGATATCACGTGTCCCAGAAAACCAATACTGCTCAGCCAAAACTGACACTTGCTCAGCTTGGCATACAATTGTTCTTGTCTCAGTCTCTCCAAGACCAACCGTAGATGTTCTTCATGTGCACGGGCACTCCTCGAGTATACCAAAATATCATCGATGAACACAATCACGAACTTATCCAGGTAGGGTCGGAAGACCCGGTTCATCAGATCCATGAATGCTGCTGGAGCATTCGTCAAACCAAATGGCATAACAAGGAACTCGTAGTGCCCGTAGCGGGTTCGAAAAGCAGTTTTCGGAATATCCTCCTCCGAAATCCTCAGTTGGTGATACCCAGACCGCAAATCAATTTTCGAGAAGCACTGAGCTCCCCGCAACTGGTCGAAAAGGTCATCGATCCTGGGTAGAGGATACTGGTTCCTCAATGTCACCTTGTTGAGTTGTCGATAATCAATACATAGACGGAGACTTCCTTCCTTCTTCTTCACGAACAACACCGGTGCTCCCCACGGTGAAGTACTCGGTCGGACATATCCCAAATCTACCAACTCCTGTAATTGAGTCTTGAGTTCTCGTAACTCGGCCGGCGCCATCCGGTATGGTGCCTGGGATATAGGTCGGGTACCCGGGAGTAGTTCAATAGTAAACTCAATCTCCCGCGATGGTGGCAATCCAGGTAAGTCTTCCGGGAATACGTCCGGAAACTCACAAACCACCGGTATTTCGTCGATAACCGGAGTATCGACCCGTTCCGACACGACATGCGCCAGATAACCCTGGCATCCCTTCCGTAGAAGTTTGGTAGCAGTGAGTGACGAAATCACTTCAGGAGGCGAACCATCACGTTCCCCCTGAAAGATAACTTCCGACAAACCCGGGCTCCGCAAAATTACTTGCTTGCTACAGCAGTCGATGAGCGATCCGTGCTCCGACAGCCAATCCATCCCTAGGATTATATCGAAGTCGTGGATATCCAGAATAATTAAGTCTGCTGGTAAATCCACATCCTCAATTCTTACCGGGCACCTCCGAATCACCTGATTCACAAGGTACACGGTACCCATCGGGGTGCCAACACCCATTTCGCAATCTAAGGCTGATACTACACAATCAAGCAAACCAGCACAACTCCTCGAAATAAAAGAATGTGTAGCCCCCGCATCCATTAATACACGTACAAGAAAATTAAAGATATGTAGTGTACCTGTGACCACACCTGGAGCAGTCCTCGCCTGCTGCTGGGTCATTGCAAACACTTGGGCCCTCGGCCCTCCGTTCCGTCCGCGCCCGCGCGCGCCACGTCCAGCACCACGGTCGCCTCCCTGACCGCGACCCCCGTTAGTGTGGGACGCCGTGCTCTGCACCACACTCGAGCCCCCAGCGTCGTTGTTTTTGGACAACTGCGGACAATCGCAGGCATAGTGGCCTTCCTCTCCGCAAGCAAAACAAGTTACTGGCCTTGGCCTGCCCGAATGCCCACCAGATGCACCACTCCAAGATGAGTGCTGCCCAGAGTTGTGTCCAGATCCTCTGCCCTGAGAGCCTCCACGTCGACCCGACCAGCCACGACCCTTGAAGGATGAGGGTGCTCCTCTGTAGCTCCCTCCCCTGTTGTTCTTCCGGCCCGATGGTCCATGGTGTGGGCGATCCTGACGTCGCCCCTCCCCCGAAGGTTGTCGTGATTGGTGTGCCGCCAGACTGGCCTCGACACGCACCGCTGCGTCGACCATATCCCTCAGAGAAGCATGAGTGGTAGCAGTCACACTGGCCCGGATCTCCCCTCGGAGTCCAAGCTCAAACCGCTGGCATTTGTCCTCCTCCGTGCTTACGAATGAGGCAGCGAACCGGGAAAGTCTCCCGAATGTTTGCTCGTAGTCTGAAACAGACATGTCACCCTGCTCCAGCCGCAGGAATTCCGCCTCCCGCGCCGCGCGAAAGGATCGCGGGTAGTACTGGTCCAGAAACCTGGAACGAAAAGCTTCCCAGGTAGTGGTATGGACAGACCACCCGGACATTTCGAGTCCATGCCACCACTGGTAGGCTCCTCCCTCCAGTAAGAAGGCCGCCAGAGTCACTCGTTCGCCCGGAGGGCAGTGCATCACCGAGAAGATCCTCTCCCACTTGGTGATCCAGTCGTGAGCATCCTCGGGGTTTGATCCCCCGCAGAAAGGAGTGGCTCCCAAACGTTGAGCCCTTTCGATGCTCGCGCATTCCATCTCTCTTTCTAGATCCTCGTCCGTTCGAGTATGCGGAATTCTCCTAGGAGGCATAACCAACTGTCAAGAGGCATAGATCAGAAAACAATATTCTTAAAAGTCGAAAAGTAACTAGTACTAATCGCTAGTCTAGCATGCAGACCAATACCCTAGTACTGACCACAACCTAGTGCTCTGATACCAAGCTGACAGGACCCGCCCCGATCCCACAGGGACCACAAGGGGACGTGCCCTGCTCCCGTCTGACACCCAATAATTCATACCAATTTTAACCTCAAACATTTAAAAGCATAAATAACCAAATAAAAGTCATACATAAAATCCGAATTAAACGAATGTCAGACAAGGGATATAATCCAAAATTACAAGTTTGCGAGCACGACTCTAAAGTAATCCTGCGGGTACACCGCCCAGCAGGGGTTCAGGTACGCAGAAGTAGATCTATGCCTCAGCCTCTGGTTCCTCCTCTACCTCAGTTTCCCGACCTGGAGGGGTTATCAAAACAGTAAGGGTGAGTGGACCGAAACACAAGTTTATGAAATCGTTTGATAAGTAAAACATATAATTTACCCCTCCGTTTTCCAAACATGCGTGCACCATAATTCCAAAATCATAAACCATATAATATGAACCATAAGGCATATAGCAAAACCATAACCATAATTTTAGTTGCTGCACTATACACTCCAATCCCGACATCCCTGATGTCTGACGTCCCTGACGTCCAATAGGTCACAATCACAAGGCTACGCGTGCCACTCGGGTCTCAATTCCGAGTTCAATCCCCGAACCCCGTTCGGGTACAGCATCCCCGATGCTTAGCGTCATAGACGCTGGACGTACTAGACGTCCGTGACCTCTCCGGGGTACCTCATCCGGAGGAGACAATATAATATGGAAGGATCTATACAGTGCAGTACTAAATACATTTTATTGATATCCACATACAAAACATATATATACCGAATCAATCATTAAGTTTCATCAAACGGGTCTCAAGCCCAAATACCGTGAAACGTGCCATAACCACATTTTCCATATCATCAAAACCATCATTGTTTTAGCATGTGAATAAGTATAATAAAACCAGAAAACATTTATGCACACAAAGGTTTAAGAAAATGGCCCACTCACAGTACAATCCTGCTAGAAACCGAACGTATACCCTCGTCCTGGTACAAATGTACAATCCCTGTCAAGTCCAAGTATTCGTAAAGGTCAAATTAAACCCCCAACATTCAACCATGAAAGCCTAGGTCGAAACCGACCCGGAAAAGCCGCCCGAACGCGCTTCCCAAGGCAATAAACCTTATTTTGACCAACTTAAAGATCTCCGATCGACCCGAAACCACCGCCATTGGATCCGGATCGTCGAAACCTAAAGAATGGTGGTGGTCCCACCAGAAACACTGTTCACACGCGCCCCCACGCGCCGGTCAACGCGGCGGTCAACGGTGGAACAGTCCTGCTGACGTCATCGCTGACGTCACTGCTGACGTCAGCATGACGTCATGCTGACGTCATCTGACAGCTGTCAGGTCTGACATGTCAGACTCTGATAGGTGCCACGTGTCAACATCTGATTGGTCCACCTCACTGATCTGTCAGACCACGTGTCAGATCTGACATGTGCCACGTGTCAGCACGGCACTGGTCCACGTCACTGACATGTTAGTGACACGTGGCAGTCCCTGACTGGTCCACGTCACTGACATGTCAGTGCTGACTGTGCACTGACATGTGACACGTGTCGGCTCACGGTTGGTCCACGTCATCTGACAGACTGACAGGGTGCCACGTCAGCACCACTGTCATCAGACGGGTTGACCCGTTTTCCTGCAACTCGGGTCGATCAGACCCGCGATCGAGACCCGGTTGCCATTCCTTCATTTCTGGGTCATTTTGGTTCCTTTCAATTCGTATTTACTCGTCTTAAATCCTAGATTAGTTCCACGTAATTAAATTTGAGAAAAACGGATTGAATCGAAGGCCTACCTCGAAGAACAGCCCTGGCCTCCCGTCGCCGTTTTGCTACCTCCCTGAGCTCCACCGGCCACGAGATCGATTCCAGTAAGTTCCTGGAGGTTCCTAGAGTTGGTTAGGATTCATAATGGACCAATCAAACGTGGGAAATGGATTTACCAAAAATCTGGTTTCGAAACCGTTTCGGGTTCCCCTGCTTCCTCCCACGCCGCCGTCCTCCGCCGTGCTCACTGCCGCCGTTCAGCCTCGCCGGCAAGTCCCCAATACACAGACACAGAGAGTGGATGGTTTGCTGGAATGTTGGATCGAAATGGCTGAATGTGCTCTGCGGGTATGAATTATAAAGAAATGGAGGGAAGGAAATGGATGGCTCAGATTGAATCTCCAGATTAGATCAAGGGCTGAGATCTGATCTGGGGTTTCCAATCCAAAGGCTGAAATTTAAAGCTGATTCAAATGTTAATTAATTCAATAGTGGATCTGATCCAATCTAGCCAATGGGTGAGTGACACTTGTCACTCCCCAGGTGTCCTTCAATCAGAATTTCTGAATATAATATTCGACACGAAAACCGAGACACGAACTTCCCGAATTCACGTTTCTGACCATAACTTCCTCGTACGAAGTCCGATTTCGGCGTGCCGCCTATCTACGGACTCAGGACGTCGAGGCCTACCCAACGGTCCTTGAGTCAACTGAAAATTAGTTGTCAAAAGAAAAGTCAACATTTTCCCCCGGAAGTCCAAATTACGGTAATGCCCCTGAACTTCCGATAGTCATAACTTTTACCCTGATCGTCCGAATTGGACGTGCCACCTGTCTATGAACTCGTGACGTCCCGAACTACGTCACGGTCATAGGTCAAAGTCCATTTAGTTCATCAATCAAAAAGTCAACATTTGACCATACCATTCACAGGGGTAAAATCGTCAAATCACACATTAAATTACAATATGGAATTCCTCGAATTTCCGGGGTGTTACAGTGGACAAAAATAATATCATTTAAAACGCATTTCAAAATACCTCATTTACCCTCCAGTTTATCAAACCATGCATGCATAGGGTAAAACATATGAATAACAATCACTGACTTTCCAGCCAAATCACATAACAAGTATCAAATCACGGCGCTCAAGCCAAACATGTGAAAACATAATCATCTGGCCACATAGACCAAAAACAGTACGTAATCACAATCAACATCAAACAGTACTAATCACAAGTGCACAAACAATCAATCAATCAATCAGCAATATTCTTAAGTGCACCAACAATCACACTGTCACATCTGCGCTACGCGTAGCCCAACCTCGGGAACTGCACTCAAGCACCATCCGAGTCATATCAGTCATGTCTGGGAACTGCACACACACCATCTAGACGTACCACATACTCGGGGACTGCACTCACGCACCATCCGAGTCACGTCTAGGAACTGCACTAGTACCATCCAGAACATGATCCAGTATCCAGTATCCATAATCACAAACACAATCCATACCACAACACATATCAATCATATCCATGACTTCAAACCAAGTCAAAAGCATTCCTGACAGGGTCTCAAGCCCAAATGCCATTTACACGCAAATTCGTAAAATCACATTTGAAAACATAAAATAATCCAGAAATCATCATTGACTCACCAATTAAGTCAAAATACTCCTTTTGAAAACCTTTTTGACTCCGGGCCTAGCCTAAAACATCACTTGCACATTTCTCGTAAAACGTGCCGAAAATATTGATTAAAATAATCATTAAATCACAAATAATCATGCCACATCATCAGGACATCGTTGCAATCCAAATCATGCAATCAATCATGTAAAACATTTAACTATGCATCCATAATGGTTTATAAAACAAACGTCCACTCACACACCATCCAATCCGCTCGCTTTCCGAGCTGCACGCGTTTCCGTAATTTTCGATATTTTCCAGGGATCTCAAATCCTCGAAAATCTCGTTCACGCGCCCCCACGCGCCACCGCAAACGGCTGCGCGAGGAAGCCACGTGCCAGCTACAGTAACCAGGCTACTGTTCATCGTACATCTACCCTTTTCCCCTTTAAAAGGGTCCTGCGGTGCAACCCGGTTCAATCCTGCCCAATTCGTGTTCAATTTCCACAATTAATTCATCCTACAGAATCGTTATAGACCCAATTTAGGTTCTGTGAATTCAATTACATGAATACTTACCTCAATATAGTCGAATTAAGCTTGACTATTCGAAGAACACCGAATCACTGTTCATCGTCCAATCTCCACAATTTCTCGTTGTTTTCTTTCAATTGATGCATCAGGAAGCATCATGGGATCCTACTAACTATATTTCCAAGATCAATTTCAACGTTCCATGTCTCAAATTCCTCGACTCAAGCTCGAATTTTCGAAGTCTTCCCCCTCTCTATTCTAGTCCAAAACACCCCAATTCCTTTCATTTTTAATCTGGTCTTGGTCGAAATGATCCCAGAAGACGTAATTGAACCCCAATTTGAATCATCTGGAGCTCTAAATTCAAACTAGAATTTTGGAAAAGTATGAACTTCACGGGTTGGGTCTTCGGGTTTAAGGGCCTATTTTCCTCAATTTTCCTCTCATTCTCACGTTTTCTCTCTGGACTTGTCCTACCGTCTCAGGCTTTATCTTTTGGCCTCATCTATCAGTCAATTTGATCAATTTTAAACAAGAGAATTGGGCGGTTTGTTATTATCCTTATTAATTGATCAAACACGTTTTCAACAAACAGGGCCACCCATAACAATTAGCAAGTGACAGATGTCACTTACTGAACCTAATGAGTCATTTAAACAAGCTGAATCAGCCACTGTAACCTTCCTAATCACCCTGCTGCCCAAAATTACCATTTTGCCCTTCTATACACAAATGACCAAAATGCCCTTAGCATCCCTCAATCCATAACTTTTTCATCCGCACTCCAATTGACGCGTGCTGCCTGTCTACTGATTCAGCGTCCCGAGACCTATCCAACGGTCCTCCCGGAAAGTCCAAACAAGGTCCCAATCAAAAAGTCAACTTTCGACCCTTATAACCAAGGGCAAAATCGTCATTTCCTTCAAATTTTCCAATTTTTCTTTTTTCAAATTTCTAAGTCGTTACAAAAATTATTTTTTGTTTTAGGTAATTTGTGGTTGATTTGAAGGATTACTTATAAAAGGTATGTGTATTTGCTTCTCAATTTAATTTTCCTTAAAAATTTGCATTTAATTTTGTTTGAAAATTTTGATATATTGTGGAAAATGCTTAGAAATTTGGATATTATTATGTTGGGGAATTGTGGTTTATCCATTAATGCAAAGTTAATCAGACTGATTAACTTTGTATAACAAAATTCGATAGAAAACCTTAGACCCATTTGAGAGTCAGTGAATCAGATTGATTGGCTGTCTCTTGAATTGTCTATTTATCGGGACAGTTTTGGAGTGCACAACTATGAGTTGTATAGTTTATTTTTTATGTGGTTAGGTTTGGATCGTGGGAAATTCGGTTTATATCCCCTTACAGTTCTCTGATTGCATACTACATATTCCTTTAAAATATCTAAGTCATATATTTGGAGAACTGTAGGGTGATGCTTTCGAAACTTCGCCTCGTTCGTCACAAATTATACAGCACAAAATGTGCACTCTCAAATGAGATAGGGCCAAATCACCAGAGGCATAAGAAGACGAAAAGGGTCTGATATGGGATAGAGTCAAAAACTATATAATTATCTAATTACATTGATTCTATTTTGTGGAAGCAGGCACAATGAACAGAGGCTGGATAAAAATGTTGGATAGATCTTCTGATCAGTATTTAGATGGGAACGACAGCTTCATCGCTTCGTAGTCACTATAATGATCCAAGGCGCATATTATGTTTGTGGCGTAAATGTAACAAATGTTATTAGATGTCGCTGAGTAATGTCCATTTGCATCTGGCACGGGACGAAATCATACATAACTACACTAATTAGATTTATCACGGTGAACAAAATTTTACTGCATCGATATCTTCAGTTCACAAGAACCGTCGAGATGATAGCAATTCGGATAATCGATGCGATAATGATCAATTTCTTGAGATATTAAATGATATTTCCCCCCCTGCATCTGATGATATGGATGAAGATGCCCCTATGTCTCAACCCGAAGAGTCAGATCTCAATTATAAAAGGTTGTTGAAAGAAGCTCTCTAGGGGCAATTTTGGAATTGTTGCACATGAAAGTTGAGTATAATCAAATGAACATGCATTTTGATCACATGATGAACATCATCAGCCGTATGCTCTGTGAAGATAACAGTCTACCTAAAGATCATTATAACTCGAAGACGCTTTTGAAGGATCTTAATTTAGGGTATGTAAAGATTCATGCTTGTACGAACAACTATGCATTGTTTTGCGGTGAATTCGAGCATCTCGACAAATATCCTAGGTGCAATGAGCCTAGATTTAGAAATAATAAGATTTTGAATAAGGTGTTGCTGTAACGACCCGTCCCGGAAATTAGGGTTAGTTGGTCCCGATAAGGTCGTTAGCCTAGAATGACGATTTTGCCCCTAGTTCGGGCAAAAAGTTGACTTTTAGTTCGGGTGGTCAAATGGACTTTGACCGGTGACTGTGACGTAGTTCGGGACGTCATGAATCCGTAGATAGGTGGCATGCCCGATTTTGACATCCGAGGAAGAAGTTATGATGTTCGGAAGGTTAAGGGCACTTTCGTAATTTGGCTAAACTAGGGAGAAAAGTTGACTTTTTTGGCGATCGGGTTTTGGCACGTTGACCTAGAACTTTTAGGTACATCTTGTCATCCTGAGTTCGATGACAGGTGGCACGTATTCATCGAACTTACGATGTGTGAGTTACAGGTCTAAAACGGTAAGGGTAAAATCGTAATTTTGGTTTAAAAGAAGAGTATTTTGGTCGCACATTGGGATTTGTGCAACAGAGAGGGACAAATGGAGGGCTGAGATGGAGCCACTTGTGAGAAGGCTGAGGGGATGATGACACGTGTTAGGGGTCTGGTTGGTTCTAGGAAGCACGGCTCCAATTATATGGGTTGTGTTCGTGTTTGTTCGAGAAAACAGGGGCAGAGTGAGGCGGTGAGGAAATCGATCAAGCACGGTGAGGGTGTGATTTTTGTGAATGTGTGAGGGTGAACAGAGGTTAAGGGAGAGTGGACGAGTGAACTGGAGTGGGTCGTGTGATCGTGAGTGAGTAGAAAGGAAGGGTGAGTTCACAGGAAATCATAAAACAAAGAGGAATTTGAGTGGTGGACATGACCCATCCCAATCCCCCTGGGATTAGTGCGAGATGACCCTGCTCCCCGTCTGACACGAAACAAATCCTGTGCACACCTGTGCACACCACATATCAAATCTCATATATCATATATACATATAAGTCACACAACCAATCCTGTCACGGTATCCAAAGCTACGTGCGTGCTACCCGGGTCTCAATCCGAGTCTTCTCAAAGTCAAGGTCAATGTCTGCAGACCACTGACCCTACCCGAGGTAATAGTAAACATAGCCTTCCTAAGAGTAAGGAACCCAACTGGGGGGTGACTCTACTCAGTCGGTGCTCCGTGACTACTCCGGGGTCCACCCAGGCCAACGACCCTCCCCGGAGGAGATAGTAGAACATGTAAAGGAAGGTAGATGAACATATATATTCATAACATACACATTCATGTCCGGTTCCCCCCTGAACCGTCATGATCCATAATATCCATAATCAGGTAACATGCCGGTTCCCATAAACTGTCATGTACCGTAATAACATAACCGAGGTAACATGCCGGTTCCCATAAACCGTCATGTACCGTAATAACATAACCGAGGTAACATGCCGGTTCCCATAGACCGTCATGTACCGTAATAACATAACCAGGGTACATGCTGGTCCCCATAAACCGTCAAGAACCAGAATGACCTGACAAAGGTTCATGCCGGTTCCCATAAACCGTCATGAACTTGGAAATCCACGTAGGATCCCTGACTCGAAATCATAAACCGTAGAGTAACTGGGTCTCGTGCCCGAACATATGACTCAATTGGGCACCGTGCCCGATATCTAAGGGTCAGTCACGACTCCGATCATAGTGATGCGTGCAACCATCCATCCAGGACCGCTCTCAATCCTAGTATGTCGCCGTGAACGAATCAACCGACGCGACCACCCCAAGATCATGGTGCACTCATCACCGATCGCTATCCTGAACCGTCAGCACTCTGAAGTCGAGCCTCCCCAGGTTGCCCGACAACGAATCGTGCATCGTGACCTCTCCGGAAGGAACACATCCCAATCCGGAGGCGAGCGTCGTATCGTTGATCGCCGTGCACATAGCACCCGCCACGACCACAATTTAGACTCGAAGGTCGTAAATAGCGTCATATGCCCGAGACAAAACCAAATGGGTCTCATACCCGAGTTTATCCATTTAGAAATCCAAAATCAAATCATTTAAATCAATAAAGAAATACAGACCCGTATAAGCACCGTATAAGGCCGAAACCTCGAAATACGTGCTTATACGTAACCACATACAAATGCACCCATGGCATCATCAAACATGTAATAAAACATATAATAAACATTTATGCATGCACTAATTTAGAAAACAAAGTCCACTCACAGACCGTCCGAGCTGCCGCCTCGATTTTCGTGCCATTCGGCTCCCCGAGCCGATCACCATCACCGGGACTCTCGAATCTGTCCAAATCGTAATAGAAGGTTACTAACTACTTAATTAACCTCCCACTAAAGCCCCGTAATTTTCCCGTATTTTTAACTATTTTTAAAACCGAACCTAAACCTTCCGATGCCCCGAAACATATCGAGACGGTGTCCGATCGACTCGAAACCAGTCCCAAAATGTTCGTTACATCGAATAGATGATTTCACATGTTGAACACATCCCTAAATTCTCCCCCACGTGCCCACACGCGCCGCCTGAAGTGGCTACACGTGGGCTTCACGCTCCTGCTACAGTACCCGTCTCCTACTTCGGTCAGACCGGTCTGAACCGGTCCGGTCCGGTTTTTCCTGCAACTTGGACCGGCGTAACCGGTCCAGGTCTCCTTCTCCCTCATTTTCGGGCCGTTTGCTTCCATTCCAATTCCTAAATTCCTATTTCTTCATTTCCTATCTAACCCAATTAACAAAACTACCTAAAACCTTCGAAACCCGACCGGTCCAATTTTGAACCTCACGGTTCAATTTTCTCGAAACCTCCCAGGGCTTCCCCGACGTCCAACCTTCATCCAAACATTCCTAAAACAATCCTAGGAACCTATTTACTTCAACCCAAACATCCAAACAAGCCCCTAATAATTAGAAATGGAAAATGGATTAAAATGGGCAAAACCGATTACCTCGCGGGTTGGCCACCACCGCCGTCCACGGCGGCGCTCCCTGGGCCGGCCACCGCATCCAGCCGCCTCCCCACTCTCTGGTCTCAGCCCTGGTCGAAATGGATGGGTTTTGGGGTTGCACGGGAATGAGAGAAATGGTGAGATCGGATGGGTTTTGGGTGTGTGTTTGAAATGGAGAAAATGGATTGGTTTGCACGGTGCATGAAGGAAATATGGTGTCCATTGGATGGGTGACACTTGTCACTCATCCATTGGCATCAGGACAAATATCTGGGCCCATTAGAGACAAAACTGCACTTTTTGTCTCGTAAAACGTGTCGCTGGGAATAGTATCCCGAAACTTTCGTGAACCGTAACTTCGCCGTCGAACGTCCAAATTCGACGTGCCGCCTGTCTATGGATTCGTATCGTCCTTATCTACGTAACGGTCCTTGGCCCTCGGCCATCGGACCTCCTGGTCAAAAAGTCAACATTTGACCCCCTTTTATCTAAAATTACCAAAATGCCCCTAAACTTCCGAACGTCATAACTTCCTCCTCGAACGTCGGAATTGAACGTGCCACCTGTCTATGAACTCGTGACGTCACGAATTACGTCACGGTCATCGGTCAAAGTCCATTTGACCGCCCGATTGAAAAGTCAATGTTTTGCCACCACTAGGGGCAACACGGTCATTTCGCATCGTTCGTCCGATTTCGCCTAACTAATCACCGATTAGCCTCACTAATCGTGATTAGTCGCTAATCTAATCTAGAAATTTGGGACGGGTCGTTACAGGTGCTACCATTTTCGACCAATCGAGACTGGTGGTTGCCTCTAGAGGACGAAGGAGGACGGGAGGAGATACTTACTCACGGCTGAGCTCACGACGGCGACCGGAGGGCAGGTAATTCCTCAACTTTTCCTCTATGCTCTGTTTTGCCGTCGATTTTCAAATCGAAAGTCGTGGACTTAGGGAGTGAGTCGAGGGACTTGGTGAGTTGAGTGAGTATCAGTGAGGTTCTAGGAAGGGTTTTAAGTAGTTATCGTGACGGCGGGTAACCTGGTTGGCTGGATCGTGAAACATGGGAAGTGTTTGGGTTTTTGTTTGAGCTTGAATCGACGGGTTTTAGGTCGTGTCGAAGTGTTTGGAGTAGGGGAAAGGGTAGCTTAGGGTTGGAAGATGACGATGGTGAAGAGAGGAGCAATTTTGGTGGCGGGACGGCGGAGAACCAGTCACGCCGGTTCGAGTTGCAGAGGTCGGTTCGAACCGGGTCGACCAGAGGTTGCTGGTGACACTGTAGCTGGCGCGTGAGGCCCACGCGCAGCCACTTTGGGTGGCGCGTGAGGCCCACGCGCAGTCACTTTGGGCGGCGCGTTGGGGCGCGTGCGGTGGTGTTTGGGGAAGTTGTCAACATGGTTTTTGGTCTAGGTGTTGTGACGAGTCTAATGGATTTGGTTTCGGGTTGTTCGGACGTCGATTCAATGTAGTTCCGCGAGGGTGAAGGTTTAGGGTTTAGGTTCGTTACGTTTAGGATCCGGGGATTTTTGGGAAAACTTAGGTGGACCTTCGTAGATGTGTTAGTAACATTCTTGGGTGATGGTTGACAGGTTCGGGATTTCCCGAGGAAGCTGAGGAACGTACGAGACGTTCGGGACGCTATTGAGGGCTTGGTACTGTGAGTGGACCCTTTCTCTAAACTGGAGCATTCATAACTGTTTTTCTATAATTGTTTTATGGTTTTATATGTGATTTCATGATTGTTGAATATGTTATACATTTTTCGAGAAAGTACGGTTTTCAGCACGTTTTATGAGGCTGTGATGCTATGGTTTTGGGATTTCAAATGATAAATGATTTTCAATGATTATAAAGGGATTTTGGAACATGATTTCGATGATCAAGGTTTTCGGATTTAGAATCGGATTTCGGAAACGGAATTTGGTTTTAAAGTTGAAAAGTGGATTTCCGGATTTGAGTTCGGAATGACGGTTCGGGATGCCGGAAGGGCATCGGACCAGTGATTTCGGATTCGTGTTTGGATATGGAATGGAAAATGGTTTTCAAATGGTTTTGATTGGATTTGCTGGATCTGGTTATTGGGTTTAAAGACCCGGATTATATTTGACGGGGGATGGGCCCGGATTGGGTTTAAAGACCCGGTTCATGCGGGACGATGGAGTCCCCCGTGAAACCAAAGAGGGGCGTAGATGAGCGGTCCAGACTTGCTTCTGGGATGCCCAATTGCTTGAAAGCTCGCATGAAAAGGACGTTGACCGAGCTTCCAGTGTCGACCATTACTCGTTGTACGTCGAAGTTAGATATCTCAGCCATAACGACAATGGGGTCGTCGTGAGGATAGATGATCCCGCGCTCTTCTTCCTCGAAAAACGTGATCGGTTCCCAACCGAGTCGATTTGTTTTCTTGGCTCTTCCTTCCTCGATACTGAAGAGTTACTTATTCTGTTTGGTGGCCCGTAGAAAGTTCTTCTTTGCCCGGTTGGAAGTGAGCGGGCAAGAAATTGATGGTCTTCCGGAGATCGTGTTGATCTGTGGGTTGCGAGGTGGAGGTGGAGCGTGTAACAACCCGTCCCGAGAGCCGGGGTTAGTAGAGTGATTAAGGTGTGATTAGTGAGGTTAATCAGTGGTTAGTTGGTCCCGATAAGAATGATGATTTTGCCCCTGGTTTGGGCAAAATAGTTGACTTTTTGAATAGTCGAGTTTTGGTAGGTTGACCTAGGATGGTTAGGTAGCTTTCGTCGTCCTGAGTTCGATGACAGGCGGCACGTATTCATCGAACGTATGAGGCGAGAGTTACGGGTCTAGGAAGTTTTGGTAAAACCGTAAAAATGTGTAAAACATGAGGGTATTTTGGTCTTTTTGGTTTCTGGGGATTTGTGCAGAGAGAAAGGAGATGGACGGCTGGGGTTTAACCAGATGGGATAAGGGTTGGATGGATGGTGACATGTGGCCAATGTGGAGTGGTTTCTGGGGTTGAACCGGGGTGGGTCCTGACAGAGCGTGTTGGAGAAATTGGTTGATCTTCCCATCTCGGGACAGTTCCTCCACCAAATCCCGGAATGCAAGGCATTGGTCAATGCTATGGCCATTGTATTTGTGGTATTGGCAGTAAATTCATGTGTCCTTGCCAAGCTTGCCCTTCGCTGGTGCCCAAGTAGACTTTGGGATCATGTGTTCCACATTGAGGAGGACATTCTTGTAGGGGGTATTGAGGATGGTGTAGGTCTCGTACTTGGAGCGAGGAACCCATTTTTCCCCGTTGTTTGACCGCTCCCCCTGCTGTCTTTCCTGGTGATTCGGGTTCTTACCCTTCTTCCTAGGGCTGTACAGATTGTTGCTGTGGGGGAAGTCTTTCCGTTTTCCCCCATAGCTCTGTTGCCCCTGCTCCCGTGGACGCCGTGCTGAGCCCTGTTGTTCTGGGATGCTCGGTGGGTGTGTTTTCACCGAGTCGGTCCCTGGAGGTTGGTACGCATTGGCAGCGTTGGACTTTTGGCTCAACGCCTCAGCCTTGGCGTGGATCGCCGCCTGTTTCATTATTTCATTATAAGTTTTCCAGCCTTGGGTGTGAGCTGCGTACCTAAAAGGGGAGTCTTAGAGGCCGCCCTTGAAGGCCGTGAAAGCTGCTCGGTCGTCCGTCTCAGCGCACCGGGAGTATTCATGACTAAATCTTGCTGCATATCGCTGCAGCGACTCGTGTTCTCCTTGTTTAAGCTAGAAGAGGTCCTCGGCCGAGGACAAGCGGTCAGTCTGTATCATGAACTGGTTCATGAAAGTGGAGGTAAGCTGTTCGAAAGAGTCGATGGACCTAGATTCCAACTTGTAGAACCAATTGATCACTGCCTCGGTCAGTGTGGAACTGAAGATGAGGCATTGTTCCTCGTCGGCGAGGTTTTTGAGGGCGATGGCCGAGTAGAAGTTGTTCAGATGATTCCACGGGTCGTCCTTTCCGTTGTAAAGAGGGATTTTTCCGGGGTTTAATCTCCTGATCGATTCTGAACTGGTTGATTCTCTCTATGAAAGGGCCCGGGCTGGTTTTTGACCAGGCTTGTCTTGCTTCGCCAGTCGTCCCGGCCTCGAGTGTTCGGACGCAGTCGGTCCTGTATGATCGGTTGTAGCTAAATCTGCTCGGCGGGCTCTGAGATTCACTCCTGGGACCGACCTTCCTTGACCGCTCGGTGTACCCCTGTTTGGGTATGTCCCGGGATATACTCCTCTTTTGGCCGACCGGCCTTGACCGCTCGGTGTCCCCCATTCGGGGTTGTTCCTGCGGCTTGTCACTCTATTGCCCGGCCTGCGCTGACCGCTCGGTGCTCCTTCGGTGGGTCGGTTCAGGGCGAGGGAGCGGTAGGCCGAGGTGGGTTGACCGATCGGTGTCGTTGCGAGAGGACCTCGATGTTTGCCTCCCCTTTTGCGAGCGGTCGGTCCTGGTGCCAAGATGCCGAGCTGTCTTGGCCGTGCTCTCGGCCTCCAGGGACGAGTCGGTGTCGGAGACAGGGTCTCCCGTCGAAAATGTCCCGTGGCTGACGCATGGGCGGGACCACCGAGCGGTTATGTTTCCTCGATGGTGATCTCCTTTTCCCACCTCCGACCGAGGGTCAGGTCGGCGTGACGGTTGTTCGTTGACCGAACGGTTCCGCCCTCCCTCGCTGAGGGCGTCGTGGGCGTCTCGGTAGATCCTGGTGTCACCGGGATGACTGACGGGGATGATCAACATCCGAGCCGGTTTCTTGCTCGGCTCGGCGTCCCCATGCCTTCCCTTACGCGGCTCGTCGGCCGCATGTTCTTTTCCTTTTTCCGCCAGCCGTCGATTCTTTTCGGCACGCTCCGCACACTCGGCCACTACCTTGTCGGCCTCAGCCTTGCCGACGCGCGCTCGGTGAGTGGTGAGCTCTGCTTGTGCGACCCGTAGCTATTCGGCCACCTCAGTGTATCGATCGTCGAGCACCTGACACCTCGACTCGGCCTGGGTTCCCTTAGCTTTGACCTCGGCCATGTCACTCTGGAGTTTCTCGATTATCTGTAAGAAGTTAGGAGAGGGTTCTCCCCGTGTTCTGGGGCCTTGCCCGGGTGTGATCTCACCGAGATCATGTTCGCCCGGCATGTTCAGCGACGACGAGATGGCTCTCGGTGTAACTTGTGGATGAGTCGTATTTCCCACAGACGGCGCCAAACTGTTGAAGCGTGGGCAACCTTAGTCAGATTTCCCACAGACGGCGCCAAACTGTTGAAGCGTTAAATGTTCCAACTGTCGAGTACTCGTTGCCCAATCACCAAATGACGCGTGTCCCTCTTGTGACCTGTCAACTCAAGTGGATCGCAGATTTCCGTTAGTACGGGCACCGGTGTGGTGCCGGTCTAAGGCTCTCCGACGATCAAGTTAGTTACTTTTGTTTGTAAGAGGAAGCAGTAAATGGTAAGTTCGGTAGAGTAATAGTAATAGTAAAACTTAGTTACCTTTATTGGGAAATGTGTACCCTTTATGTATGGGTAGGTGGGATGTTCAATTCCCAAAGTTTCGATGTGGGACAAATGCTTCTCAATTTACGTGCTGACACGTGTTACGTAAATTGAGGGTGGATACGCTTCTACGTGGCATCCCGCATTGGGCCCGGTGTTAGGGCTGTTGTAAGTATGGTAGTTTTGGGCCTTGAGCGGGGTCTGGGCTTTAAGTATACGGCCCAGCGGGTCTGGTCAGATATGGTGTCAACAGTTTTTATGATGAGGTCTATGTGATTTATAACTATTTTGGTAACTGGGTTATGCATGTGATTTCAAAACGGAGGGCTAAACCCGGTTTTCTTATAAAATGGTTTTGGAAACTTTTCTTTTATTCTGGTCTACTCACACCTTCTATTTTTAAATTGCCCTCCAGGTCGTGGAGCTAGAGCGGGGTTTCGGCGTCGAGTCAGCGTCTGAGGCATAGAAGTTACGAGAGCGATCCCGGATGTTTTAAATTTTCCGTGTGTGTGTATCTAGTTTACCGGTTTCCTTTCCTTTGTATTTGGCACTAAGCTCTGTAAACTTTAACTTCGAGATGTTTTCTATAGTTTCTCTTGCGTCTGATTGTGTACTTTGGTGGTTTTTAGAGTGAGTTTACTTTTGTGCGTGTGGGGGTGTCAGACGGGAGCAGGATTTACCTCGGTATTTGGGGTGACACTAGGGTGGGTCCTGACAGTTGCGCTATTTTCCACTGAAGCTAAGATTACAAAGATTCTTCATGTCTTCTCACACAACTGGTGATATGAGGTGGCACAAAGATGAGCGCACTGATGATAATTCACTAAGGCATCCAGTCGATAGAGATGCTTGAAAGGAATTTGATAAGATGTATCCTGATTTTACACTAGAGCCAAGAAATCTCATATTAGGACTTGCTACTGACGGTTTTAATCCTTTTGGAAGTTTTGCAAGGCCCTATAGCACTTGGCCGATAGTTCTAGTTCTGTATTACTTGCCTCCTTGGAGATGCATGAAAAAAAATTCACAATCCTTAGTACTTTGATACCGAGGCCCAAATCGCCGAATAATTCCATCAACGTTTATTTACGGCCGTTGATTGATGATCTTGTGGATTTATGGGAAAATGGTGTTCAAACCTATGGCAAGTGCAGTGGAGAAATAATCACTCTACAAGCAGCCATAATATGGACAATTAATAATTTTCCTACTTACAGGATCATGGCGGGATGGGGCACCAAGGGCTATCTTGCTTATCCGACATGTGGACCAGACACAACATCATTTTGGTATGCATCAAAGGTATGTTATCTAGGCGCGAGAAGATTTCTACCCTGGATCATCGATGATGTTTGCAGTCTGACTCATTCGATGGTAAAACAGAGTTACGGGCATAACCAAAAGAGAGGTTACATGAAGATATATTGGAAATCTTAAACAGTATTCCCACATTCATCACAAAGTTCCAAAACTTGCTGAACAAGAAAATTAGACGAAAAAGTATATTTTTTTCGATTGCTGTATTGGTCGAGATTGAAAATTAGGGAAATCGCGGATCCCAAGCATATTGAGAAGAATGTTGCCGAGAGTCTTGTCAGAACAATTTTACCTATTCAAGGGAAGTGAAAAGACACCAAAAAAACTTGTCTGAGTATGCAAGAGATGGACATTCAGCGACATTTGTGGCCAAAAATTATGAATGGTAAATATATCATGTCTCATCCAAGTTATACATTTACGCCTGAGAATAAGAAAAATTTCTTAAGTGGTTGCAGAGTGTGAGATTCCCTAATAATTATAATTATATCTATGAATTATAATATAATTATATAATTATATTTTTTATTTAAAAAGGGCTTGCCAAGCGCACATGCCCCGGGCAAGGTTCCTTTGGTTTTAGGATATTTTTTGTGTTTTCTTCATGATTCAAGTAATCCAACCGTCCACATTAATGAAAAACACTCATAGATCATTTCCGTAAATTTTTACGGAATTTCGAGTTCCCGAGATGAGGTTACGTTGCAAAATGAATCGATGGTCCCAAATTGTCGTTTGTTGATCCAACGGCTTTAAGTGTTCAAAACATCGCCATTTTCAACAAGCAAGGTCTAGATACATCGTATCACAAACTGAATGGTTGATTTTTCAAATTCACTCGTTAGTATTGTAACGACCCGTCCCGAATTTTGGGATTTGATTAGTGATTATCGTGATTAGTGGGATTGATCGGTGATTAGTTGGTCGAAATCGGACAAAATGTGCAAAATGATCGTTTTGCCCCTAGTTCGTGGGCAAAACATTGACTTTTTGATCGGGCGGTCAAACGGACTTTGACCGATGACCGTGACGTAGTTCGGGACGTCACGAGTTCATAGGCAGGCGGCACGTTCAATTCCGACCTTCGAGGAGAAAGTTATGACTATCGGAAGTTCAGGGGTATTACCGTAATTTGGACATTTGGGGGCGAAAATGTTGACTTTTCGTCTAATAACTAATTTTCAGTTGACTTAAGGATCGTTGGGTAGGTTTCGACGTCCTGAGTCCATTGATAGGCGGCACGCCGAAATCGGACTTCGTACGAGGAAGTTATGGTCAGAAACGTGAAATCGGGAGGTTCGTGTCTCGGTTTTCGTGTCGAATATTTTATTCTGAAATTTCTGATTGGAGGACACCTGGGGAGTGACAAGTGTCACTCACCCATTGGTTAGATTGGATCAAGCTCCACTAAGCATTTAAATAGGATTTAATCTGCTTTTGATCTCAGCCCTTCATCTCAAAACCCTCAGATTTGCATCTCAGCCCTTGATCTCATTTCTGAGATTCAATCTGGGCCGTCCATCATTTCCCTCCATTTCTATATCTATTTCCTTACCCGACACCCACGTACTGCCCATTCCATACCATCACACCACATTGCACCTGACCTTACTCTGTGTGCCACTGGGCTGGACGAGTGAGGCGGCAGACGGCAGTGACCACGGCGGAGGACGGCGGCGAGGTAAGCTGTTTTCAAAACCCGAAACCGTTTTAAAAACTCAGGATTTGGAAGCTTGATTCCAGCATGTGTTGTCGAGTTCTAGTGTCCCTAATCGACTCTCTGGATTAGTAGGAAACCTTGGGACGTGTCTGCGTGGCCAGTAGTGACCTGGACGGTGGCTAAACGGCGACGGGAAGGCCGAGTCTGTGCATCGAGGTAGGTCTTCGATCCCGTCTGTATTTGTCAATTTTGATTCCATAGAACTGTTGTTAGGATTGAGACGATCACGTAGGAACAAACCAGAGTGAAAATGATTGAGAAATTAGGAAATGGTGACCGGGTCATGATCGCGGGTCTGATCGACCCGAGTTGCAGAAATACGGGTCAACCCGTCTGAGGACAGAGGTGATGATGTGGCACCCTGTCAGATTGTCAGGTGACGTGGACCAATCGTGAGCCGACACGTGTCACATGTCAGTGCACAGTCAGGACTGACATGTCAGTGACGTGGCCCAATCTGGGACTGCCACGTGTCACTGACATGTCAGTGACGTGGACTAGTGCCGTGCTAACACGTGGCACATGTCAGATCTGACACGTGGCCTGACAGATCAGCAAGGTGGACCAATCGGATGTTGACACGTGGCACCTGTCAGAGTTTGACACGTCAGACCTGACAGCTGTCAGATGATGTCAGCATGACGTCATACTGACGTCAGCGATGACGTCAGTAGGAACTGTTCCTGCGTTGACCGACGCGTTGACTGGCGCGTGGGGGCGCGTGTGAACAGTAATTTTGGTGGGACCACCACCATTCTTTAGGTTTCGACGATCCGGATCCAATGGAGGTGGTTTCGGGTCGATCGGAGATCATTAAGTTGGTCAAAATGAGGTTTATCGCCTTGGGAAGCGCGTTCGGGCGACTTTTCCGTACCGGTTTTGGTCTAGGGTTTCATGGTTAAATGTTAGGGGTTTGTATGGACCTGTACGTATACGTTCGGTTTTCAGCAGGATTGTACTGTGAGTGGGCCATTTTCATCAGGTGATGCTGTACCCGAACGGGATTCGGGGATTTAACTCGGAAATTGAGACCCGAGTTGCACGCGTAGCCTTATTATTGTGACCTTATTAGGCGTCAAGAACGTCAAACATCAGGTGATGTCGGGATTGGAGTGTATAGTGCAGCAACTAAAATTATACTTATGGTTTTATTATATGCCTTATGGTTCATATTATATGATTGATGGTTTTAATTACGGATGCATGCATGTTTGGAAAACGGAGGGGTAAATTATACGTTTTACTTATCAAATGATTTTATAAAACTTGAGTTTCGGTCCACTCACCCTTATTGTTTTTGGTAACCCCTCCAGGTCGTGATATTGAGGTAGAGGAGGAAACTGAGGCTGAGGCATAGATCTACTTCTGCGTACCTGAACCCCTGTTGGGTGGTTTGCCCGCAGGTTTTATTTTAGAGACGTGCTCGCAACTTGTAATTTTGGATTTCATCCCTTGTCTGACATCTGTTTAATTCGGATTTGATGTATGACTTTAATTTGGTTATTTATGCATTTGATGTTTTGAAGTTAAAATTGGTATGAATTATTGGGTGTCAGACGGGAGCAGGGCACGTCCCCTTGTGGTCCCTGTGGGATCGGGGCGGGTCCTGTCAGCTTGGTATCAGAGCCCTAGGTTGTGGTCAGTACTAGGGTATGGTCAGCATGCTAGACTAGCGATTAGTACTAGTTACTTTTCGAGTGTTAAGAATGTTGTTATCTGATCTATGCCTCTTGACAGTGAGTTATGCCACCAAGGAAAATTCCTCATGCACGAACTGACGAGGAGGTAGCTAGGGAAATGGAATGCGCAAACATTGAAAGGGCTCAACGTTTGGGAGCCACACACTTTAGAGGGGGATCAAACCCCAATGATGCTCATGATTGGATTTCCATATGGGAGAAGATCTTTGCGGTGATGCGCTGTCCAGCGGATGAGCGCGTGGCATTGGCGACCTTCCTACTGGAAGGCGGGGCCTACCAATGGTGGTACGGCCTGGAGATGTCTGGTTGGTCGGTCCACACGACTACTTGGGAGGACTTTCGTGCAAAATTCTTGGACCACCAGACCTACCCGCTATCTTTTCACGCTGCCCGCGAGGCAGAGTTTTTACGACTTGAGCAAGGTGATATGTCAGTGACGGATTATGGGCAGGCCTTTGTGAGACTTTCTCGGTTCGCAGCGGCCTTTGTGAGCACAGAGAAGGATAAATGTTTGAGGTTTGAGCTTGGGCTCCAAGGGGATATTCGGGCGGGTATGACAACTGGCTGTCATGCTACCCTAATGGACATGGTGGATGCCGCGGTTCGTGTCGAGACTAACCTGGCGACACACCGGGCACCACAATTATCTGGTGAGGGACGACGCAGGGATCGTCCGTGTCTTGGACCGGTGAGCCATCGAGGAGCGAAGGGAGGACACAGTTGTGGAACATCATCGCGCGGCCGAGGAGGGCCGGGTCGCTTTGGGAGTTCCCAGAAATCGAGATCGAAATTTCCTCGGAATGGTGCATCCAGTAAGTCGACTGAGGGACTGGGTGTAATCGTTTGCTTTGCATGCAGTGGTTCGGGCCACTATGCTCGGGATTGTCCAACTGTTCACTTCGGTAACGATACGGGAGGCACCGGTGTGGTGCAAGGTTCGGCTTCCAACACTATCGGAGGTCGAAGACTGAGCGGAACTGGTAGTACGAGACGTGGAGCACGTGGGCGCGGACAGGCTACTGGACCACGAGCTCGTATAATTGCTGTCATGATGCAACAAGGATGGACGACACCCGGTGTCGGTATAGGTACTTAGTGTATCTCGAATCTTGTTGTACGTGTGTTATTTGATGTTGGGGCTACCCATTCTTTTATTTTGAGGAGTTGTACTAGTATGCTTGATTGTGTGGTAGCAGCCATAGATTTCGAAATGGGTGTTGGCACCCCGATGGGCATCGTGTACCTTCTGAATCAGATGATTCGGAGGTGCCCGGTAAGGATTGAGGATGTAGACTTACTTGTTGATCAAATCCTTATGATGTTGTCTTGGTAATGGATTGGTTGACGGAGCACGGTTCGCTCATTGATTATTGTCAGTAGGCGATTCTGCGGAGTCTTAGTAGCAAGGTCTGTTGGTTAGGTCCGCACGAGGTTGTAGCAGACACTAGTATCGGAGTGGTTACAGTCATTATTATTGAGAATCGAGGGACATTCTCTCTACTCGTACAAGTTGTCAGGGTGTTCGTACCCATGGATGCTGGGAACGAGTGGCTGAGTTTTCTTCCTTTTGGCAGAAGTAATGGGGATCGTCGTTCGGTATGAGCGGAGATCCAGAAGGTACGAGTAGAGGTACGGGATTGTCGTTCGATATGAGCGGAGATCCAGGGTTGTCCGATTTGCACACGGTGTGCAAGTGTGGATGGTTGTATGTTGATACTTTTGTACTGATACTAGTATGAATGCCGGTGGACTGTTACTAGTATCGTTAATAGTGTGTTGGTGCAGGTACTGGCGCTGGTGCTAGTATCGGTGTTGGGCTAACTTTGAGTTACGAGTCGGGATGTGACTTCATCGAATGGGCATGTGTCAGTAACCAGTCAAAAAGGGGGACACGGAGTTGATGTCCGGATGCATTGGTTCCGACAGGGTTGGAACTACGGTATCAAGAGAGGTTGTGTTGCGGTAACGAGAGTTGTGCGGGTTTTCCGCATTGGTAAGGGGTATTTTCGAAGCCACTAGGGTGACTTCTCAGGTTCTGCCAGGGTAGGTGATGGTCGTTGTCAGTACACTGGTCAGATATTGGTTGGTGGACCCGAGAACTGTCTTGGATCATCAGGAGGAGTTGGGTATATCGAAGTTTGGTTAGCGAGATTCCTCATTTTCTGCTTGGTGGCAGATAGTGTTAAATTACGTGGTATGGTGAGTGCAGCGAGTTTTTGATTGCATCCACATAGGATGAGTTTTAGCGTCATCATTTTGGATCATCCTTAGTTTTCCTAGGCGGATAACAAGGATAGGTACAAGGTAAATGGTTGGGACCCATAGTCTCGGCGTGTTTTTCGTCGTTGACTGATCGGTCTAGTTGTGGGAGTTAGTTGTCGAACGTTGCGACAGTATACCGATTAGTTGAGAGTGTAAGACCCTATGGTTCGGAGTCTAATAGTTAACTGGCGGATCCTAGGTGGATCGGGATTGTGTTGTTGAGAACTTTGGGCATTGTGACGACCTAGGATCGGGATGTTACCGGTCAGGGACGCAGTGCCGTGTCTGGATCGTGATCTTGATGATCCATATAGGGAGATTATCACCCTTACTTTGGTATGTGAGTCGTAAATGACGGGACTGAACTTCTTTTCGAAGGGGATTCCGTATAGTATATTACTTGGGTGAGTAGGTTTCCGACGTGGACGAATGTTGTCAACCTTAGACGTATGGATAGTGGGATTGGCTTCCCTATGAAGTAAATCAAATGTATTAACCGAGGTGGATGGAGTTCGTTCTGTCTCATGCTGGATTGGGCAAAGGTACTCCATTATTGGAACGCTTTAGGTTATGACCTAGGTGGCTGTAGTTTGGTCGATGGATAGATGTGTGTGCTTTGTACCTAGTTCGAGGTACGATACTTTGCAGACTTGTGGTGTCAGGTATTGGTATACGGGTCATACCCGAGATATATCGGTGAGCGTGTTGGTAGCCGGATTGGTTCCGATACCATTGGATTAGCCGAGGTCGACATTGGATACTATGCGATGGGTCATGGTATTTCCGATGAGTCTAATTACGCACAGGTCGAGTGAAATGTTGGTAGGTATATATTTGAATTAAGTATGTTGGTGGCTTGAGTAGCCACGAGTGAGTCTAGTGTCAGTTTCCGACTAACAACTTCCGAATGGTGACAGATTGTCGGGATGTGTCAACGTGGATTATTGAGTGAGGTCCGATGACTCCCAGTGGGAGTAGGTACCATGATGGATGGGTGATTGAGAAAGGAATCGTTGAGTTGTTGCGTCAGCAAAAGGGTAGATTTGACAATCGGTGTCAATCCGAAACGGGTAGTTTTAGTCATTCGACGGGGTCGAATGGAGTCAATACGACATGCGTACTAGTGGTACGTTTAGGTGCAGACAAGTGTGTTCTGAGTAGTTGGTGTACGAGTGTACACGTGTGACGAGGTCGATTTTACTTTCCACTGAGTGGTTGTGAAATTGGGATAGTTAGAATTCTGAGAACGAAACAAATTAAGGAGGGATGAACGTTGAGACTAGATCGATTGGAATTTTGACGACGAAATTAATTTGGGAGGGAAGGTTGTAACGACCCGTCCCGAATTTCGGGATTTGATTAGTGATTATCGTGATTAGTGGGATTGATCGGTGATTAGTTGGTCGAAATCGGACAAAATATGCAAAATGACCGTTTTGCCCCTAGTTCGTGGGCAAAACGTTGACGTTTTGATCGGGCGGTCAAACGGACTTTGACCGATGACCGTGACGTAGTTCGGGACGTCACGAGTTCATAGGCAGGCGGCACGTTCGATTCCGACATTCGAGGAGAAAGTTATGAATATCGGAAGTTCAGAGGTATTACCGTAATTTGGACATTTGGGGGCGAAAATGTTGACTTTTCGTCTAATAACTAATTTTCAGTTGACTCAAGGACCGTTGGGTAGGTCTCGACGTCCTGAGTCCATTGACAGGCGGCACGCCAAAATCGGACTTCGTACGAGGAAGTTATGGTCAGAAACGTGAAATCGGGAGGTTCGTGTCTCGGTTTTCGTGTCGAATATTTTATTCTGAAATTTCTGATTGGAGGACACCTGGGGAGTGACAAGTGTCACTCACCCATTGGTTAGATTGGATCAAGCTCCACTAAGCATTTAAATAGGATTTAATCTGCTTTTGATCTCAGCCCTTCATCTCAAAACCCTCAGATTTGCATCTCAGCCCTTGATCTCATTTCTGAGATTCAATCTGGGCCGTCCATCATTTCCCTCCATTTCTATATCTATTTCCTTACCCGACACCCACGTACTACCCATTCCATACCATCACACCACATTGCACCTGACCTTACTCTGTGTGCCACTTGGCTGGACGAGTGAGGCGGCAGACGGCAGTGACCACGGCGGAGGACGGCGGCGAGGTAAGCTGTTTTCAAAACCCGAAACCGTTTTAAAAACTCAGGATTTGGAAGCTTGATTCCAGCATGTGTTGTCGAGTTCTAGTGACCCTAATCGACTCTCTGGATTAGTAGGAAACCTTGGGACGTGTCTGCGTGGCCAGTAGTGACCTGGACGGTGGCTAAACGGCGACGGGAAGGCTGAGTCTGTGCATCGAGGTAGGCCTTCGATCCCGTCTGTATTTGTCAATTTTGATTCCATAGAACTGTTGTTAGGATTGAGACGATCATGTAGGAACAAACCAGAGTGAAAACGATTGAGAAATTAGGAAATGGTGACCGGGTCATGATCGCGGGTCTGATCGACCCGAGTTGCAGAAATACGGGTCAACCCGTCTGAGGACAGAGGTGATGACGTGGCACCCTGTCAGATTGTCAGGTGACGTGGACCAATCGTGAGCCGACACGTGTCACATGTCAGTGCACAGTCAGGACTGACATGTCAGTGACGTGGCCCAATCTGGGACTGCCACGTGTCACTGACATGTCAGTGACGTGGACCAGTGCCGTGCTGACACGTGGCACATGTCAGATCTGACACGTGGCCTGACAGATCAGCAAGGTGGACAAATCGGATGTTGACACGTAGCACCTGTCTGAGTCTGACACGTCAGACCTGACAGCTGTCAGATGACGTCAGCATGACGTCATGCTGACGTCAACAGTGACGTCAGCGATGACGTCAGCAGGAACTGTTCCTGCGTTGACCGACGCGTTGACTGGCGCGGGGGGCGCGTGTGAACAGTAATTTTGGTGGGACCACCACCATTCTTTAGGTTTCGACGATCCTGATCCAATGGCGGTGGTTTCGGGTCGATCGGAGATCATTAAGTTGGTCAAAATGAGGTTTATTGCCTTGGGAAGCGCGTTCGGGTGACTTTTCCGGACCGGTTTCGGTCTAGGGTTTCATGGTTAAATGTTAGGGGTTTGTATTGACCTGTACGTATACTTTGGATATGACAGGGATTGTACAATTGTACCAGAACGAGGGTATACGTTCGGTTTTCAGCAGGATTGTACTGTGAGTGGGCCATTTTCTTAAACCCTTGCGTGCATAAATGATTTCTGGTTTATTATATTTATTCACATGTTAAAATCAAATAACGGTTTTGATGATATGAAAATTATGGTTATGATATGTTTCACGGTATTTGGGCTTGAGACCCGTCTGATGAAACATAATGATTGGTTCGGATTTTATCTATGTATATATATGCTTTACATGTGGATATCAATAAAATGTATTTGGTACTGCACTGTATAGATCCTTTCATATTATAGTGTCTCCTCCAGCGAGGTACCCCGGAGAGGTCACGGACGTCTAGTACGTCCAGCGTCTATGACGCTAAGCATCAAGTGATGCTGCATCAGGTGATGCTGTACCCAAACGGGATTCGGGGATTTAACTCGGAAATTGAGACCCGAGTGGCACGCGTAGCCTTATTATTGTGACCTTATTAGGCGTCAAGAACGTCAAACATCAGGTGATGTCGGGATTGGAGTGTATAGTGCAGCAACTAAAATTATACTTATGGTTTTATTATATGCCTTATGGTTCATATTATATGATTGATGGTTTTAATTACGGATGCATGCATGTTTGGAAAACGGAGGGGTAAATTATACGTTTTACTTATCAAATGATTTTATAAAACTTGAGTTTCGGTCCACTCACCCTTATTGTTTTTGGTAACCCCTCCAGGTCGTGATATTGAGGTAGAGGAGGAAACTGAGGCTGAGGCATAGATCTACTTCTGCGTACCTGAACCCCTGTTGGGTGGTTTGCCCGCAGGTTTTATTTTAGAGACGTGCTCGCAACTTGTAATTTTGGATTTCATCCCTTGTCTGACATCTGTTTAATTCGGATTTGATGTATGACTTTAATTTGGTTATTTATGCATTTGATGTTTTGAAGTTAAAATTGGTATGAATTATTGGGTGTCAGACGGGAGCAGGGCACGTCCCCTTGTGGTCCCTGTGGGATCGGGGCGGGTCCTGTCAGCTTGGTATCAGAGCCCTAGGTTGTGGTCAGTACTAGGGTATGGTCAGCATGCTAGACTAGCGATTAGTACTAGTTACTTTTCGAGTGTTAAGAATGTTGTTATCTGATCTATGCCTCTTGACAGTGAGTTATGCCACCAAGGAAAATTCCTCATGCACGAACTGACGAGGAGGTAGCTAGGGAAATGGAATGCGCAAACATTGAAAGGGCTCAACGTTTGGGAGCCACACACTTTAGAGGGGGATCAAACCCCAATGATGCTCATGATTGGATTTCCAGATGGGAGAGGATCTTTGCGGTGATGCGCTGTCCAGCGGATGAGCGCGTGGCATTGGCGACCTTCCTACTGGAATGCGGGGCCTACCAATGGTGGTACGGCCTGGAGATGTCTGGTTGGTCGGTCCACACGACTACTTGGGAGGACTTTCGTGCAAAATTCTTGGACCACCAGACCTACCCGCTATCTTTTCACGCTGCCCGCGAGGCAGAGTTTTTACGACTTGAGCAAGGTGATATGTCAGTGACGGATTATGGGCAGGCCTTTTTGAGACTTTCTCGGTTCGCAGCGGCCTTTGTGAGCACAGAGAAGGATAAATGTCTGAGGTTTGAGCTTGGGCTCCAAGGGGATATTCGGCGGGTATGACAACTGTCTGTCATGCTACCCTAAAGGACATGGTGGATGCCGCGGTTCGTGTCGAGACTAGCTTGGCGACTCACCGAGCACCACAATTATCTGGTGAGGGACGACGCAGGGATCGTCCGTGTCTTGGACCGGTGAGCCATCGAGGAGCGAAGGGAGGACACAGTTGTGGAACATCATCGCGCGGCCGAGGAGGGCCGGGTCGCTTTGGGAGTTCCCAGAAATCGAGATCGAAATTTCCTCGGAATGGTGCATCCAGTAAGTCGGCTGAGGGACTGGGTGTAATCGTTTGCTTTGCATGCAGTGGTTCGGGCCACTATGCTCAGGATTGTCCAGCTGTGCACTTGGGTAACGATACGGGAGGCACCGGTGTGGTGCAAGGTTCGGCTTCCAACACTATCGGAGGCCGAGGACTGAGCGGAACTGGTAGTGCGAGACGTGGAGCACGTGGGCGTGGACAGGCTACTGGACCACGAGCTCGTATAATTGCTGTCATGATGCAACAAGGATGGACGACACCCGGTGTCGGTATAGGTACTTAGCGTATCTCGAATCTTGTTGTACGTGTGTTATTTGATGTTGGGGCTACCCATTCTTTTATTTTGAGGAGTTGTACTAGTATGCTTGATTGTGTGGTAGCAGCCATAGATTTCGAAATGGGTGTTGGCACCCCGATGGGCATCGTGTACCTTCTGAATCAGATGATTCGGAGGTGCCCGGTAAGGATTGAGGATGTAGACTTACTTGTTGATCAAATCCTTATGATGTTGTCTTGGGAATGGATTGGTTGACGGAGCACGGTTCGCTCATTGATTATTGTCAGTAGGCGATTCTGCGGAGTCTTAGTAGCAAGGTCTGTTGGTTAGGTCCGCACGAGGTTGTAGCAAACACTAGTATCGGAGTGGTTACAGTCATTATTATTGAGAATCGAGGGACATTCTCTCTTCTCGTACAAGTTGTCAGGGTGTTCGTACCCATGGATGCTGGGAACGAGTGGCTGAGTTTTCTTCTTTTTGGCAGAAGTAATGGGGATCGTCGTTCGGTATGAGCGGAGATCCAGAAGGTACGAGTAGAGGTACGGGATTGTCGTTCGGTATGAGCGGAGATCCAGGGTTGTCCGATTTGCACACGGTGTGCAAGTGTGGATGGTTGTATGTTGATACTTTTTGTACTGATACTAGTATGAATGCCGGTGGGCTGTTACTAGTATCGTTAATAGTGTGTTGGTGCTGGTACTGGCGCTGGTGCTAGTATCGGTGTTGGGCTAACTTTGAGTTACGAGTCGGGATGTGACTTCATCGAATGGGCATGTGTCAGTAACCAGTCAAAAAGGGGGGGACACGTAGTTGATGTCCGGATGCGTTGGTTCCGACAGGGTTGGAACTAGGGTATCAAGAGAGGTTGTGTTGCGGTAACAAGAGTTGTGCGGGTTTTCCGCATCGGTAAGGGGTATTTTCGAAGCCACTAGGGTGACTTCTCAGGTTCTGCCAGGGTAGGTGATGGTCGTTGTCAGTACACTGGTCAGATATTGGTTGGTGGACTCGGGAACTGTCTTGGGTAGGAGAAGTTGGGTATATCGAAGTTTGGTTAGCGAGATTCCTCATTTTCTGCTTGGTGGCAGATAGTGTTAAATTACGTGGTATGGTGAGTGCAGCGAGTTTTTGATTGCATCCACGTAGGATGAGTTTTAGCGTCATCATTTTGGATCATCCTTAGTTTTCCTAGGCGGATAACAAGGATAGGTACAAGGTAAATGGTTGGGACTCACAGTCTCGGCGTGTTTTTCGTCGTTGACTGATCGGTCTAGTTGTGAGAGTTAGTTGTCGAACGTTGCGACAGTATACCGATTAGTTGAGAGTGTAAGACCCTATGGTTCGGAGTCTAATAGTTAACTGGCGGATCCTAGGTGGATCGGGATTGTGTTGTTGAGAACTTTGGGCATTGTGACGACCTAGGATCGGGATGTTACCGGTCAGGGACGCAGTGCCGTGTCTGGATCGTGATCTTGATGATCCATATAGGGAGATTATCACCCTTACTTTGGTATGTGAGTCGTAAATGACGGGACTGAACTTCTTTTCGAAGGGGATTCCGTATGGTATATTACTTGGGTGAGTAGGTTTCCGACGTGGATGAATGTTGTCAACCTTAGACGTATGGATAGTGGGATTGGCTTCCCTATAAAGTAAATTGAATGTATTAACCGAGGTGGATGGAGTTCGTTCTGTCTCATGCTGGATTGGGCAAAGGTACTCCATTATTGGAACGCTTTAGGTTATGACCTAGGTGGTTGTAGTTTGGTCGATGGATAGATGTGTGTGCTTTGTACCTAGTTCGAGGTACGATACGTTGCAGACTTGTGGTGTCAGGTATTGGTATACGGGTCATACCCGAGATATATCGGTGAGCGTGTTGGTAGCCGGATTGGTTCCGATACCATTGGATTAGCCGAGGTCGACATTGGATACTATGCGATGGGTCATGGTATTTCCGATGAGTCTAATTACGCACAGGTCGAGTGAAATGTTGGTAGGTATATATTTGAATTAAGTATGTTGGTGGCTTGAGTAGCCACGAGTGAGTCTAGTGTCAGTTTCCGACTAACAACTTCCGAATGGTGACAGATTGTCGGGATGTGTCAACGTGGATTATTGAGTGAGGTCCGATGACTCCCAGTGGGAGTAGGTACCATGATGGATGGGTGATTGAGAAAGGAATCGTTGAGTTGTTGCGTCAGCAAAAGGGTAGATTTGACAATCGGTGTCAATCCGAAACGGGTAGTTTTAGTCATTCGACGGGGTCGAATGGAGTCAATACGACATGCGTACTAGTGGTACGTTTAGGTGCAGACAAGTGTGTTCTGAGTAGTTGGTGTACGAGTGTACACGTGTGACGAGGTCGATTTTACTTTCCACTGAGTGGTTGTGAAATTGGGATAGTTAGAATTCTGAGAACGAAACAAATTAAGGAGGAATGAACGTTGAGACTAGATCGATTGGAATTTCAAGGATGAAATTAATTTAGGAGGGAAGGTTGTAACGACCCGTCCCGAATTTCGGGATTTGATTAGTGATTATCGTGATTAGTGGGATTGATCGGTGATTCTTTGGTCGAAATCGGACAAAATGTGCAAAATGACCGTTTTGCCCCTAGTTCGTGGGCAAAACGTTGACGTTTTGATCGGGCGGTCAAACGGACTTTGACCGATGACCGTGACGTAGTTCGGGACGTCACGAGTTCATAGGCAGGCGGCACGTTCGATTCCGACATTCGAGGAGAAAGTTATGAATATCGGAAGTTCAGAGGTATTACCGTAATTTGGACATTTGGGGGCGAAAATGTTGACTTTTCGTCTAATAACTAATTTTCAGTTGACTCAAGGACCGTTGGGTAGGTCTCGACGTCCTGAGTCCATTGACAGGCGGCACGCCAAAATCGGACTTCGTACGAGGAAGTTATGGTCAGAAACGTGAAATCGGGAGGTTCGTGTCTCGGTTTTCGTGTCGAATATTTTATTCTGAAATTTCTGATTGGAGGACACCTGGGGAGTGACAAGTGTCACTCACCCATTGGTTAGATTGGATCAAGCTCCACTAAGCATTTAAATAGGATTTAATCTGCTTTTGATCTCAGCCCTTCATCTCAAAACCCTCAGATTTGCATCTCAGCCCTTGATCTCATTTCTGAGATTCAATCTGGGCCGTCCATCATTTCCCTCCATTTCTATATCTATTTCCTTACCCGACACCCACGTACTGCCCATTCCATACCATCACACCACATTGCACCTGACCTTACTCTGTGTGCCACTGGGCTGGACGAGTGAGGCGGCAGACGGCAGTGACCACGGCGGAGGACGGCGGCGAGGTAAGCTGTTTTCAAAACCCGAAACCGTTTTAAAAACTCAGGATTTGGAAGCTTGATTCCAGCATGTGTTGTCGAGTTCTAGTGACCCTAATCGACTCTCTGGATTAGTAGGAAACCTTGGGACGTGTCTGCGTGGCCAGTAGTGACCTGGACGGTGGCTAAACGGCGACGGGAAGGCCGAGTCTGTGCATCGAGGTAGGCCTTCGATCCCGTCTGTATTTGTCAATTTTGATTCCATAGAACTGTTGTTAGGATTGAGACGATCATGTAGGAACAAACCAGAGTGAAAATGATTGAGAAATTAGGAAATGGTGACCGGGTCATGATCGCGGGTCTGATCGACCCGAGTTGCAGAAATACGGGTCTACCCGTCTGAGGACAGAGGTGATGACGTGGCACCTTGTCAGATTGTCAGGTGACGTGGACTAATCGTGAGCCGACACGTGTCACATGTCAGTGCACAGTCAGCACTGACATGTCAGTGACGTGGCCCAATCTGGGACTGCCACGTGTCACTAACATGTCAGTGACGTGGACCAGTGCCGTGCTGACACGTGGCACATGTCAGATCTGACACGTGGCCTGACAGATCAGCAAGGTGGACCAATCGGATGTTGACACGTAGCACCTGTCAGGGTCTGACACGTCAGACCTGACAGCTGTCAGATGACGTCAGCATGACATCATGCTGACGTCAGGAGTGACCTCAGCGATGACATCAGCGGGAACTGTTCCTGCGTTGACCGACGCGTTGACTGGCGCGTGGGGGCACGTGTGAGCAGTAATTTTGGTGGGACCACCACCATTCTTTAGGTTTCGACGATCCGGATCCAATGGCGGTGGTTTCGGGTCGATCGGAGATCATTAAGTTGGTCAAAATGAGGTTTATTGCCTTGGGAAGCGCGTTCGGGCGACTTTTCCGGACCAGTTTCGGTCTAGGGTTTCATGGTTAAATTTTAGGGGTTTGTATTGACCTGTACATATACTTTGGATATGACAGGGATTGTACAATTGTACCAGAACGAGGGTATACGTTCGGTTTTCAGCAGGATTGTACTGTGAGTGGGCCATTTTCTTAAACCCTTGCGTGCATAAATGATTTCTGGTTTATTATATTTATTCACATGTTAAAATCAAATAACAGTTTTGATGATATGAAAATTATGGTTATGATATGTTTCACGGTATTTGGGCTTGAGACCCGTCTGATGAAACTTAATGATTGGTTCGGATTTTATCTATGTATATATATGCTTTGCATGTGGATATCAATAAAATGTATTTGGTACTGCACTGTATAGATCCTTTCATATTATATTGTCTCCTCCGGCGAGGTACCCCGGAGAGGTCACGGACGTCTAGTACGTCCAGCGTCTATGACGCTAAGCATCAGGTGATGCTGCATCAGGTGATGCTGTACCCGAACGGGATTCGGGGATTTAACTCGGAAATTGATACCCGAGTGGCACGCATAGCCTTATTATTGTGACCTTATTAGGCGTCAAGAACGTCAAACATCAGGTGATGTCGGGATTGGAGTGTATAGTGCAGCAACTAAAATTATACTTATGGTTTTATTATATGCCTTATGGTTCATATAATATGATTGATGGTTTTAATTACGGATGCATGCATGTTTGGAAAACGGAGGGGTAAATTATACGTTTTACTTACCAAATGATTTTATAAAACTTGAGTTTCGGTCCACTCACCCTTATTGTTTTTGGTAACCCCTCCAGGTCGTAATACTGAGGTAGAGGAGGAAACTGAGGCTGAGGCATAGATCTACTTCTGCGTACCTGAACCCCTGTTGGGTGGTTTGCCCGCAGGTTTTATTTTAGAGTCGTGCTCGCAACTTGTAATTTTGGATTTCATCCCTTGTCTGACATCTGTTTAATTCGGATTTGATGTATGACTTTAATTTGGTTATTTATGCATTTGATGTTTTGAAGTTAAAATTGGTATGAATTATTGGGTGTCAGACGGGAGCAGGGCACGTCCCCTTGTGGTCCCTGTGGGATCGGGGCGGGTCCTGTCAAGTATAGCAATCGAACTAAAAAACGAAGATTAGTATTGAAGTTTCCTTCAAAAGTCCTGAGTGTAAATGAGTTGGTTGGTTTTAGTATTTTCTCTGATTTTTCTTCAAGGTTCGAGTAATCTAACCGTCCACATTAATGAGAAACACTCATAGGTCATATCCGTAAAATTTTACGGAATTTCAACGTCCCGAAATTAGGTTACAGTGCAAAACGATTTGACGGTCCCAAATTGTCATTTGTTGATCCAACGCCTTTCAGTGTTCAAAACGTCGTAATTTTCGTCAGGAGAGGTCTAGATATGCCGTATCACAAATTGAATGATCGATTTGTCAAATTCACTCGTTAGCATATCAATCGAACCCAAAAAAGTGAGACTACTATTGTACACTTGGCCCATCGGATGGGTTATATTTGCTGGGAAGGGTGAAATTTCATGAAAATTCAAAAGTTCTGCCAACATTTTCAGAAAAAAATTGAAAATCCTGCCCAATGTTGCCCGGAGAATCATTAAGGTTTGCCTGTCGGATTAGTGCGCCGAGCAAAGACCCCCACTCACTTAGAACAGACGAGACCTTTCCTTGTCTTCTTCCTCTTAATTTTCCCAAACACAGCCATTGCCCAACACGTCCCATTCTCTCTTGAACTCCTCAGCCCCCTCTCTCACTCCTCACTCTACTCCCTCTCCCACTTAAGCTCACCCATTCACTCAACTTCTTCTCTCACTCATCCCTAAACCCTAAACCAAACCCCCTGCACATATTGAACCCAAAGATCCACAACACAAACCCACGACCCCCGACCCCAAACCCCAAACGCCAAAATTGGACCACCACTCTCGGTCCTCTCATTCTCTCTTTTTATCTCTCCGGCTCCTCTCTCTTGGCTCCTCAATGCAAGCCCTCAACATCATTTTTTTTATTTTCGTTATTTATTTTTATTTTTATTTTTATTGCATGTTGTATTGGATTGGATTGGTTTTTGGATTAATTCTTATTATTGGATTGGGTTTTGGATTGTTTATTTGGTTGGTTTTTGGTTAGATTATTTATTGGATGTTATGGAGTTGATTTTTGAATATTGGAAATTATTGAATTGGATGAAAATATTGGAAAGTATTGAATTATTGGATTAGTGGAAACCATTGGAAATTAGTGAATTAGTGGATTGTTAGAAAATATTGGAAATTATTGGATTAGTGGATTGTTGGAAAATATTAGAAATTGTTGAATTTTTGGATATGTTTGGAAATTATTGGAAATTTTTGGAAATTATTGGAAATTATTGAATTTTTGGAAATTATTAATTTTTTGGAAATTGTTGAATTTGTGATATTTTTGGAAAATATTGGAAATTATTGAATTATTGGATTAATGGAAAACATTGGAAATTAGTGAATTAGTGGATTGTTGGAAAATATTGGAAATTATTGAATTAGTTAATTATTTGAAATTATTATATATTTTTGGAAATTTTCCAATTTTTTATCATTTTAAAAAATTATTGAATTGTATTTAATTAGTGAATTATTGGAAATTTTTTGAAATTAGTGGATTGAGCAATTTTTAAAAAATTATTAGAAATTGTAAGAAATTATTTGATTATTTGTTTATTCGTTTATTTATTTAATTATTAATGAATTACTTTTGTATTTCAGATGTCTTTACATAAATTTATCACTTCGCGAGGTCGTTGTAATGCACCAGCAGAGCAGCCATCTCTGAGACCAGTGCCTTCCCCGACGGAGCAGCCTTCTCCGGGACCAGTACTCCCCCCGACGGAGCAGCCATTAGTTTCTAGTGGGCTAGCATCAATAGATTAGCCAGGACCTTCCTCACCACCCCCAAGAGTCATTCCTGACGATCGGGTGATACCAGGGCACCGATCAGCGAGAAGTCGCATCAGCTCGAAAACGAGGGCAACCTTGTAATGCCCCTGAGGCCACTGGAGCTGACATTGCAGAAAGAGGCGATGCACATATCCCATCGGGTAAGTTTAATATGTTATTGAATTTAAAATTTCTATTTATTTTTTATTCAAATTATTTACTAATGTTTATCGAATTTGTAGGGAGTACCATAAAAGCGTGTGACATTAGTAAGGGGTTAAAGTCCTAGAAAATCTGCAGGTCGACAGGACATAAGATGTAAGACCCGTGTCTTGAGAATAAGGGTGAACAATCCCACACCTCTTGGGGAGGGAAATGTGAAGTGTTTTATATGTATGTGCATGTATCTATCTAACAGAAGGTCTTTTAGGGGCTCACTGGCTTTGGATTCCTAGGAAACTCCAAAGTTAAACGAGTAGGGACTGGTGCAATCCCATGATGGGTGATCCACTAGGAAGTTGCACGTGAGCTCCCGAGAACAAAATCGTGAGGGTTGGACCAAAAAGGGACAATATCCTGTTGGAAAAGACCGGGTCGTGAATTTGGTATCAGGACCAAACCCCGACCGGAATTAAGGGTGACAATTTTTGACACGATTCGATATACGACTCAAAACCCGCACAAAATTAACCCGAACCAACCCGACTTCATAACAATCTGGGTCATTTTCGGGTCAATTCGTTATAACCTTTTTATTAAACAGGTAGATTTCGGGTCAACCTGCTAACCCATTTAATAATTTATTAACCCATTTATTAAAAGGGTTATTAAATCACAACATGCTAACCATCAACTCGCGAACCCATTTTGTACTCTAGGGTTTCACTCCACTTCCATTCTCATTTCTCCAGCCGCATAAGTTCTTAGTCTTCTTCATTCTCAACCTCCATCAACAATCTAATGACCCACCAAGCTCCGACGTCACCGGCCTCTGCACGCGACCACGCTACCGACGTCGCCACACCACCTTTCAGTCCTTCCATTCTTATTTTTATTTTATTTCTTGCTGTCTTCCTTCCATTTCCATTTTCCACTGTGGGATGTGACCTCCACGTTCAACAACATCACATCATTCACAATATCACAGTCTAAGTCTCTCGCTTTTCTCACTCACTCACACACACACACACTCTCTCTCGGATTACGCTTGGTTTCAGCTCACTCCAACTCGAACCAGGTACTATCTTCTTCCCATGGGAATTTTTGTCTTTCTGTCTCTTTCTCTGCCCACTATGCCCAATTTCCATCTCCTTTCTATTTTTGTGTATGAATCTGTTCAGTTGTGACTCGGTGCTCTTCCATGGTGGCAAATCAGAGAAGCTGGCATTTGGGTTATTTCAGCCCTTTGTTTCTCACCTCAAATCTTTCTAAGATGAGATTTCTAGAGGTGGCTGTTTCATTGCTCTTCAATTCGCCCACCCACCCAGAATGCACACTGCTTCACCAAACCCACATTTCAAAGGTAATTTTCATGTTTCTTTACTTTTGACTGCATATGATTCCTAGTTTTCTAGTTTGGACAAAAAATTTATGTTTTTTTTCTTCTCATATTTGTGCGATTTGTTAGCACCCCAGATGTTCTGGAGAGGTTTGTCAGTATTGAAAGGGAGATTTTGTAGATTGAAAGTCCAGTTCAGCTGGAAGAATGTATCTCGTCGTTTACATTTTAAAGTTTCCATTGTTTCTCTCTGGGTTTTTACGGTTATGATCAATCTATCTGATATTATTTTGGGTTCCGCTCTGTTTGTTTTCTGAGAAAATGATGGGAAATTAGGGCAAATCCAATCTCTAGGCATTACTCATCTTGGTCCTTATCTTTTATTGAACTTTCTTCTCTATTTGCTTACTGGGTTTTCAAGCTTGGTTGATATAGGCCTACGAAAGTTCAATTTTAGTCAATTATTAGATGAAGTTCTTACATTTTGGGAAAAACGCTGATAGATTTAGATCAAAGGGGGACTTGAATTTTGTAATGCGATCCCTACTAAACTTTGCTATATCAGGTGTTGTTTATACCAATTTGAGTACAAGTAAGTCAAGTGATTCTTTGAAGGTACATTATTTATGCTGTCACAAGTAGTAATCTAACAAGTGAACTATATTTGAAGAATTTTATCTCATCACCTTAGCTCTTGTTTTGTTTCTTTCTAGAAAATAGGTGAACTTGGAGAAGTAGATGATGCTGTAGAAAATGAAAACTCCAAGTAATGAATTCTTGTGAATATTTTGTCTCCCTTGCATTGCCATTCATGATCTTTGTCATTGATTCATTCAGTTTTCTTTTAAATCTAGGGTGTGCCTTCAACGTGTGTTGGAAACCCGGATTGCCTTGCTTCGGAAACTACATGCAATGGTTTATGCTCGTGGGCTTGTTTCTGGGTTTGAAATCTACATCATGGATGATCTCATTTCTTTTTCAGATGCATTTGGAGCTTCACGCTTGAGGTACGAACGAAATATGTGGGTACTATTTTGAGATTTTTGTCATGTGGTACAGCTTCATGTCAAAATCCAATGTCGCCACCTTTCGGTCCTTCTATATGATTATGAGCCTGAGCTCTTCTTTTTTTCCTGAATATTGTCAAATTTTTATATTTGTATCGCAATGCATAGATGTTTGAGGTTTTATTTCTGCAAGTTCGCTTCCAATTTCCATTGATGGTGAAGGGTGAAATTACATTTAGGTGGTGATTTGTTTACATAAATATATTGAAAGTTAAAGACTAGCTGCAATCAAACAAATTTTTTTTTTAATAAGAAGATATTTTTGAAACTTTTATGGGAAATGATAAAGAAGAAAATGATGCAAGAGATGAAGAAAGCACATGGGAGTTTTGTGTTGTTCATATCGTTGATTTTTCTTTTTAGTTAAAAGGATTGTTCCTATTATCAATTATCAATTATCTGTTGAATAATAAATTTGAGTCAACTCAATTAAATATTCAATTTTGTAGATAATTTAGCACTTGCAGCCAAGTTGGAGGATCTCACTGAAGATATCAGTAAATTAAAAATTAGTATCAATAATTCTCAATCTGTTGAATGTTCTAATAGCATTCCTAATGATGGATATCATTTAGGTACTAAAATATTACATTCTAGCATGTCTTTTTTTTTTTGTTATTAATTTTGAGGTTGGATTCTAATGCTTTCTTCATTTTATTGTAGGTGCTGATTAGTTGCGGTGTTCTTGTGCAATTCATGAAGATCTAATCAATTTTAACACTTTTGCTGAAACTTTTCTCTTAGAGTTTGCTAATTAATCACTTAATTTTATTTGGTATTATGTACTAAATGAGTAAATGTGATGCTTACGTTCTTTTGGAGCTTAATATTACGTTGATGATATTGTACTGTTGGTCATGGATACTAAATTAATGCAAGAACTTGTGAATTATAAATTATGAAGTTCGTTGATGCTTGGTATAATATTTAGGGAAAATTCTGCTTCAAATATTATGTTGGATATATGGTTAAATAGGTTAAATGAGTTAAACGGGTTAAATGAGTTAAACAAGTTAAAGAGGTTATTCAACACGACATGTTTAATAAACGGGTTAAAAGGGTGGGTTCGGGTTACCTGTTAAATAAATAGGTCGGGTTTGAGCTTACATGATTTGACACGATTAATAAACGGGTCGGGTTTGGGTTGAGCTTAAATAGGTAAAATAGAGTACGTGACTCGACATGAATCCGACACGACACGACCCATTGTCACTCCTAGCCGGAATTGAGTGTGCCAGCAAGGACGCTGGTCCCCAAGGGGGTGGATTGTGAGGACCCGTGCCTAAGTGACATGGTTAGAAATCTCACATCGCCTGGGGGATCTATGGGATACGTCTTATATGTGTGAGTGCGCATCTATCCAACATGAGGCCTTTTGGGAGCTCACTGACAATATCCTGTTGGAGAAGGCCGAGTCGTGACATAGGATCCACGTGATGTGGGTGGAACGACTTGGGGAACCGTACCCCAACTTGCATAATTTTCTTAAGCGGGAAATGAGTACGATTACTCGCAGGAAATCAAAAATGACGGCTGACACCTTCAGAGAGCAAGACGAAGTGGTGCTCGTCATTTGTTGATCTGGTTTTCGGGTATGTATTTTTTTTTTTTAATTTTCAATCGTTTAACATACTTTAATATTGGATTGCAGATTAATTTTGAATGAGATGAGACCAACGCCGCTCTAATGGAATAGATCAACTTTTATTGGCAGAAGCGGTATTCCGACTGGAAGTTTGAGCTTCATGTCTACTCCGAGCGATGGAGCTCGCATGATCTGGCGGTGACAAATCTTCTTGAGGAGATTCAGGGGGACAAGCTGGAAGGGTGAAATTGGTTATTCGTGCATTGGATAAGCAACCAATTTAAAGTAAGTTCACTTTTTCTTTCTTTAATTGAGAATATTAATTGACATAGTTCTGTATTAGTAATAATTATTTTTCTAATGTGCATATAAAATCAAAGGCCAACAAGGCGAACAGGGATAGAAGAAATTTGAGCACCACGGAGGATCACACCCCTTGTTGGCTCGACATGAGGCATGACACGTGCCTGGATCCCTGTTCCCGGAAGTTGAAGCCTAGAAGAGGTTTATGATGGGCGAGGAATGAGGTAGCTGACACTATTCACGTAAGTTCAATGTTTGCGGTTATTAAATATTTTATTATTTATAATTATGTAATTTTCTAATTATTACTTTATTTAATTTTGTAGGCGGCCATGGTGGAGGACGTGCAACAGACTCAAGATTAGTTGATCCAACAACAACCTGAACTCCAGCTACAAGACCAACTACCGAATCCTGAGACATTAATTGGCATCCTGGAGCGCTATCTTGGTCGGCGACCCGGGAAAGTTGTCTGGGGCGCCAGAGGAGGGCTCGTTCGAGATGTTTTAAGCTGATCCTCGAGTTCATCCCAGGGAGTCAATCCCGATAAGGTCTCTCAGCTATGGGGAAACTTGGAGAACCTCAAATCGGGGAATACTGAGCTTAAGGCCAGGTATGCGCGCCTCGAGGCCTAACACCAGGTTATGTAGGCTTAGCTTGCAATGCTATTCACCCAAATGGGTCAACGTATGCCTGATGTCAATGGCTCATAGTACCAGCTGGATCCCAGTCGACAACCTTCCTAGGATGATGCTCACCCACCATTGAACATTTAGTTTGATTAGATTTTTTTTTAATTATGTACAATATTACATTTGTTTTATATATATTATAATTAATTTTCATTTAATTATAATTTTTTCTGTTTTAATATTATTTGCATTTATTTATATATAATATGAAATAAATATAATTATTCAAATATTAAAATAATTAATAAAAACCTATTTAAAAATTAGTATGACAGACATGTCTGTCGGACAAAGGCGACGTAAGTAAACATTACCTCGCGCACCTCCGCTGGGCTAGATACTCTTTCTCGGCAAAGCCCCTCCGAGCAAACCTTATAGGCGTGCTCATGATCGTATTTTCCAGCGACGTTGCTCGGAAAACACTACGCCAGGCAAAAAGCGTTGATTGGAGTATAGCTCGGCAGATCATCGTCTTCCGCCGGGATATAGCTTTGCCCGAAGAGCCCTGCTCGACTCAGTTGACCTGGAGGAGACCCACCGAGCAAATGTAAGCTAGACGCATGTTCATTTTTGCTCGGCGGAACCCTTCTGCCGAGCAAACACTATTTTCTCTAAGAAATCTGCTAATAGGAAACTCATCAAACACTTGGTGTGCACAATCTTTCATAGATAATTTTACATTGATTTCAATCCAAATTAAATTCATGATCCATTTCAATCATCAAACAAATAAGGAACAACCAAGCCTAATCTAAAGCACAATCGGGTTCAGTGAAAAAGTTCAATGAAAAACATATCTGAAGCTTAACCGCAATCTGCAGTTTATGCAAAATCCCAAGTCTGAGGTCGAAATACCAACAAACAATTAATTTAGTTTTAATTAAAATGCGTGCGATAGGTTGGCAAGCATAATTATTCAATTTGGTTTGGAATTAAACAACTCATATATATATTATAAAAAGACTTGAGCAAAAGAAAATTTAATTATAATTAATCTTCGATGCTTGGACGCAGCCAGCATGGACTCTGGATAACAATAATTGAAAATTGGAAACAACTTGCCTACATGAAACCTTAAATATATAATTTTTGAATTCGTCTGTGTTTGGAAACTACTGGTTCCAAAATTCTAGATAGATATATTGTCATCATTTGAGAGAAATAATTTTAGCAGCTTTAGTTTCAGACACTCTTGCTCTCTCTCTCTCTCTCTCTCTCTCTCTCTCTCTCTCTCTCTCTCTCTCTCTCTCTCTCTCTCTCTCTCTCTCTCTCTCTCTCTCTCTCTCTCTCTCTCTCTCTTTCTCCCCCCGTCTCTCTCTGTGTAGGCCATGTACGCTCAAAGTTAGTCATCTTATTCGTATTATACATATCTAAGTTCTCAAGTCTCAAGTAGTTGACTTATGGATAAGAACACAGAAGTACCTACAGATGTGGAAGATCCGAGAGAGAAAGGGTTAGTACTTTCTTAACTTATCTATGTATGTCATCATCCGTATTATTGATATCAATGACTGAAATGTGCTTTATCGTTCGTTTTTTCTTTTCCTTCTATGGTTCTTCTTCGCCCGCGTATTCTCACGGGTGTACTCTTTTGCGTGTTATTTCCATTCCAGATGTTTTGCAGGAGGCTGGAATTCGAATTCGATGACGGGAAACAATGCTGGAAATGGATTAAAGCTAACAACGTGGTCAAGAGTAAAGGAAATTTGTGATCCACGGGGAAAATTCGTTTCAATATGGAACAAGATATTTGTAGCATCATGTGTGATTGGTGTGTCACTTGATCCCTTGTTCTTCTACATTCTAATTATCGATCAGAATAACAAGTGCCTTCAACTCGACAAAACCTTGAGTTTTGTTGCTCTTCTTCTTCGATCACTCACGGATTTCATTTCCCTTGTGCATTTGATGTGTGAAATTTATGACTGCTTTAAAACTTACAAAAATAACCTGGAAACTTCTCCCGGGGTTCCAAAGACCTCGCCGGAAGATGGCGATCGGAAATCGAAACTGTCACCGTTATTTTGGTCCATCTCATTTGACTTTTTCGCTCTTCTTCCCATCCCACAGGTATGTTCATTAAATTAATTAAACCCGTTCATGTTCTGATCAGTACATAGTTATATATATACATATATATTTTTGTCAAATTCTATCCATTTAATTTGATTTATTTAATTTTTTTTTCCAGATGCTAATAGTGTTTACTTTCAACAAAACGAGAGGCTCCGGATATTTGGACCATAGGAAGGTTGTTAATGTGCTTCTTCTGGGTCAATATATACCGAAGATTATTCGAATTCATATATCTTCTAACGAGCTTAAAAAAACTACTGGAATATGGATTAAAAGCCTATTCAATTTTTTTCTCTACATTCTTGCTAGTCACGTAAGTAATTTCGTCTCCAACGTTTAATTTGTCATTTCATTTTACTCTTAATTTACTTTGATAATTACTAATTAAAATATTGGCTCATGTTTTTTTTTTACTCTTGAAGTATTAATTTAAAGCATTGATAATCACTAATCATTAATCGATGTTATATTAATTAATTAGTTGATTATATATTTGTTCTTTTTTTTTTTTGTTACAAAAAGTATAAAAGAATAGAACTAAATAGTTGGCTTATTTTTTTAGGTACTCGGAGCTTTTTGGTACTTTTTTTCTATTCAACGAGAGATATCGTGTTGGCACCATGCATGCGTAAACTATAACCCAAATACTAGCAGATGTATCAAAACTTTCTACTGTGACGATGATCGATATGCTACTTCACGAAATATCACATTTCTAAATGAGCATTGCCCATTAAACATTCCAGATGGTGTATCACCACCTTTCAATTTTGGAATATTTTTAGATTCACTTCAGAATCAAAACACGGAGCACATAAAGTTCGGAAATAAATTTTTTTACTCTTTTTGGTGGGGACTGCGAAATCTAAGGTTTGTATATATATATATATATATATATATATATATGCATTTGTTTACAGAATCTAACATTAATTCTTTATTGGACTTTCTATTTTACTTGATATCTATATAAATGCTGAGAATGCAAAACCCTTTTGCAGTAACTTTGGGACGAATCTGACAACGACTATGTACGTGTGGGAAAACTTGTTTGCAATTCTTGTTTCTATCAGTGGCTTGCTGCTGTTTTTATATCTCATTGGAAATGTGCAGGTTGGTACCGAAAAATAGCGAGAAAAATTGAATTCAGTTGGCCACTGTTTCTAATGGAAATAGAATTATATACATTAAGTATGATCGATCGATCGAATTGAGTGTTTGTGTGGTTGGGACATGCAGACTTTTATGCAGATGCAAGCTACAAAATCAGAGGATATAAGACTGAATATTATGAGGAAGAAGCGAGAACTACTCCTGTGGACAGACAAACATGAAGAAATCCCTGAGCGTGTGAAGGAAAAAATCAGAAATAGCCTAAAGCAAAAATTGAAACAACACAAACGAGCTGACCTCCAAAATGATCGATTCTCAATTCTTCCCCTTGGTTGCAAACATTCTCTCCAGCGCTGTCTTTGCATGAAACCACTTAAGAATGTATGTTCCTTATCAGTTCAGAAAACAAATCTCATATTTCTACTTAATTTTTAAAGCTGAAGATCGATTTCTAATATTGACATTAAGGAAATTGATCGAGTAGACATTATATATATATATATATATATATATATATATATAAATCAATCATCGAACTAATGTATGTATATGTCTGTGTGTATGTATAGCTATTATCGTCCCGCCTTACACATTTGGATACAAATGTGTTGGAAATGATGTGCGACAATATGATGGCAGTGACATACGAGAAGAATAGCTACATTTTCCGAAAGGAAGATCCACTGGATTGCATGCTCTTCATTATTGAAGGGACAATCTGGACCTACTCCATGCCTTGTACTAGTACTAGTAATAATACTAGTGATAGTACTAGTACTACTGAAGGCGCAATAAAAGGAAGAGCACCGGCAATGGCCATCATGCGGCATGGGAAAGGTGAATTTTATGGTGAAGAACTTCTGGAATGGGCATCGGACAATTTGAAGGAGCTTCCAATGTCGACGAAACATGTCAAAAGTCTAACAAAAGTGGAAGCCTTTGTTCTCATGGCTGCGGACTTGGAAACTGTAGTAAACAAATACCCAGATGTAGCAGCAGGACCCAATCATTTTCGTAACAATCCTCATCATCAAGACGTACTGGAGGAGACGTCCGGAAGTTTAAATATCTAGTCAATCTCTATATCTCGTTCTTTCATTACTTTTAAAAGGGTTAGCACTACAAGAAAGCTGGCCATTGGACATAAGTTTATTAGTCACAAATAATTTTTTTGTGTCCTTTAATAATTAATAAACTTAATAAACACAAATATTTCATATTTGTTTCCACTTTAAAAATGACACAATAATGTGTCAAATAATTTTATTAATGGTCACCGACATCCTACTAGACACGGAGTCCGTATACAATACACGGGTAGGTCATGTTAACTGTAAAGTTATCAGACCTTTTCCATTGTTTGACACAATTATTTGTGTCCTTTGATCTATCCCTCCTAAGAATGAGTATGCTTCCACTTATAAAACACAAATATTTGTGTCTTTTTACCAAATAAATCAAATGTATTAATTTTTCCCTCATTTTTCAATCTGCCTAAATTTTTATAACTCTCATTTCTAGTTTTCCCCCTCTTCCATTCCGTCAGAATTGTTTAAAATTCTACTCTTTTAAATTTTTCCTCTCATTCTAAAAACTTTAGTAATCCATTGGTCAGCCCACTATCACTTTATTAAAATTAATTTAAATTATGGACCAATTATTTATTTCTTATTTCGTTATGTCTATCGTTAGTGACGATCTATGATTTTTGTTATTTATTTTTAGATAAGTAATAGATTATGAGATTATATATATATATATATTTATATCTATATTATATATAAATTTTTTTTAGGGAATATGTAAATATAATTAAGAGATGTCTTTTTTTTGTTCAAAATAATGAAAAGATGTCTTTGTATATAAAAATGAGGCAATCAGCGGTGTGACACGACCCATCTCAATCCCCCCGAGATTAACGTGGGATGTGTCATGCTCCCGTGTCAGACAAGGGATAATACGTACCTCAGCCCAAACGGGGCTCCTAGAGCGCCCCAAGATCGGTGGAGTAGTGCGATGTCTCGGTCACTGCTACAGCCCGCATCCGTGATCAACCTGAAGGGCATTAAAACCATTCAGAACTGTGAGTGGACGAAAATCAATAAGTTTATAAAAACACATTTCATATAGACATTTATGCCCTTCACTAAAAAGTATGCATGCATCGTAAAATCAGTAATCAACACATTTACTCAAATAAGCCATTAGGGCCTTAGCCCAAAAACTGTAAATCCAAAACCAAATCCAAAAACACAAATCCAACCGAAAAACCATTTCTTAGATCCAATAGTCAATATTTACCACATAACCACCCTCGGCATCCCAGATGCCTAGCGTCCCAGATGCCTAGCGTCCCAGACGCTTGATGTCTCAACGCGTGCTACCCGAGATCTCTCCGGGTCAATATCTCTGACCTCCCAGATGTCTGACGTCCCAGACGTCCAATCATAGCAATCCTGCTCCTGAGTCACTATACGGTCCGGTAGCTCCGTATAATGACCCATAGCAGGCAATGCACCGTGACTTCCCCAGTGTGCTAGACATTTGGAGGAGACCATCACATATCCTCGTATAGAGATAGTATATGGAAAACAGTTTTACAAAGCCATTTCAAAACATGTCAATGGGCCCTATCCGAAATTCCCATAAAATATCACAAATCCATTTAGGGTCTCCGACCCGAAATCACGTTTATGAAAAATAGGGTCCCAGGCCCGAAATCACATTTATAAAACTTAACTGGGCCTCATGCCCGATTTTGTAAACCACTGAACCCCTAGCCCGATCACATAACTCAAAAGGGTCTTAGCCCAATTTTGTAAACCAACTAGGCCCCTAACCCGATCACATAATTAAAATGGGTCTCATGCCCGAGTTCATCTTTCCAAACCAAAACCATACCATAGAACCATTATTGAACTCACAATCACATAGCAATAGTATAAACTCGTAAATCTCAAAATACGTGTAAGTACGAGATTACCTCAAAATATGTGCAATCATATAAACCACCAGTGCCACAATCATCATCATAGAAATCACGTATGTAAAACATATAAAATAGTTTTGCATGCATCACAGTTTAGAAAACGAAGTCAACTCACAGACCGTCCTACGCTGCCGCCTCGATAAGCGTGCCACAAGCCTTCCTGAGCCACACCACTATCACCGGGACTTCCAAACCTGTCCAAATCATACTAGAGGGTTACTAACCTCTTCATTAACCTCCCATTAAAGTCCCGTAATTTTTTCAAATTTTTAACTTTTTAAACAAGATCATAAACCTTCAGACACCCCGGAAAATATCGAAACGATGTCCTATCGACACGAAACCAGTCCCAAAATGTTCGTTACATCGAATAGATGATTTCACATGTTGAAAATTTCCCCCAAAAGCCCCTCACGCACGGCTTGAACTCCCAGCGCGTGAAACCCACGCGCTGAGCACTATTCATCATCCCTAACGTCTGTCCAGACCGGTTCAGACCAGTTTGGTCCAACCGAACCAGCGGTCCTGGTTCAACGTTATATTTCTTTCAATCTTAGTCGAATTTCAATCACTTCAAGTCCTATAGCTTCATCTAGTTATTTCCTATCTATTTACACGGTCAAAACATGAACTTTAGGTCGAGATCGTACCTTTCCAAACGATCGTTTGAACCTGCCAAAAGCCTCTGCAGTGTTCTCGGCCTTCCGGCCATTTCTAGCCTTAGTTTTGGTTCCAGCAGTTTCCTTCCAACCTCCAAGACATTACCCAATCCATTAATACGTTTGAAAACTAAGAACTCATGAATTTCCATTTTCAAATCCAAACATACCGTTCACTGGTTTGACGGCCACCGTCCACGGACGAGCCCCATTCCACGCTAGAACAACTCCTAGCAACCTCCAAAACATCATAAAAGCAATTAAAATGATCATCCAACTCCCTAAACCAAACTCACGATTTTGAGCAGAAACAGGGCTCACGGGTTTGATTCCCCAGTCACCACCGCCGTCCACGACGGTCATCGTCACTGACACCACCTACATCGCCATCCCTCACACTTCAACTTTCATTTACAAATTATTAACATTAGATAAGGTTTGGAGGGTTCATGGGTGATGGGTTCACGGTTTTGGAGAAAAATCACAGAGAGGGGTGGTGTTTGCACAACTAAGAAGAAGATGGTGATCAGATGAGATGATCGAACGGTGAGGATGAGAAGATAGGAGAGATGGATGGCTGGGATTAAAAGATGAATAATATATAAAATTGACCAATGGGACAAGACCCCCAATTTAAGGAGAATGGCCAATGGGATGAGTGACACTTGTCACTCATCGAAGGGCCCCACCAGAAATATTTGTCATTCACAATTTAATAATATTAAATTCAAAACCCTAGGCGTAAGTTCCCGATTTCGATCCCGTGACCATAACTTCTCCCTTCGACGTCCGATTTTGACGTGCCGCCTGTCTACTGACCCGTGACGTCCCGATCTACGTTACGGTCATCAGTCCTCGTACGTTTGACTCCCCTAACCAAAAGTTAACATTTTACCCAACTTAGGGGCAAAACGGTCATTTCGCACTGTCCGTCCGATTTCTCTCAACTAATCCCCGGTTAGTCATTTGAAACCATAGTTAATTAATATGTAAGCTCGATATTCGGGGCGGGTTGTTACATCCTTCCTCCTTAACAAATTTCGTCCTCGAAATTTCAACTATCCTGATTCCACATCCACCTCGTGGAAAAATAATTCGATCTTATACCATGTGTACACTTGTACCTCCACTAACCAGAACCATACTTGTCTGCACCCAGACGTTCCTTCATGGACTCACATCGCATCGTTCACACTCGACCACTTCGAGTGAATTTGATCACATGTTCCAAGTTGATTTCACCCGAAAATTCTACCATTACGCTAACCCATTTAGCTGACACCCTCAGCTTAGTGGTTCTTCTCAATCATCAATCCACTCTAACATCTACACCCACTAGGAGTCACCAAATCTCACTTATCAATCCACACTGACACACACAACTAAACTATCACCACATGGCCAGTCGTAAATCAGTCCGACATCTCTCCCACATCGAGAGTTTTCAAATCTCACAATTTCTCCACATCGCCTGAATTTTACCATGTCAACATTACACGTTCCATAACGTCGCGCTCAATAGTCACTCATGGCTCTATGGTCACAATTCGAATCACTGACACACCCTAACTCACTCTAGAGTCGCACCAAGGTACCTCGTACCAAAATTTCCTCATAACCCATGGTGCCATTAGTGAGAGTCACAGAGCAGCCGATCCACACAAAACAACCCATGGTTACACCAACCACCAACTCACTCAACCTGAGTATACGTATACCAACACTTCACTCGACCTGCATGTAATTGGACCCCATCGAATACCTGCCCAGCAGTAATACACATCCCCTAGGGTTCCATTAGCCATCCATGGCTCTGAGCACCTGCTCATACAATCACTAAATCCGTCAAAATCACTCTGCCCAGCGCATAGTATTCAATATCCAGTTCACGTCCTTAACCAATCCAATGATATCGGAACTAAGCCGACTACCAATACGCTCAATCACACACCACTAGTACATCCTATGTACCGTCACCAATCACCACTCGGCCTATCCAGTATCGATCCTCGCACAACGTACAGGGTACATACATTGATCCTCCAACTAGTCCACTACATGGTTCGTAGTCAATCATGATTTAATACTAGGGTTCATCTGTCCAATCCCGTACCAGGAAAATCGATTACTCCAACTCATCATCCATTTTGAGTCCCATGGTCATCCAACCAACATCACAACGTCTACTCCCAAACATGTAATCCAACACGTACCAATCAGACTCACGCCTACCAAGGTGTACTCATTCATGCCAATTGAGCATCCAAACTCACCCACGTCTACCGAGATGCACCAACTCTAAACCTATCAGTTACCTGCTCATTCGATTAACACCTTACATTCGATTGACTTCATAGGGAAGCCAAACCCACCATCCACACATCTAAGGTTGACCAAATCCGACCCCGTCGGATACCCACTCGTTCACAAAGTCAGATACCCAAGCTAAATTGTAAACATCTCAACTCACTCAATTACTATCTCATACCGAATTAACTTCGAAAAGAATTTTTAGTCCTAACATTCCCATATCCAAATATTCACGACACAGTAATAAACTCTCCACCTAACCTGATCAACAAGATCACGATCCAGATCCATCACCACGTCACCCGACCGGTAACATTACTATCCTGATCCACTTAGGATCCACACATGCTCACTTAGCAAACAATCCACCTGAAATCTGATCATAGGGTCTTACACCCTCTTGAATCCTTTGTCAGCCACAACACTCTTCAACCAATTCTCACATCTAAATAGATCAGTCAACGATGAGACATGTCGAGACTGTGGGTCCTCTCCAATTACCTCATATCGATCCTTGTCATCCCACCTAGGGAAAATCAAGGATGATTCAAGACGATGACATCAACATCCATCCTATGTGAGTGCAAACACAATTCACTGCACCCACCACACCAAGTAACCCAACACCGTCTGCCACTAAGCAGAAAATGAGAAATCTCATTCACCTAACCGCGAAATACCCAACTGCTCCTGATGACCCCAAAACACAACACGGGTCCACCAACCAATACACGCTCAACGTATTGGTGACAATAACCATCATCTGCCATGGGTGGAGAATAAGAAGTTACCCAAATGATTTCAGAATACCCATCACCAATGCTGAAACAAGCACTCTTCTCGCCTCCTCAATCATAACTCTCCTCGATTCTGAAGTTCCTACCACTGGACTTCCCAAATCCTCAACTCACTTGGACAACCACATGTCCGCAACTAATTTATTACCTAGACCTCCTGTCCGTATATCATCATTTATGCCCATACAAAAGCATGTAATTCGTTACTATCTCGTTCTCACATCTCAACCTTTACAAGCTCAACACTCGAGTTTCCATGTTATTCACAATCTCACAATCTCTCATCAACACTACCAATGATTCTCTTCTGTTTCTTCCAATTTCCATGAATTCTTTGCACTTCCTCGTGATACTAGAAACACACAACTACTCAAGTTTCGGAGTTGATGACAACTCCCCGAATCCACTAATCTCTATGACGTCCACTGCGTCATCCAAAAACTCCTCCTGTCTCAATCGTACCTCTTCATCCATTCATCGATTTGTCATCTCATAACTGTTGGGACTTATCCCAACACATCACAATCCTTGTTGGATCCCATCCAGACCAACTCATCTACTACCAAACATCAAATACCGAACATATGCCCATCACGACGGAGTCACATCCCAACTCGTGGCTCATCGTCATCACAAACACCGGCACGTAGTGTGTGAATCAAACAACCGTGAGTCGTTACATATACCGAGCAACACACCGTATCTCCACTCAGGTGAAAGGAACTCTGCCTCTCTCATACCCCACAACTATGGGTACCACAATTCTGACAATCCACAACAAGATAATGAACGTTTCATGAACGTCCCCCGATTCTTAACTACCACAACTACACCAATTACCCTCGATTACCAGCCATCTCCACACGACTGTCGACCAACAGTCATCGCTATCGAGATCCGTATCCACACATCACACTATTATTCGGTCCAACTCGAGATTTCGTATATTATCTCATAACCGTACCAGTGGATCGAATCCCATCATTTCATTTTGTGTTGGGCCAACCAACCTCCATAATTCCGACTAAACTCACTAGATTTATCCACGTGGTCATCCACGACCTCAGCCGCTCTTATAGCACAAGTTCCAATCCATCAGTCACAATCTGGGGTTTGACTCGACACACCACCCCGACTTTGGAAAGTCGTCCAATCCACAACAACTACGGACTCACAATTCCAATGTATCAATCACAACTAAGGTTCACCTTTCCAGTCCATTCATCTTAAATTAGGGTTCTACAATCACACGCTAGGGTTCCCCGGAACCCAACTGCTCTCTGCAATAAAATCAACAATCTGACTGATCCCGTAGTCCTGACATCGTATGGATGTCAATCCAATCCTACCATCAACGCAACTGGGGTTTCACCATTAAGGTCATCAGCTATCCCCGATGTACTAACATTCCTCACATCAGCAATCACCACTCATTCTCACACCATTACTCAACTGAGGTTCACATTTCCAGATCACCACTCAAATGGGGTTCTCTCAACCCAGCAGCTCCCAGCAGCACCACAATCTAACATCACATGACCGAACCAACGGTTCCACATTACCAGTTCGTCACATACAACCCCACTGGGGTTGAATCACACAAACGCACGTCGTATCGGACCAATCACACACTATCCACTATTTAATCTCAAAAAACTACCAAACCAGCATCCTACTATCAGGTTGATGACGGGTTGACCACGTAGAGACATCACATCCTCGACCTGCGTGTACCACAAGAACTACACAGTTTGCTCGAATAACGACAACCTCGCTCCGATACCACTTAACACGACCTATCTCAATCCCCCCGGGATTAACATGGGATGTGTCATGCTCCCATCTAACACGAAGTGTCAGACAAGGGATAATACATACCTCAGTCCAAATAGGGCTCCCAGAGCGTACTAGGATCGGTGGAGGAGTGCGATGTCTTGGTCTCTGCTACATCCCGCATCTGTAATCAACCTGAAGGGCATTAAAACCATTCAAAACTGTGAGTGGACGAAAATCAATAAGTTTATAAAAACACATTTCATATAGATATTTATGCCCTTCACTAAAAGTATGCATGCATCGTAAAATCAGTAATCAACTCATTTACTCAAATAAGCCATTAAGGCCTTAGCCCAAAAACCGTAAATCCAAAACCAAGTGGGCAACTACCCAAATCCATAAACACAAATCCAATCGAAAAATCATTTCATAGATCCAATAGTCCATATTTACCACATAACCACCCTCGGCATCCCAGATGTCTAGAGTCCCAGACGCTTGACGTCCCAGACGTCATATCTCACAGTAATAAACAACGCGTGCTACCCGGGGTCTCTCTAGGTCAATATATCTGACATCCTAGATGTCTGGCTTCCCAGTCCTCTAATCGTAGCAATCCTGCTCCTAAGTCACTATACGGTCTGGTAGCTCAGCATAATGACCCCTTGCAGGTAATGCACCCTGACTTCCCCAGTGTCCCAGACACCTGAAGGAGACCATCACATATCCTTGTATCAAGATGGTATATGGAAAACAGTTTTACAAAGCCATTTGAAAACATCTCAATTGGCCCTGCCGAAATTCCCTTAAAACATCACAATTTCATTTAGGGTCCGCGACTCGAAATCACGTTTATGAAACATAGGGTCCCAGACCCGAAATCACATTTATAAAACTCAACTGGGCCTCATGCCCGATTTTGTATACCACTGGGCCCCCGGCTCGATCATATAACTCAAAAGGGTCTCAACCCGATTTTGTAAACCAATTGGGCCTCTGGCCCGATCACATAATTAAAATGGGTCCCATGCTCGAGTCATATTTCCAAAACCAAAACCATACCATAGAACCATTATTGAACTCACAATCACATAGAAATAGTATAAACTCGTAAATCTTGAAATACGTGTAAGTACGGAATTACCTCGAAATACGTGCAATCATATAAACCACCAGTGCCACAATCATCATCATAAAAATCACGTATGTAAAACTTATAAAATATTTATTCATGCATCATAGTTTAGAAAACGAAGTCCGCTGCCGCCTTGATAAGCGTGCCACAAGCCTTCTCGGGCCACACCACTATCACCGGGACTTCCAAACCTGTCCAAATCATACTAGAGGGTTACTAACCTCTTCATTAACCTCCCATTAAAGCCCCATAATTTTCCCGAATTTTTAACTATTTTTAAACTCGATCATAAACCTTCGGACATCCCGAAACATATGGAAACGATGTCCTATCGACACGAAATCAGTCCCAAAATGTTCGATACATCGAATAGATGATTTCACATGTTGAAAGTTTCCTCAAAAAGCCCCTCACGTGCCCCCAAGCGCTGCTTGAACTCCCTACGCGTGAAACCTACGCGCTGGGCACTATTCATCATCCTTAACGTCTGTCCAGACCGATTCAGACCGGTTCGGTCCAATTGAACCGGCGATCCCGGTTCAACATTATATTTCGTTAAATCTTAGTCCAATTTCAATCACTTCAAGTCCTATAGCTTCATCTAGTTATTTCCGATCGATCTACACGGTCAAAACATGAACTTTAGGCCGAGATCGTACCTTTCCAAACGATCGTTTAAACTAGCCAAAAGCCTCCACCGTGTTCTCGGCCTTCCAGCCATCTCTAGCCTTAGTTTTGGTTCCAGCAGTTTCCTTCCAACCTCCAAAACATTACCCAATCCATCAATACGATTGAAAACTAAGAACTCATCAATTACCATTTTCGAATCCAAACTTGCCATTCATTGGTTTGACGGCCACCGTCCATGGATGAGCCCCATTCCACGTTAGAACAACTCCTAGCAACCTCTAGAACATCATAAAAGCAACCAAAACAAACATCCAAATCCCTAAACCAAACTCACGATTTTGAGCCGAAACAGGGCTCACAGGTTTGGTTCCCCAGTCACCACCGCCGTCCACGACGGTCATCGCCACTGACACCACCAACATCGCCATCCCTCGCACTCCAACTTTCATTTACAAATTATTAGCATTAGATGAGGTTTGGAGGGTTCATGGGTGATGGGTTCACGGTTTAGGAGAAAAATCACAGAGAGGGGTGGTGTTTGCACAACTAAGAAGAAGATGGTGATAAGATGTGTTGATCGAACGGTGAGGATGAGAAGATAGAAGAGTTGAATGGCTGGAATTAAAAGATCAATAATATATAAAATTGACCAATGGGACAAGATCCCCAATTTAAGGAGAATGGCCAATGGGATGAGTGACACTTGTCACTCATCCAAGGGCCCCACCAGAAATATCTGCCATCCCGTGACCATAACTTCTCCCTTTGACGTCCGATTTCGACGTGCCGCCTGTCTACGGACTCATGGCGTAGCGATCTACATCACGGTCATCGGTCCTCGTACGTTTGAATCCCTGAGCCAAAAGTCAACATTTTGCCAAACCTAGGGACAAAACGGTCATTTCACACCTTTCGTCTGATTTCTCTTAACTAATCCCCGATTAGCCATTCTAAACGATAATGAATTAATATTTAATCCCGATATTCGGGACGGGTTGTTACACGGTGGGCTTGTCTTGCTTCTCAAAAGAGAAGGGGAGCGAAGAAGAAAATAACATCTTTTCGCAAAGATGGTGCAATGGTGTAGTGGTGCCATGGTGCCATGGTGAAAGACATATAGTAGTGAGGCCTAGGCGGTGACGCGACCTGTGACCAGCTAGAGATGGTGTGATGGTGCCAGAGTCCAAGACTTCAAGTACGATGCTGTGAGGGAGATGATCATGTGACAACGACCTTGCGAAGGCGATGGTGCAACGACACCATGCGATGGTATAATTGGTTAATGCTATGATATATCTGAGTCTGAGTATGATATTCAATTAGGTTTGAGTCTGTTTTGGATGTTCAGATTTTTGTGGGTGTTCCGATTTCAATTAGGATTGGGTATTCTGATTTCAATTGGGTTTGGGTGTTTTGATTTCAGTTGGGTTTGGGTGTTCTGATTTCAATTAGTTTTGATGCAATGCAATTTTTGTCGAAATTATTGTACGATCATAACTCAATTCTTTGTGGGAGTTCTTTGGAAAGATCATGTCCGGAAGTTCCATCTCCATCTCCCCCACCTTCCCCATCCAAGAACAAAAACAGCCTTCAAGGATGGATTGTTGTGTTGGGGTTGTGGCAGCAGCAGTGCTACTTCTGTTTTTCGTCATCTTTTTTCTCTTATGATATCGCAAGAATATTTCTAAGTTGCATACAAAAGAAGCAGCACCAAAGGAAGAGCATCAACATAATGCAGGTATGAGAATGCATGACTAGCTACATTTGCGAATTAAACATCAGTAATATATTATTTACTGTGCGTGACTCTTAAGTCATTCTGTATGATAATTTGATAGATAGAGAGATGGATGGACATATCGATCTAGTTTAATTAAAGTAGTGGCTAGCTAGCATTTTAATTATATTTGTCCCTAAATTAAATTAATAGTACACACATCCGTAGGAGATGATTTAGGCCTAGCTGCCCAGTGGGTAGAAACGAAAAGGGAAATGCCTCAGTTGGAGAGGTGTTTGAGGGATCCTCAAAAGAGGGTTGGCCTGGATTTTTTGACGAGGAAATCCTAGGTGATTCTAATTTGTTTGACTCTTTTGTTTTTGCTTTGATTGGCTGGTCATGGCATGATTTTTCATGCCGCTAGACATAGATTATTGAGTAAATTGCAAGTGAAGTAGCATAATGCTTGATTTCTTTTCCATGGCTTCTAATATTTGGCTACAATTTAGCTTTGGTTAAGAGAATAGCAATGGTGTTGATCTTCGCCGACCTGCATCGTCGTCGTCTTCCTTGACTTTCACATGGTGGTTAACTTATTGATTTGGTGTATAAATCTCTAGAATTGGTTTAAATTAATATTTTTTTTCCTTCTTGGTGTTCCTGGGATAACTCAGCTGTAAATCTTCATGTTTTAAAATCATGAGGAATTCTTTCATTAAGAATCTGAATTTAGATCGAATCGACAAGTTTAGGGACTAATGTGAATTTGTCTGTATTGCAATCAAGTTGTAAAACCAAATTCTCCTTGCTTCTCCTGTGAAATTTTTCCGTTTTTATATTGAGATGGATTTTATAGAGTATTTATTTACTTTTCCATGTGGGTTTTTTTGAAAGGTTGAGGAAGAAATTGGTTTGATTTGGGGTGGAAGAAATTGGTGGGTTTCGCCAGAATTTTGTGGTAAGCATTTGTTTTTGAATTTATATTACTCAAATTCATTATCTGGGTCAGAGAAAAATAAATCGTTTATTTCCTCTTTGACTATATTTCTTCTCTTATACCATTAGGAAAATGTCACTTTCTATTCAACAATCATCCATAAATTAATAGGTAATGGTTCCAATTTGTTCCCTAATTTTTTCCTCTGCCACTATAGCAATTTGAGTCCTGTTTTTCATTTAACCGTTTATTGTTTTTCTGTGGTTTAGGAGATTGAAGGCTTCAGATGTGGACAAGTATCGTTGTTAAGTTTGGTTTTCAATTTTCGTTTTATTGGTTGCTCTTAGTTCCAACAATTTTGATTGATTGATACGAGTTCATTTCATGAACGGTGAAATGAACGGAGATGACAATTGTTGTTATTTTCTATTTTGGGTATTTTTGTCATGAACATCTCGCTACTTTTTTCTGTGAATTATAGTCATTTCAGATCCAACTGGGTGGTGTTATTAGGTTAATTTATCTTAGGAGAAAGAGCATTTTTTGTCATGAATTACATCTGTTATTAGGTTCATTTATATTAAGATAGTGTATTTTTAAAAATCGCATTATGGGTTCCAAAGTTGACTTTCACGTTTGAGTTCTGGTCTAAAATTCCTATTAATTTTTTTTTATCCCCTTGATGGGAGGGCAGCAATTGAGCCATCAATATGTCCATCCTTCATTTTAGTGGTAAATATCTTTTCCCTGTTAAGAATCATGTTCCACAGAGTTTCCTCTGTTTGAAGTTGCAGGTGATACATTATGTGTCATTTTATTTTGATCTTATTACATTATAGCATTTGCTTGTTTACACTTTCTCTATGATGTTGGATATGAAACTGTTAAAATTCTGCTATTAGTTTAGTTGTGATTTGGATTTGTTGTTCTTCTTCAGTGGAGATATTGAATGATATGCTGATGCTATAATTGTTGGTAGAGCGTCCGATTTCTCTTTGAATTATAGGACTCAAGTGGACAGTAGGTATCATATGAGGTATTCTTCTCGAATTTCTGTTATACCATTATTGAATGAAAAGTTGATTAAGTTTTGAGCTCTTCTTAGGGCCTTTTAATTAAAGAATTTAGACGCTCATAAAGTGCAAGAGATTGATAAATGTTATGTGTTTGATAATTCGTAGGCTTTACTTGGTTGTTGAAAAATTGTGGTGGACAAGATGAAAAATATTTTCCTAAATTTTGATTTTTAAATTTAATTAAGAACTTCATAGAGCTAATTCATTTTTTTTTTTGTAAATAAGAGTGGTGCTATTCGCATGAATAAGTACTTAGCTTGCATGGTCTCAAGGCCATATTCCTTTAGTTAGTTTCACCTGCATTCTCTTCTGAAGGAAGCTTGTAGACAAAATTGCAGCTACTGGGTTCCTTGTGCTCCCCCACTTCTTCAATGGAGACCCTTTTTATGGCAATTGTAGGATCAAATTCCACTAGAAATGTAGGTGATATGTACATGGATTATGTAAAAAAATTCCTTGATGTATCGTAATGTTCATGCATTTTGTCTTATGTAAGACCCGTGTCCTGGAGGGAACGGTGAACGATCCCACATTCCTGCGAGGGGGGAATGGTCTGGGAGAGGATGATGGTGTGCCTTAAAGGTGTAGGCACACGCCTATCTAGCATGAGGCCTTTTGGGAGCTCAGTGGCTTTGAGGGGGATTGGAACCTCAAAGTTAAGCGAGTTGAGGCTGGTGCAATTCCATGATGGGTGACCCCCCTGAGAATTTGCACCGTGAGTTTCCGAAAACAAAACCTTGAGGGCGCAGGCTTGCCGTTGAGTATTGATGTGGCCCAAAGAGGACAATATCATGCTAGATGAGTCGGGACCTAACAGAGGAGGGTCGGGTCCTGAAAAAATGGTATCAGAGCCAGACCCCGACTCGGAAGTGTGCTAGCGAGGACGCTGGGCCCTAAGGGGGGTGGATTGTAAGACCTGTGTCCTGGAGGGAACGGTGAACAATTCCACATTCATGCGAGGGGGAATGGTCTGGGAGAGGATGGTGGTGTGTCTTAAAGGTGTAGGTACACACCTATCTAGCACTAGGCCTTTTGGGAGCTCAAGTGGCTTTGGGGGGGATTGGAACCCCAAAGTTAAGCGAGTTGAGGCTGGTGCAATTCCATAATGAGTGACCCCCTGGGAAGTTGCACCATGAGCTCCCGAAAACAAAACCGTGAGGGTGAGGCCCAAAGTGGATAATATGGTGCTAGATGAGTCGGATCCTGACAGAGGAGGGTCGGGTCCTGAAAATTTGGTATCAAAGCCATACCCCAACCGGGAAGTGTGCCAGCGAGGACGTTGGGCCCTAAGGGGGGTGGATTGTAAGACCCGTGTCCTGGAGGGAACGGTGAACGATCCCACATTTCTGCGAGGGGGGAATGGTCTGGGAGAGGATGGTGGTGTGCCTTAAAGGTGTAGGCACACACCTATCTAGCATGAGGCCTTTTGGGAGCTCAGTGGCTTTGTGGGGGATTGGAACCCCAAAGTTAAGTGAGTTGAGGCTGGTGCAATTCCATGATGGGTGACCACCTGGGAAGTTGCACCGTGAGCTTCCGAAAACAAAACCTTGAGAGCGCAAGCTTGCGGTTGAGTATTGTTGTGGCACAAAGAGGACAATATCGTGCTAGATGAGTCGGGACGTGACAGAGGAGGGTCGGGTCCTGACACCTTACTATTTAGTCTTTGATTTTTGGATGTGGTTCTGGCTAGGGGTTGGTTTGTAGCTCCGGCGTTGCTTAAGCAAGCGTTCTTGCTTGATACAAGGGTGGATATATGAAATTTTAGTGTAATATTATTTAAAATTAAAATAGTGTCTCTATAATATTAATTAAAAATTAGAATAGAAGATACAATAATATTATTGTGTCCATGAGTGTACAGAATATGTGGGTCCATTGTTGAAAAAAGGACACAAAATATCAGTGTCCTTTGGTTTTTAATGATTGGCCACGAAGCACACTGTTATAGGATACCGATAATTGTATCCATGGAGTCAAAAGACACATAATTATTGGTGTACTAAACTCAGTTTTTTTGTAGTTAGGGAAAATTTTGGCAAGATAATTATATAATGCATAAAGTGGTTTGTGCCTCTTAATTAATATATTGGTGTATTCTGTTCAAATACTCTTGTAATCAAATATGGGTACGTACTCTAGTTAGCTAGCTAGCCTATAACTATAGACACGGGGAGGAGATTATAGTATACATATTGGATATTGATTGAGACCTCACACGTAACGTGCACTACAAGAAATTTAAGGTTACCCGATTAAATTTTGCCCAACGAAAGTGTTTTCGTTGCCTAAGTACACCACTTTGCCCGATGAAAGTGAAGGCTCGCCAGACAAAGTGATGGTGGGAAGCAAGCGTGGAGCCAAAGGGGGCTAGGGAGGGCCTGGGTCCCCACTAACTTTGCTTCAAATGATATATATATATATATATATATATATTATATTTTACGTAGTATGTAGGCCATGCATTATTTAGTTAATGGGGCACTTAGTTAATTAATTAATTATACATTCATTTTTTTTTAAGAAGATTGCATGTTCCTTTTTATTTGAGGAAGATTAATATATTCCTTAGTAAATGAGGGTTGGGAAGAATCCGAATCATAATTTATATAATTAAAAGACTACGAATACTATTTTGATATATAAGTAAATACTAACTAAGTTTATTCAATATTGTTTTGAATCCAACTAATTCATTCTCCTTTTTTTTTGACAAAAAAAAATTGGTGTGCCTTGCCGAAAATTTTCTAAGCATTTTCCCAAACATGGCCTTGAACTACGTAAAAGAACAACTTGAGAATTATATTTGGGACATGAGTTATAACAATGATTTCAGAAAATTGAAAAGAATTACTGGTCTTGCAAAAAAGATGATTGACACCAAAAAAAAAAAAATTTGCCTTACCCATTAGTGTACTTTTATCTGATTTTAGCACTAATTCTACTAATTGCAACTGCAAATGTAGAGCGCGTGTTTCGGTAACGAATTATGTGAAGAATGATTTGCCAAACCGAATAGGGGATTTATGGATGACTGATTGCTTGATTCCATATATTAGGAATGATATTTTTAAGAGTAGATACCGAACTTATTATGCAACAGTTTCAAAAAATGAAAACCCGTCGATGACAACTATGAGTGTAATGAATTAGTAACATAATATAATGTTTTTGATAATTTAGTAAGTTTGATATATATTATGATGCGTTGAATTATATTTAAAGTTCATTTTTAACTACTTTATGAAAGCCCCCAACACAAATGAAATTTTGACTACACCACTGGCATGCAGGAAGAACTAGCTGTTGGCCCGTAAAATGGAGGATTTGACCCTACTAATTTTTATATCCATGGGGCAACATGAGCTTTAACGAAGAATTTGTTCATCGGACAATACTTCGCATTGACCATATTTTTCCCAACGGGCAAAGATTTCACCCCCACCTACATGTGGATTTCGCCGGGCAAAGCTTTTAACCTTTTAATCAAGTAAAAAAGCTTAAGGTGAATCGGATTTTATGGACTTTCCCCATATTTTTTCGTAAGTTTTGTTTATTTAGAACTATCAGCTGCATGCAATGCATTTGAGGGATTGGAGAGTTACTTTGTTGGAGAATTCTTTTGAAGAGAAGCCAAATATCACTCTTCCACCTCCATATATATGAGTTGAGAACCCGGATGGCATTTGAAGGTTGACTTTCTCGAATGGTGTTTGAAGGTTGACATATGGGAGGTTTATTACAATATTAGTTTTTAGCACCATCCACTTGATTAGTCATTTTTAATTAAAGTACGTGCTGATTGGCTGGATGATTTGATTTGAAAGTAAACAGAAAATATATTACAATAAGACTTGAACAAAAGAAAATTAGAATCTTCGATGCTTGGCCGCAGTTAGCATGGACTCTGGATGACAATAATTGAAGCAACTTGCCTCAATGAAACCTCAAATATATATAACTTAGTATAATTTGACTTCAGATTTTCATACCCTTAATAACTTTTATTTTTATTTAAAACTTTTAATTAATGTTTGTATATTAAATAACATAAGAACTTATCGCAAACTTTTTTTATTCAAAAGTTCCTAAATATAATTTGTAAGTAATAAATTTCACATTTACCCTTTTATATATCAATAAAGAAAATGAGTAAGATATTGAGAATTCCTTTAAATAATTAAAAATAACGTTATCTTTTTTTGTCCTATTTGCCCCATGTGCTCCTTACTGTTTGATTCTCTGGCCTCTTGGGCCCTTTAATATGTTATACATATAATAAATATTATATATGTATATTATATATATATATTATATAGTTACAATTTAATTTTTTCTATAAAATAAAAAATAAAGTCCGTATTTTATGGGGTTCAACGATAGGGTATAGAAATTTATTTTCTTTTGTGGGGGGGGGGGGGGGGGGGGGGTGTGTGTGTGAGATGTTGATGGAAAATTGTACGACGTAGGGTTTAAACCCTAAACTATACGAAATTAACCAAATTATTTAATATCAGAACATAAAGAATTTTAAAATTTAAAATTTAAAAGTATTTTTGAAGAATTATTGCTTTCAATTATCTTACTTTGAATTAGATTAGATACCAATATTAGTTTTAAAATGATCAAGTGAAAACAAAATTATAAATAGGAGTAATATTTTCATAATCCTCAATATAATCTTATAATAAATAAAAATTAATGTTAAAATCATGATAAATTTTGATAAGTACTTTTTAGATTATTGTTGGACTAGTTTGTAATTGGATGACATTCGCTGTAATTTATATAAAAGCTATGGTCTATTTTAAATTGTTTAATCCTTTGACTAGTTAAAAGATCTATGAGTTTAAATTTTCTATATGTAAATTTTTAAATAAACTTATATGTTAGTAAGTACGTATGATACATATCTAAACTCAAATTCTTCTTCTTCTCTCTCCAAACTCAAATTTGGTCTCTTATATATTTTCCTATCATACATGTCTAATACGCTGTTATTTTTAGTTGCTCGAGTTATGGGTGATAAGAATAAAACGAACCCCGAGAATATGTGGAAGATCAGATGAGAGAGAGCAATAGTACTTTATAGCCACGTTTAGCGAGTGAGGTAATTGTATTATATTAGATAATTTCAAATTTTTGGTTTTAGAATATTAAATGACTGCAGTTTTTTAGAAGATATAATATTTCATTGATCAATACTAAATAAAGATAAATTAGACTGTAATAATTTAACTACAAACATGGGTAAGTACCTTAAGTGATCATGTTTGAGATTCGTCAAAGCGATTTTAACAATCCCACAAAAAGAAAAACCTAACACAACCAATCCAATTAAAAAAAATAGCCATTGGACTTATTTGTATTAGATTTCAAAGTTCGTTTGCGGCAGCGGGAGCTCAACGGCTTGCAACAAGATTTCAGGTATGAAACTTCTAACTTCAAGCTTTAGCCTGAAAAACGATTAAGTCTATGATAGGATAGAGATTCTTGCTTTATTTGTGTAGACACATTAAAAAATGGAATGAAAACGATGATGGAAATCTGGTGTTCTGCACTGTGATGCAGATTGCACACAAGTGTTTAATAAAATGCTTGAACGATTGTTCTAAGTAATTCTCCCAGTTGTGACGGAGATTGCTTTCTATTTTTCATTGATTAATTGAATGTCATGCACATTGTGAACTAGTTCTGGGTACGATAGATTAAGAAGATCCCGGTACGTTATGGTATAAATAATCCGTACAGAATTTTGAGGAAATGATTTCATAAACTCAATATTTATTCAGTTTGCATAGGTAATTAAGTCATCTTTTACCCTCAATTTACCTTAAATTTATGGGTCGGTCGATTTGGTGATTTGGATCGAAACCGTACCCTATTTGGGGTCGGGTGTTCCGGATCGCGGGTCGGACCCCCTTTCACCGAACCAAGTAACCTTGGTTTTTAGATTCTAGGTTGTAGACCATGTAGTCTTTCTCACAACTACAATATCCAACAGTCACTCCCTTAATAACAGATGCATCGAGTTTCTATCTGAGTTGATTAGGAAGATAAGGGTAGCAAATAGAACCAAACACTCTTAGGTGCTTTACGCCTAGTTTTCTTCCAGTGAACACCTCAAATGGCATGCATAGAATAAGGTTCCATCTTCTTCCATATGCTGAGAAACATTCACATTCTGTTTGACACCACAATCTTTAGGAATGTGTCCAAATTTACTACACTTGAAACACATCTTCCCTTTGAACCAACATTCTCCATAATGCGGCTTGTTACAAACCTTACAAGATGGTTTGGAACTGCTCTCAGCCTTATGCTGTCCAGAATTACCACCCTTAGAATGAAAGTCTGACTTGTTACCTTAATTTTTATATGCCTTCTCTATAGAATTCTCAGAATGCATTTCAGGTGTACATCTAGTCATAAGCTTTAATTGATGCAATCAGTTCTTTTACATTCACCTCATTTAGATCCTTTATTTCCTCTAAAATTGATGCAATATGATCATATAGTTTTGTTAGGCTAATACGAATTTTCTGTCCCATTCTCTTTTCGATTATAACTTCACCATAAGATCTCATTTGATTAACAACAACATATAGTCTAGATAAGTATGCATCAAGAGTTTCATCATCTTTCTTGCTAATGCACTCAAAATCACATCCAAAACCTAGAAATTTTAATGACCTTGCTTTTTCATCACCTCTGTTTATACCATTTCGACCGACTAACAAGAAGACGCACAGAACCACTCATGATGGGCCATTGCTGACCAGGTTAAGCCACTTGCTGACCAGATGCTGGCAAGCCACCTCTGTCTGTTAACCTAACAAGGACATATGCCCAACCAACCGACCATCGATGGATTACACCTCACCTATTGGGAGCGTCAGGCCAATTTCCTCGGTTGTCCTCCCGTAAGGCCTATCGACTAGCATCCCCAACTATCATAGTCAGAACAATCGGTCAATTACTCTTTCTTGCAGTAACAATACAACTATACTCTCCAAAGAATCACCAACGTCCATCCAACATCTTGAAACACGTGGCACCATCTAACGAGTCACTTGAGCCTTACTTCGCTAGGGTTTAGGCCCACCACATTTACTGCCACTATAAATAGGGGCACATTTCTCCATAAAGGTACATTAACTATTCACTAAGCCTTTCTCATCCTAAATTATGTCCGATCTCCATCTGCTTATTAACTTAAGCATTTAGGTCTACTTGGTCGACACCCCACCAATATCAAGTACTTTTTTTTTTCATCTCACAGGATATCCCAGCGAATAGAAGAAGGCTTCAAGCATCCATTAATACCATTCCTCGTTAGGTTCATTTTTGAATCAAACATTTGGCGCCATATGTGAGAATACTAAATAAGTACACCTAGCAGCTCACATATCACACCCACATTCTTAACGATCACAATGTTGACCGAGTAAGGTGATGGCGAGCTGAATAATACCCTTTTCCCATGGATTAGAAATAGGTCCGAGCCTAACCCCTATCCGGAGGTCATGCTTAGGATGATGAACGACCTTTACTAGGAAGTCACTGAGCTCCAGAAGAGCAACCTCGCTATCGAGAGTATATGCTAGGTTTCACTCTATTTCATTCCACGAAGGAGAAATTAAGAGAGCAGTGAGTTGTAGTCGACTATGCCCTCGCCAGTCCAATCGAGCGAGACTATGACCACTAGATCCTTCTGGAAGAATGCTCGTACAACTGGCCAATGCTACTGGTTCTTCCAGATCCCAAATCTTCAGGGATGCTCGTGAGCTCCTCGACCGACGACCGCTTCCCATTAAGCCCACACAATTGACATATCCAGCCAATGATTCCAGAATCACTGAGAAACCTCCTTTTACTACTTTATCCCAACGCGGACACGCCTCTTTAGAGTTAACTCTGTTGAAGGCCATCCAACAAAAATGATGGTCTGGGAAGAAGAGCGTGCCTCGAAGGCCAACTCACAACATGTGGATGAGGTAGCCGAGTCAACGGCAGCTCAGCCGACAGCAAGACCAAATACGGCCGACTAGCCATGACCGAGCAATAGAAACTAGGCTCGAAGACCTATCATAGACTAGCTAGGGCCACGGTCTGCCCTCCCCAAAATGGATGGCGTAGTCTAAGAACACTTAGAATGCGTCTGTGAGTTGGAGAGTGGGAAAGACAGAACCAAGCCTCATGCGAAGATCAAGATTAACACTGGCACCTTCACGTCTCGTATTCTTCAGTATCACTAAGAATTAGAAGTCGAATTGCTCAAGATTTCTACTTTTATCGAAGCTGCCTTTAATTGGTTATACCATTTTTAGCTAGGTGTGATCGCTTCTTTTGATCAGTTGCATACAGTTTTCCTCAACCCATTCATGGTGCAAACAGACTGACTATTGACCATGAAAGATCTTGGATCACTTCAACAAGAGGAGACTGAGACCACATCGGAAGTATGTGACCCCTTTCAGCCGCGAGTACTCTAAATGTCTGGAAGTTGACAACAATGCAGCCTTCCACACATTTTGTATAGGCCTTAAATTGTCACCATTAAAGTACCAGTGTCAGGACCCGACCCTCCTCAGTCAAGACCCGACTCATCTAGCACGATATTGTCCACTTTGGGCCTCCTTACCCTTGCCCTCACGGTTTTGTTTTTGAGAGCTCAAGATGCAACTTCCCAGGGGGGGTCACCCATCATGGAATTGCATCAGCCTCAACTCACTTAACTTTGGGGTTCCAATCCCCCCCCAAAGCCACTTGAGCTCCCAAAAGGTCTCGTGCTAGATAGGTGTGTGCCTACACCTTTAAGGCACACCACCATTCCCTTCCCAGACCATTCCCCCCTCGCACAAATGTGGGATTGTTCACCGTTCCATCCAGGACACGGGTCTTACAATCCACCCCCCTTAGGGCTCAGCGTCCTCGCTGGCACACTTCCTGGTCGGGGTCTGGATTTGATACCATTCATTCAGGACCCAACCCTCCTTAGTCAGGACCCAACTCATCTAGCACGATATTGTCCGCTTTGGGCCTTCTTACCCTTTCCATCACGGTTTCGTTTTAGGGAGCTCACGGTGCAACTTCCCAGGGGGGTCACCCATCATGGAATTGCACCAGCCTCAACTCGCTTAACTTTGGGGTTCCAATCCCTCCCATAGCCACTTGAACTCCCAAAAGGCCTCGTGCTAGATAGGTGTGTGCCTACACCTTTAAGGCACACCACCATTCCCTTCCCAGACCATTCCCCCTCGCAGGAATGTGGGATTGTTCACCGTTCCATTCAGGACACGGGTTTTACAACCAGCCCTTCACCATGGGTTGGGAAAATTACATCGAGCTGATGAAGTAGGCTGCTGTCCATGCTAAAGATGATTTTTTCAACTCTCCACCAACAAGGGCAACTCTTATCCAGGTAAGAGGAAATATCATTTGACAACAATCACAAGTGCAAAAAGGGTAGAGGGTACAACGAAAATCATGGCCAGAAGACCCGTAGCCAGGTTCCCTAGGGAGACCACGAACAAGGCCCAATGACCAAGTATGGAACTTATAGCACGAACATACTTTTAAATGTGGAAGAACAAAGAAGATAAACAAGTCATGTGATAGCTCCATTTCTATACATGTTCTTAAGGTCATTTCATGCTTGATTTACATGTTCTTAATGCAATTTATCACCAATAGGAGAAAATAATGTGTTTTGTGAGATAATGTGCTGAAAATACGAAAAACTTAGGTACAAAGTCAAAAAATGGTGAAAAAAAATGAGGAATCGGGTCCAAGACCCTCAAACTTGTCCCAATCAAGGACCTGGTATGTGGTACCGCTCATCGAGTCCCTGACATGTCACCAGGACCAGTCCCGGGCCGTGTCCCAGCTATCGGGTCCCAATTCCAGTGCCTGGGTCGTGTTCCAACTCGTGTTCCAACATATGCCCAACCAAGAATAGGGGCTTGTGTCAACTAAGTACCAAAACATGTCACTGGTGACATGTTTTGAGTTTTTGTTCCACCTTGTTCCACTGTGTTCTAGACCTAGCCGAGTACTAAGGCCAGGACCAGGCTCATGTACCTCATTTTGTGCTAATAGTTCCCAATCTTGGCCACCTCTATTCCATATCTTCTAGCATGATTTTCCAGGCCCTCATTAGGGATTGAAGACCTACATATCATGAGCTACTCAGGCGCCTCATCAGGGTCTATTTTGAAGAACTTCCAATTTTTGGCACATGGAGCCTCATTTCAGGTCCTAGGCCACACTTAGGACCAATTTTTGGCATCTCGATTTGGACATGTCAACAATGGTATTTTTGGGCCCTCTTGATGCATTCCCTCCACATATTGTATCTTCTATTCAGGTGCCTTTAGGGCCAAACTCTAGGATCTTCAAAAATGGCCTTTGTTCTAGGCCAAATTCCAGGCCCTCTCGGGTTTTGGCTTTGTTTTGGTTCCTCCCAACATAAAGAAAGTGATCAGGCTACTCAGACCTCATCCAGCTGTCATTTCCAAGTCAGCAATGCAGTTAGATCATTCAAGATCAACCAGGAAGGTTCCTTCTTGGTTGTTAGCTGACTTAGAAGTGTGCTCACACCAAGGGACCAATCAGATTCACCTAGCACGTGGCAATTGTTAAAATCTGTGATGAGTGGGGAATTCTAAGCTATCAAGCCATGTTTTTAGCCTAGAATCTAGCATGATAAGGCCACTGCCTTATCCATCTCCAAGCAAGATTAGGAGAACTAATTCCTTGTCGTCCAAGTAGTTGAAGGAAAATGAAAACCTAACCCTTATACAAGAAGGAATCCAATTTTTTTGTCACGTTTTCTCCTATATGAATAGCCTTATAATAAATGTAATGAGGAGAGTTTTAGAGTATGCTTCTTCCTTAGTTTTTAGTGCTAAGTTAGTTTTATTTTAAAAAATTTAAACACTTTCATTTTTCCCAGTGTACTTTCAATTCAAGATTCAAGTTGTTTTTTTAAAGATTGCGATTGATGTGGTTGCCATCTTCAACTTAGTAATTTTTTTTTTCTTCTTAGTTCTTTATTTTATATTGTCATTAAGTTTCATTCAATTATGCATAGCTATACTCTCTTTTAGTTAGGGCCCGTTTTTTAGGCCCTAAGTCATGAATCTTTGAAAGTTATCTTAAGTCTTAATTCCTACTCTGCTTATGTATGTTTATCATGATTTGTGTGTAATCTATCTTTTATGTGGTTCATTTATAGATGCATACATACTATGATAAATATAAGAGTATTGCTAAAACTATAAGGTAAAGCATATGGCATGTTTGATCTTATGTTTGTGAGTAGCAAGGGATTTTTAGGATACTAATCACTTCAAAGTAAGTCAATGATAGTTACTTGAGACTTATTCTTCATTCAATCTTAAAAAGCCTAATGATCTTTAATCTTGCTTAAAATTTGTTTTCTCATAGTTAAATAATTATTCGGTTTTAATGCGCTATTGAACTAAGGTGACACGACCCACCCCTAATCCCCTGGGATTAAGGCTAAGTCATGCTCCCGTCTAACTCAAAAAACGATACGAAAGTTAAACACTCGTTCAACCCCCGTGGAACACGCAAGCCAGACAAGGGATACCCAGGTCACATGCCAAAAACCAACTTGAGTTAACTAGAGTTCGCAGCCTTACTGTGGATCGCGTGTGATGTCTACGTCTCACTAACAATACCTCGCACCGCATCAGCTTGGAGGGTATCAAAACCATAAAAGACTGTGAGTGGACAAAAACAAAGTTTAGAAAACAGTTTATCAGAAAAGACATTTATACCCTCAATTTGAAAACCAATGCATGCATATAAAATCCATTTCATAAAACCATTTCATATTCAAGCTAATATAACCATTTACGAAACCAAAAGCCAGAAATCATTTCATTTTCTTAAATCTCGGGTCTCTGCCCAAACCATCTGGAAACCATTGAAAACCTTTATTATTGAAAACCATCAAGTTATCCCAAAAATCCAAACATTTTTAAAAAGCCATTTGAAACCCATTTCAATCAATGGAACCTGTTGGATCTATCTGAGTCTTTAAACTAAATATATATCTGAGTCTTTAAAGTCAATCAAGGCCTCAATATAATCCGAATCTTTAAACTCCCGAGTCTTTAAACTCAATAGGCCGACGGTGGAAATCACAATATCCGAGTCTTTAAACTCAATCCGGGTCTTTAAACCCAATCACATATCCGGGCCCGCCCCCGTCACATATCATATATGGGTCTTTAAACCCAATACCAGATCCAGAAAATCCAATCCAAAACCATTTTATCAAATCCATAATCTATTTGCAAACCCGAATCCGAAATCATCATTCCGAAGCCAAGTCTGCATTCAGAATCATCATTCAGAATCCAAATCCAGAAATCCACTTTTCAAGTTCCAAAATCGAATCCCGAATCATAATTCCGGTCTGATTTCAAAATCGAAATCTCGTTTCATAATCCATTACAAATCATTGGACTCAAATCATATTTCAAATCTCAAAATCATAGTATCAAAACTGTTATCAACTCATAGCATAAAATCATAATCTCGTAAACGTGCAATGACGTAAATATATCGAAATACGTGCAAAACCGTAAATCATCAATATCATAATCATAAACATAGAAATCACATATAGAAAACTTATAAAAATATTTATGCATGCATCATAAGTGAGAAAGCAAAGTCCACTCACAGATCATTCGTGACAGGACCCACCCCCAATCCACCGGGATTAAGAGCTATGTTCTACTCCCGTCTAACTTACGCATGACACGAAGGCTAAACCGATGTCTAACCTCCATGTGACACGTAAGTCGGACAAGGATTCTCGATCCGACCGTCTAACAGCATCTAGACTTCTCAGAGTGCACAAAATCTATTGTGGATCGTACGTGTGATGTCTCCGTCTCTTTTGATCAACAGCCCGCACCGTAACAACCTGGAGGGTATCGAAAACACGAAGAAACTGTGAGTGGACAAAAATAAAGTATTTCAAAAACAGTTCAATAAAACAATTATATTTATGCCCTCCATGTAAAACCAATGCATGCATATCAATTCATGTTATGAAACCATCTCATATTCAAAACCATTAATGAAAACCATAATTGAAAACCCGAATCGAATCCGTTATTCAAATCCGTTATTCAAATCCAGGCCTTAGCCTCAAATCACAAATCAATCTCAAATACGGGAAATCAGTCCCAAAACTCATCAAATCCATATCATCCGGGCTACTGCCCAAAACATTCCGAAAACCAGTGAAAAACATCAATCATGCGAGTTTGCTGGATCTCAAGTGCACCCGAGTCTTTAAACTCAAAACTGTGCGCATAACCAGGCCTTCCCGGGATATCAACAAGTCGTTAAACTCAAAACACAATCACAGAACTCGGGGGGTATCACAATCACCGAGTCTTTAAACTCAAAACATATACCGAATCTTTGAACTCAAAACATATCAATCCTCGACCCTCCCTCCGTCAATCAACCGAGTCTTTAAAATCAAAACCAGATCCGGCGATTTTTCTTTTCTTTTTCCGGGTCTTTAAACCCAAAACCATTTTTCAATCAACAGTGAAAACCATAGAAAATCCTTATCTGAATTCGCAACAATGATTCCGTAAGCCGGCATCCGGAACCACTGTCCCGATCCCAAATCCAGACTTCCTTTCCAAGTCTCAAAACCAAATCCGAAATATCATTTCTGAAATCCATTTCAAATCCTTGAAATTAAATCATGTTTCAAATCCCGAAGTCAACTTTTCAAAATCAAGATCAAATCACCATAGAAATCGAAACCTCATAAAACGTGCAAATACATATTAATCTCGAAATACGTGCAAAATCGTAAATCATCAAGATCAAAATCAAAATCATAGAATCACGTATGAAAACATATAAAAACATATATGCATGCATCATAAGTTCGAAAGCAAAGTCCACTCACAGACCATTTCGCCACTACCTCGATACGCGCGCTTACGTCATTTCCGGCCAATCCGCTATCACCGGCTTTCCCAATCCTATCCAAATCTCATAGTAAGGTTACTAACTACTTTATAAAACTTATACTACGTCTCCGTAATTTTTCCGAATTTTTAACTATTTTTAAATGAGCCCTAAAACCTTTGGATATCCCGAAACCTATCGAGACGATGTCCGATTGACTCGAAACCAGTGCCAAAATGTTCGTTACATCGAATAATTTAAAAGTCGTGTTGGAACCTTCCTCAAAGGGGGTACCACACGTCCACACGTGCCGCCTGAAGTGGCTGCGCGTGGGCCTCACGCGCCTACTGTTCATCTCCTTCAACCTCTATCGAGCCCGGTCTGAACCGGTTCGAACCGATCCAACTGAACCAAACCGACGTGGACGGTTCAACAGTTTTCCTTGCTTATTTTTGTCCCGTTTTCATCCATTCTACATCCAACAACTTCGTTTGATTATCTTATTCCTACCTATGACCTATAAACTGGAAATTAAGAATCGAAAAAGTACCTTTCTAAGTTGAAAAAGAATTGGCTCCAATCGACTTCCAGTTCCGGCCACCACATGCCATCTCCGACTACAGTTTTGGTCCCAAAAGTCCTCTGGTCACCTTCAGTTGGTCAGTCCCTTAACCAAAACGTTGAACAAACATTATATCCAAATTCACCATGGTTTGCTGTAAATCGAGGTTCACGACAACACTTACCTTACTGTCCATCTCAGGTGTCGATTTCAAGTCCAGAGTGCTTGTATTACTCTCCATAACCTCACACACACACACACACACACACACACACACACACACCACCAAAACGAGTAGTAACGATCAGAACCTGTTCCTACAATAGTCGAGTGCAAAAACAGGGGAGATACTCTTACCGTTTTCCCATCCACCACAGTTCACGGCGGTCCAACATGGTGGCACCATCCTCCTCCTCACCATCCCATCTCTCTGTTTCACTCATTCTTCAAGGCCAAAGGAGAATTTCTTGAAGGGTTCAAACATGGATCACACTTCCACACTCCCATGTTTCTCCCACACAATCCGTGCAAGCCTTTGTTTTAAAACGTGTATGGCGGTCACTGTTTGTTCCACAACCATCTGGAGAGGGACACCAGTCAAACATCTGGTGGTCACCTTCTCCAAACCAGCCAAGTGTCCTTCTGTGATTGGGCATAGATCCCTAGGCCACCAGAATGACCAAAATGCCCCTAAAGGACAAATTACCATTTTGCCCTTTGTGTTCCTTGACCCGTAACTAACTCATCCGAAGTCCAATGATGATGTGCGTCCTGTCGTCGTACTCGAGGTATCGAGACCTTCCTAACAGTCCTCGAAGTTCGTGAAAATTCCATGTCGTATGAAAAGTCAACAAGTTGCCCATTTTTGACGAAATTACCAAAGTGCCCTCAAACTTCTGAACGTCATAACTTCCTCCTCGGTTGTCAAAATCGGACGTGCCACCTGTCTACGAACTCGTGACATCTCAAACTAAGTTACGGTCATCGTTCAAAGTCCTTTCGATTTCCCGATCGAAAGGTCAACATTTTCCCCAATTCCAAGGGCAAAATCGTCATTTCGCACCGTCCGTCCGAACGCATCCAACTAATCACCGATTAACTGCACTAGTCCGTCATTAACAACTAATCCAATCCCAATTTCTGGAACGGGTCGTTACAATTCGCATCGCCGCCTCGATACGCGTGTAATTATGTCGTTCCCGGCTAATCCACTATCACCGGCTTTCCCGAACCTGTCCAAATCACATTCTACGGTCAATAACTACTTCATTAAGCTTCTACTAAATCCCCTTAATTTTCCCAAATTTTTAACTATTTTAACTTAGCCTTTAATACTTCGGACATCCCGAAACCTATCGAAATGATGTCTGATCGACTCAAAACCAGTGCCAAAATGTTTGTTACATCGAATAATTTAAAAGTCGTGTTGAAACCTTCCTCATCTCCTACCTCTGGTGAACCGGGTCCGATCCAGTTCACTATAATCTAGTCTGGACCGAACCGGTGAGGGCGGTTTAATGTCTAATTTCAGTCCAATTTCGTTCCTTTTTCTTATATTCCCTTCGTTCTACCCTTTACAACCCATTCAAGACTCTAAAACTGAAAAACAGGGCCTAGGGATTACCTTCTCGATCGACCTTCAGATTTTTTATTTTTCCTTCGTCATGTTCTTGGGGTTCCACCCACCATTGGCCGTGGTTCCAATCCCAATCGATGCACCTGAACCTTCAGAACATTCTGCCAGCAATCAATTTGATCATCACCCACGAAAACAAGACTTGCCATGCTTGAACTCAAACAGGGGCCTTACGGGTCTCGTCTTTACCTCGCCATCATGAACCATGTCGTGGCTACCGTCTTAGTCAGTTCATCATCCTGGTTCACTTCCTTTTAGTCCCTAGCACCAACAAGTCAAGTTTGAGGCTGATCGTCCAAACATGGGTTCACGGTTTCACTCCCACACACACAACTGCTCTGTTTCTCCATTTTTCCCAACTCTACCTCCTCTCTGTTTCCTTCACTCTCTCACCACCTTTCACCTCTGGTTACACTCAGACACACACACACACACACACACACACACACACACACACACACACACACACACACACACACACACACACACACACACACACACACACACACACACACACACACACACACACACACACACACACACACACACACACACACACACACACACACACACACTCAGTCCCTCTTCATTTTCGACTAAAACCATAAAAACTAGCACGACTACATGGCTTCCCTTGTTTTAATCGTTCAAATGTGAGAATAGGCTGGAAGCCACTAGGGAGTGGACAAATGTCCATATTCTACTGATCCAGGGGAAAAATATCCTACTAGGGACAGATGTCCTCCTCCCATTGATCAGGATTTAAATAAAGGCAGATAAAAGACCGTTTTACCCCTGCTGTCACACAAATTACCATTTTGCCCCTAAGGCATTTATATCAAAATTCGAGCCGTCCGAAGTCCGATGATAGCGTGCCGCCCATCTTGTACTCAGGGGATCGAGAGCTACTTAACAACCCTCGAATTAGGTGAAAAAAATACTTGTCATCTCCAAAGTCAACAGTTTTCCCCTTTTCAACCAAATTACCAAAATACCCCCCAAACGCCTGAACATCATAACTTCTTCCTCGAATGTCGGAATCGGACATGCAACCTTTCTATGGACTTGTGACGTCTCGAACTACGCCACAGTCATCGACCAACGTCCGTTTGTTCGTTCGAACAAAAAGTCAACCGTTTGCCGAATTCTAGAGGCAAAAACGTCATCTCGCACCGTCCATCCGAAAGTACCCACCTAATCACCGATTATCATCACTAATCTATCATTAGCCACTAACGTAATCCCAGTTTCCTAGACTGGTCGTTACAATCGCCCCCCCCCCCCCCCCCTTAAAGAATTTCGTCCGGAAATTTCGAATCTCGTACGTCCGCAACGAACTGGGGGAATCAAACTGATCTCACACTTGGGTCTCCTACTCGGTATCCATCATTGGCCAATCCAGCCTTATCCTGATAGTTCCCATACTGTCACCACATCTCTGCCAAGAGAACTAACTTAACCAACTTTCGGTCCATCAGGCGATCATCACATTCCTACTGAGGTCAACACATTATAACTCGTACCCGCGGTACCTCTAACATCGCACCAGCGGACACTTCTGGCTCAATTCCTACTAGGTACGTCACAACACAACTGCTACCAGTTTCATCAATCTCGACTCATTCTTGAGTCATGCGTACCTCGTACCAACACCCTCAGTCTAACATAAGATCTTGCCGTCAACAGGTACGACCCTCGTCAGTACTATCCGTTCAACGATCCGTACGACTCTCATCAATGATCCACACTAACCTCACCGGAGTTACAACGTACTTGCTCACACCACTAACTCAACTAATCATCTCACCAGTGGTTCCACTAACCACCAACACCGTGAACTTGTGGGAACACTATCCACATCCCACACTGCCTGTCTGCAACTGAACCCTATCGCATACCTGTCAAACTGTGATCACACATCTCTAATCACACATCTCAGCTTCAGGGTCCCACCAGCCCCTCATAGCTCTGAGCATCCAGCTCACATCAACACTGAATCCTGTCGTAACTAATCAGATCACTCGGGATCACCTGATCCAGTTCATATGCTCAGTCACTCAAGCACATCGTAACTACTCCGATTAGAAACACAACCAACAAAATCGATCACCAACATTTCTATCCAAACATCACGATACGCATCCAATCACATCAGAATGGTCCGGTCCGCTAATACAACTACTATGCACACATCTCAAGTACATACACCCATCACAACCAACAAGAATCACGGTGCATTCCACCAAAACGTCACAATGCATTCCTCGAGCACTTTCCAATGACATACCACGGTAAGTCCACCAATCAACCATATTGACATCAGCCGAGCTCTAATACACCCCTAGCAACACCATAGTGTACCCGTCACCCTCACAGTGTATCTCTAGGGCATACAAAACATCCTCGTATCCACACTGACTACAACCTGACTACGAGCCAATCACCCTTCACATTTGAAGTCCATTGGTCCCACCAATACTAGACCAACACTTCAGGCCCAACATGTCTTCCGAGGATTACCAACTCAAGTCCACCTAAGTTCCTCGGGCTCCGGGGTCTCCCGACCAACAACACAGGGTAGACCTAGTACTAGATCCAAGTCCAAAATTCTCATACGTATGCACAAATAGACCCTACTCCTCCTCCACATGTCCAACTTATGTCTTGTTATCCTACAAACCTGTTCCAAGCTCTGTCTTGCATACGGTTCTTCTGATTCACCATAACTCAATCCTGAGCCAGAGGTGATCCAATCTCGATCCACTCACTCCTAAGTGGATCCCACAAATGATCAAACTACAGCCTCAGATCAAATCGATAAAGAATTCAACACATCTGGAGACACGTCTAGATTATTGGTTCTCTTCGATTACCTCATATCGATCAGTTATAGTCACTTCTTCTTATCTTCCTTCCATCATCCTACAACGAAACTCACAATGGTCCACAACCAAGACATCACAAGTCATCCTACCTTAATCCAATTTAACACAATCCTATGACACTCGCCACACACGCCAAAACATGGCGTCACCAAGTACTTTCTCTACTCCTGAACGCATCCACACGTGCCCACGATTAAGGGGGGTCACAACTCCTCAAGTTCTATCAAGGAGTCACGCAAATCGATTTCGAGAGTATCCATCACTCAACATGTAACACCAACTCGGAATCAACACAACATATCATCGTTTAAACCACAACATCTCCTGATCCGAGACTCCAGCCATGGGACTTCATCCCCAACAAGTATACCACCACGAGACTAACCGTCCAAACGTCAACTCCTCTACAGGACTTAGGAAAATTCACAACTCACGAAGACAACCTTCTCATCCGTAAACAATCCAACTCACCTGTCGGTTACCACCGTTTATGTACATCCAAAAGGATGCCAATCATCACTCCTTTCCGAGGTCTTACTCCGAGCATCACTAGCGTACGAGTCACCAACTTTCAGGATCACAATCAACGACCACTCACCTCAGACTCCTGGGTCACTATCCTCGAAGTCGTCACTCACCAAGTACTAGCCTCGGCATCACCAAATGCCAAACTTGGCATATGCCGACACATTTCAACACACTCGACATTTCTAACACATCAGGATGAGTCCACGAAAACCAACCTCACGGATGGTCAAACCTGACCATACCAACCTAGCCCGATCCAACATGAAGCATAGGTCCCCCGCGCTTCCGCTGCGCTACTCTGATCAATCTAACGACATCTTGACCGTTCGTACAGAAACATAACCTGCCAAAGGTCATCGCATATCCCAACTCGGTTAGTAGTGCCTTCTAGACACGGGAACCTCACGACTGGCCACAATCTTAACTCACGGTGTGCCCCTCCTACCACTTACAAGTATCCAGCTCGGGCACATCATCTTCGATCTAGGGTTCACATCACACTAAGCCTGAATTCCCGCTCATACCAAGCCAAAACCCACAATCTACACTCGGGTCAGGGAAACTGACCTTCCTTATATCCCACAACTCCAAGCAACTCAATGCTCCACGGAACCTAGATGAGACCACAACCAGATCCACTGCACCATACTCTCAACGACTCTACGGTTCGGGTCAAGCCAACCAATCTCCACAATCTCCTTAGACTCGTCCAGAGTTATCCACCAAACCATCCAATACATGGGCTGTGCCCTAGCAGCACCATCTCCAATCCGGCCGTAAGTCAGCTCAAGCCACGACAACTAACTAAACGCAAACCCCAACTCACGTTTTCCAGACTAAGCGCTTAAGCTGGGGTTTCTCACTAAGGTACTCACAGTTACCAGACCAGCCATCCCAACGGGGTTCCTGAAATCATCACCATTACTAGGGTCGTCAGAATTGACTAACTCGACATGCTAGCTCAACAAGCCTAACTAAGTGGTCACAATGCCATACTATCGTCGTACGATCGCCACCCAGCCAAACAAGTCACCATCAACCTACCCCACTAGTCGACCAGCCAACCAACAATCATATCTCACCCTAACACACAACCGACCATCTATCGGATCTACTCCATCTGACCCTAAGGGCTAACTAGCGAGCATAAACAGCGCCAAACATGCTATCCATTCCGGCCCAAAACCGGCATATATCTCACCACACCACGTATCGGGCAACACATCACCTAGTCGCTTGTGCTTTTGCCACTAACTATTGTACTATCACTCGCATGTCCAAGTTAATGACGGGATATTCCGCGTCGAGAAATCACATCCACAGTAGCATCACAACACCCAAGTCGATGAACCAACTATTCTGAAGCGAAACCTCGCGCAGAGCGCACAAACCTCGCTCTAATACCAATTTGACACGACCCACCCCAAATTTTCGGGGATTAAGGGCTAATCATATGTGACATGAAGGCTAAACACCCATTCAACCCCCGTAGAACACGCAAGCCAAACAAGGGATACCCAGGTCACGTACCAAAAACCAACTTGAGTTAAATAGAGTTTGCAGCCTTAGTGTGGATCGCGTGTGATGTCTCTGTCTCACTAACAACAGCCCGCACTGCATCAGCCTGGAGGGTATCAAAAACATAAAAGACTGTGAATGGACAAAAATAAAGTTTAGAAAACAGATTTTCAGAAATTACATTTATACCCTCCATTTAAAAACCAATGCATGCATATAAAAACCATTTCATAAAACCATTTCATATTCAAGCTAATATAACCATTTATGAAACCAAAAGCCAGAAATCATTTCATTTTCTTAAATACCATGTCTCAATCCAAACCATCTGGAAACCATTGTAAACCTTTAGTATTGAAAACCATCAAGTTATCCTAGAAATCCAAACTTTTTGGAAAAGCCATTTGAAACCCATTTCAATCAATCGAACTTGTTGGATATATCTGAGTCATTAAACTCAATATATATATATATATATATGAGTCTTTAAACTCAATCCAGGACTCAATATAATTCGAGTCTTTAAACTCCCGAGTCTTTAAACTCAATAGGCCTACGGGGGAAATCACAATATCCGAGTCTTTAAACTCCCGAGTCTTTAAACTCAATCCGGGTCTTTAAACCCAAACACATATCCAGGCTCGCCCCCGTCACATAACATATCTGGGTCTTTAAACCAAATACCAGATCCAGTAAATCCAATCCAAAACCATTTTATTAAATCCATAATCCATTTTCAAACCTGAATTCGAAATCATCATTCCGAAGCCAAGTCTGCATCCGGAATCATCATTCCGAATCCAAATCCAGAAATCCACTTTTCAAGTTCCAAAACCGAATCCCAAATCATAATTCCGAAATCCGATTTCAAAATTGAAATCTCGTTTCATAATCCATTAAAAATAATTGGACTGAAATCATATTTCAAATCCGAAAATCATAGTATCAAAACCATTTTCAAATCATAGCATAAAACCATAATCTCGTAAAATGTGCAATGACGTAAATATCTCGAAATACGTGAAAAATCTTAAATCATCAATATCATAATCATAAACATAGAAATCACTTAGAGAAAACATATAAAAACATTTATTCATGCATCATAAGTGAGAAAGCAAAGTCCACTCACAAGCCATTCGCGTCGTCGCCTCGATACACGTGCAATTACGTCGTTCCCGGCTAATCCCCTATCACTGGATTTCCCGAACCTGTTCGAATCACATTCGAAGGTCATTAACTACTTCGTTAAGCTTCTACTAAATCCCCGTAATTTTCTCAAATTTTTAACTATTTTTAACCTAGCCTTTAATCCTTCGGACATCCCGAAACCTATCGAAATGATGTCCACTCGACTCGAAGCCAGTGCCAAAATGTTCGTTACATCGAATAATTTAAAAGTCATGTTGAAACCTTCCTCAAAAGATGCGCCATGTGCCCACACACACCGCCCAAAGAGGCTGCGCGTGGATCTCAAGCGCGGCTGCACAGTTCATCTCCTACCTCTGGTGAACCGGGTCCAGTCCGGTTCACTATAATCCGGTTTGGACCGAACCAGCGAGGGCAGTTTAATGTCTAATTTCAGTCCAATTTCGTTCCTTTTTCTTCTATTCCCTTCGTCCTACCCTTTACAATCCATTCAAGACTCTAAAACTTAAAAAACAGGGCATAGGGATTACCTTCTAGATCGACCTTCAGATTTTTTATTTTTCCTCCGTCATGTTCTTGGGTTCCAGCCACCATTGGCCGTGGTTCCAATCCCAGTCGACGCACCTGAACCTTCAGAACATTCTGCTAGCAATCAATTTGACCATCACCCAAGAAAACAAGACTTGCCATGCTCGAACTCAAATAGGGGCCTCACGGGTCTCGTCCTTACCTCGCCGTCACGAACCCTGCCGTGGCTATCGTCCTGGTCAGTTCATCATCCTGGTTCACTTCCTTTTAGTGCCGAGCACCAACAAGTCAGGTTTGAGGGTGATCTTCTAAACTTGGGTTCATGGTTTCACTCCTACACACACAACTGCTCTGTTTCTCCATTTTTCCCAACGCTACCTTCTCTCTGTTTCCTTCACTCTCTCACCACCTTTCACCTCTGGTTTTAATCAGACACACACACACACACACACACACACACACACACACACACACACACACACACACACACACACACACACACACACACACACACACACACACACACACACACACACACACACACACACACACACTCAGTCCCTCTTCACTTTCGACTAAAACCATAAAAACTAGCACGAGTACACGACCCTCGCCTGTTTTAATTGTTCAAATGTGAGAATAGGCTGGAAGCCACTAGAGAGTGGACAGATGTCCATATTCTACTGATCCAGGTGAAAAATATCCTACCAGGGACAGATGTCCATATCCTGCTGCCTCACGGCTGAGCTCACGACGGCGACAGGACGACAAGTAATTCCTCATCCCCGTTTCATTGCTCTATTTTGTCCTTTGGTTTCAGAAGCTAAGTCATGGCTTTAGGGATAGAATCGAGTGTTCTGTGAGGTCTAGGGAGTTCAGGACTGTCCTAGGAGTCTTCTGGTTGTGCTGCCGTGACGGAGGGGTGCACGGCGGAGGTTAGCACGACGGGAGTACTGATGTGCTCTGTTTTACCGCCGATGTTTAGATTGAAAGTCGTGGGTTTTGAGTATGAGTCGAGGGTTTTTGTGTGTTGGGTGACTCTTAGGAAGGTCTTAGGAAGAGTTTAAGACAATCACCGTGACAGGGGGTGACCGGGTTGGCTGGATCGTGAAACAGGGGACTGGTACGGGTTTTGTACGAGCTTGAGTCGACGAGTTGTAGGTTGCGTCGAGGTGTTAGAGTGAAGGGGATGAGTAGCCTAGGACTAGACGAAGGTGTTGGTGAAGAAAGGAGGTGTTTTGGTGCAGGTACGGCGGAGAACCGTCCTCGCCGGTTCGAGGTGCAGTACTGTGTCGAACCGGGTCTACTCGAGGTAGACGGTGACACTGTAGCAGGCGCGTGAGGGCCACGCGCAGCCACTTTGGGCGGCGCGTGGGGGGGTGTGCGGCGGCGGTTGAGGAAGTTGTCAACATAGTTTTTGGTCTAGGTTGAAGGTTAGTCGGCGTGTGCGCAGCCACTTTGCTTCCGGGTTAATCGGACGTTATTTGAGGTTAGTTCCGCGAGGTTGAAGGTTTAGAGTTTCGGTATGTTACGACTAGGACCCGGGGATTTTCGGGGCAAATTAGGTGGACCTTCGTAGACATGTTAGTAACGTAATTTGGCAGTTGTTGACAGGGTCGGGAGTTCCCGAGGAAGCTGAGGAACGTACGAGACGTTTGGAGCGCGATTGAGGGCTCGGTACTGTGAGTGGACCCTTTCCATAAAACTCGAACATGCATAACTGCTTTTCTATCATTGTTTTATATATGTGATTACATGAATGTCGGATTTATGATGTGGTTTTCTATAATTGCACGGTTTTTGAGAAAGTACAGTAATTGGCACGTTTTACGAGAAATGTTGATTTCTGAAAATAAAACTATGGTTTTGGGTTTTCCAAATGATAACTGGTTTTCAATGATGTTAACGGGATTTTGAAACATAAGTTTGATAATTGAGGTTTTCGGTTTTGAAATCGGATCTCGAGAATCGAGAGTTATTTTTAAAGTTGGAAAGTGGACTTCCGGATTTGGGTTCGGAATGACGGTTCTGGATGCCGGAAGGGTATCGGACCGGTGATATCGGATTCGGCTTTGGATATGTATTAGAAATGGTTTTCAACTGGTTTTGATTGGATTTGCTGGATCTGGTTATTGGGTTTAAAGACCCGGATATTGATTGACGGGGGACGGGCCCGGATTGAGTTTAAAGACTCGGGAGTTTAAAGACTCGGATATATTGATATTTCCCCCGTAGGCCTGTTGAGTTTAAATACTCGGGAGTTTAAAGACTCGGATATTATTGAGGCCTGTATTGAGTTTAAAGACTCGGGAGTTTAAAGACTCGGATAGGTCCAGCAGGTTTGATCGGAAATGATGGTTTGATATTCACGATTTATGATACGGTTTTATGATGCTTATGATATGGTGGTTTCTATAACTGTTTTATAGTGTTTCTGTTTCTTATGATGTTTTATGGTGGTTGTTTGATAACTGTTTTGATAACTGGGTTGTGCATGTGGTTTCAAAACGGAGGGCTAAACCCGGTTTACTTATAAAATGATTTTGGAAACTTTTCTTTTATTTATGGTCCACTCACATCTTCTGTTTTAAATTGCCCTCCAGGTCGTGGAGCTAGAGCGGGGTTTCGGCGTCGAGGCAGCGTCTGAGGCATAGATGTCGCGAGAGGGATCCCAGAGTCTTTTACATCTTTCCACGTGCGTGTAACTAGTTTAACGGTTTTTTTATTTTTGTGTATTTGGGACTATGCTCTGTAAACTGTTAACTTCCGGATGTATTGTATGGTTTCTCCTGCGTCTGACTGGGTGTGTTGGTGTGTTTACGTGAGTTTTACTTTGGTGTTGCGTCAGGGAGTCAGATGGGAGCAGGAATTACCTCGAGTTTCGGGGTGAAATCGGGGTGGGTCCTGACAATTGGTATCAGAGCATAGGTTTGTCGAGTTTGTTGAGTTTGTCAGTTTGAGAGGTTGTGTTTCGGTTGTTTGACTACTTCTATGCCTGTTTCAGCATGTGGTTGACGATGCCTCCGAGACGTGGACCCTCTCCACGACCTGAAGAAGAAGCGGCGAGAGGAACCGAGAGTAATACGATTGAGCGAGCCCAGCGGCTCGGGGCTACTACTTTTAGTGGCGGGGCTGATCCTGAGGATGCCCAGAGGTGGATCACGAGACTTGAGCGGATCTTTGCAGTGATGCATTGTCCACTGGAGGAGCGAGTGTTGTTGGCTACGTTTTTACTAGACAGTACAGCGTACTAGTGGTGGTATACCCTCGAGTTGTCTGGCTGGGATGCCCATGCTATGACCTGGGAGACATTTCGGGAGAGATTTTTGGATCAGTATTATCCTCGTTCTTTCCGAAATGCCAAGGAGGCTGAGTTTCTGCAGCTTCAACAAGGGAATCTGAGTGCAGCTGAGTATGAACGGAAATTCCAGATGTTGTCACGGTTTGCTCCTGCGTTTGTGGCTACTGAGGCCGAGACGTGTCGTATGTTTGAGTTGGGCCTGCGAGGTGAGATTCTTGCCATCGTGACGGCTGGATCGTTTGCTACCCTCCGAGAGTTGTCAGATGCTGCGGTGAGGGTTGAGGCGAGTTTTCCGGTTCGACGCCGGGAACCATCTTTTTCTGGAGCTTCGAGTCAGAGGACACCGAAAAGAGGTAACTTTGGCAGGGCATCATCGTCGGGTGATGATCGTTTCGGTAGACCAGGTAGTTTCCAGAGTTCAGGATTTCGTGGTTACCGAGCACAGCCTACTCCGCAAGCTAGTGCGACGTCTGTTGCGTCGACAGGGCGACCAGGTCCTTCTGGTCGGGATGCTTGTTTTTACTGTGGAGAGCGAGGTCATTTCCGACGTGAGTGTCCACTGTTGCCACAGGAAGGTGGTGTAGGCCGAGGAGCAGTGGAGCCTGGACAGAGTACAGCGTCAGGGACAGCGGGCGCTAGAGGAGGTGGTGGTGCCACTAGTAGTTCGAGGGGACGTGGTAGAGCGTCGGGATTTCAGGCCCGAGTGTTTTCGATGACTCAGCAGGAGGTTCAGTTGGCACTAGATGTGGGGACAAGTATTTTTCTTATCCTTGGTTGAGTTGTATTAGGTGTTGGTTGGTTGGTTTCGAGGTAGAGCCTAGATTTTTCTCCAGACGACCTAGATGAGAGTGTCGATCGATATGAGGTTATTGATCAATATGAGGTTATTGATCAATATGAGGTTATTGAAGGAGAGAACCCACAATCTAGAGTTTGCCTTTAGGACGTTGTAGAGTTATTCCGATCCGTGGCCGAAGTAACAGTCGAGGGTGGAGCCAGTCAGTAAGTAGGCTTCTGTTTCTGGAAGTGAGGTGGTTGTACATGAGGATGTACTCTGTGAATCCTATCGGGTACAGCCATATGAGGTATTTTATAATACCTTTGTTTTCTGTTCATAGAGTTTCCCTTGCGTACACCATAAAGTGTTTGTGGTACTGAGACGTGGTACTTAGGTAGTTGGGGATGGTGTGAAATACCCAAGGTGGAGATGATAGATAGGAAACCAGGAGAAGTTGTTGACCTAGTGTTGAGTTCCGGGTAGGAGACCCTAGGTGTCGGGAACTAGTGGTGGAATTTCGGGGACGAAATTCTTTTTAGGTGGGTAGATTATAACGACCCGTCCGAGAAACTAGGGTTAAGATAGTTATTAAGATGGGATTAGTGAGCTTAATCGGTGGTTAGTTGGTTTCGTTGGGGTCATTAAGGTCGAATGACGATTTTGCCCCTAGTTCGGGGAAAAAGTTGACTTTTAGTTTGGGTGGTCCAATGGACTTTGACTGGTGACCAGGGAGTAGGTTAGGACGTCACGAATCAGTAGGCAGGTGGCACGCCCGATTCCGATATTCGAGGAGGAAGTTGTGATGTTCGGAAGGTTAAGGGCATAACCGTAATTTGACTAAATTAAGGGGGAAAGGTTGACTTTTTGTACGAACGGGTTTTGGTATGTTGAACTAAGACCGTTAGAGAGATCTCGTCGTCCTGAGTTCGACGACAGGCGACACGTATTTATCGGACTTACGATGTGGGAGTTACGGGTCTAGAAAGGTAGTGGCAAAGTTGTAATTTTGGTTAAAACAGAAGGGCATTTTGGTCTTTTGTGCTCTGGGATGTGTGCAACAGATAGGGACAGATGGAGGGCTGAGATTAAAACAGATGTGAGGGAGTTGAGGGATTGGTGACACGTGTAGGGGTTCTGGTTGGTTTCAGGATCGTGTGCACGGTCCCAATTATTTGGGATTAAATCGTGCCCGTGTGTGTTCTTCAACCCAGAGAGAAACAGAGGGAGAGAATTGAGAGAAATCGAGAGACGATGGTGAGTGTTAGTGTGTTTTTTTTAAGTGAGGAGTGATCAGAGGGTGGAAGAGTGAACTAGTGAGTGTTTGGGGAGGAGAAATCGTGCAAGAACACGGTGGTCGGGGCAGTCGGTTTTCAGAGAAAATAGAGAGGATTTGGACGATCGTGGTGGTGGTGCGGCCGTGTGTTGGTGCAATTGGACTCGTGGAGGTGTCCAGAGGTTGGCGGTGGAAGGGAGGAGCTACTGCCTCACGGCTGAGCTCACGACGGCGACAGGAGGACAGGTAATTCCTCATCCCCGTTTCTTTGCTCTATTTTGTCGTTTGGTTTCAGAAGCTAAGTCATGGCTTTAGGGATAGAATCGAGGGGTTGGTCGAGGGAGTTCAGGACTGTCCTAGGAGTCTTCTGGTTGTGCTCCCGTGACGGAGGGGTGCACGACAAAGGTTAGCACGACGGGAGTACTGATGTGCTCTGTTTTGCCGTCGATGTTTAAATTGAAAGTCGTGGGTTTTGAGTATGAGTCGAGGGTTTTTGTGTGTTGGGTGACTCTTAGGAAGGTCTTAGGAAGAGTTTAAGACAGTCACCGTGACGGGGGGTGACCGGGTTGGCTGGATCGTGAAACAGGGGACTCGTACAGGTTTTGTACGAGCTTGAGTCGACGAGTTGTAGGCTGCGTCGAGGTGTTAGAGTGAAGGGGATGAGTAGCCTAGGACTAGACGAAGCTGTTGGTGAATAAATGAGGTGTTTTGGTGCAGGTACGGCGGAGAACCGTCCTCGCTGGTTAGGGGTGCAGTACTGTGTCGAACCGGGTCTACTCGAGGTAGACGGTGACACTGTAGCAGGCGCGTGAGGGCCACGCGCAGCCACTTTGGGCGGCGCGTGGGGGCGCGTGCTGCGGCGGTTGAGGAAGTTGTCAACATAGTTTGTGGTCTAGGTGTTGTGACGAGTCTTTTAGCGTTAGTTCCGGGTTAATCAGACGTTATTTGAGGTTAGTTCCGCGAGGTTGAAGGTTTACGGTTTCGGTTCGTTACGACTAGGACCCGGGGATTTTTGGGGTAAATTAGGTGGACCTTCGTAGACATGTTCGTAACGTAATATGGCGGTTGTTGACAGGGTCGGGAGTTCCCGAGGAAGGTGAGGAACGTACGAGACGTTTGGAGCGCGATTGAGGGCTCGGTACTATGAGTGGACCCTTTCCTTAAAACTCGAACATGCATAACTTCTTTTCTATCATTGTTTTATATATGTGATTACATGAATGTCAGATTTATGATGTGGTTTTCTATAATTGCATGGTTTTCGAGAAAGTAAAGTAATTGGCACGTTTTACGAGAAATGTTGATTTCTGAAAATAAAGCTATGGTTTTGGGGTTTCCAAATGATAACTGTTTTTCAATGATGATAACGGGATTTTGAAACATAAGTTTGATAATTGAGGTTTTCTGTTTTGAAATCGGATCTCGAGAATCGAGAGTTGGTTTTAAAGTTGGAAAGTGGACTTCCGGATTTGGGTTCGGAATGACGGTTCTGGATGCCGGAAGGGTATCAGACCGGTGATTTCGGATTCGGGTTTGGATATGGATTAGAAATGGTTTTCAACTGGTTTTGATTGGATTTACTAGATCTAGTTATTGAGTTTAAAGACCCGGATATTGATTGACGGGGGACGGGCCCGGATTGAGTTTAAAGACTCGGGAGTTTAAAGACTCGGATATATTGATATTTTCCCCGTAGGCCTGTTGAGTTTAAAGACTCGGGAGTTTAAAGACTCGGATATTATTGAGGCCTGGATTGAGTTTAAAGACTCGGATAGGTCCAGCAAGTTTGATCGGAAATGATGGTTTGATATTCACGATTCATGATACGGTTTTATGATGCTTATGATATGGTGGTTTCTATAACTGTTTTATAGTGTTTATATTTCTTATGATGTTTTATGGTGGTTGATTGATAACTGTTTTGATAACTGGGTTATGCATGTGGTTTCAAAACGGAGGGCTAAACCCGGTTTACTTATAAATTGATTTTGGAAACTTTTCTTTTATTTATGGTCCACTCACATCTTCTGTTTTAAATTGCCCTCCAGGTCGTGGAGCTAGAGCGGGGTTTCGGCGTCGAGACAGCGTCTGAGGGATAGAAGTCGCGAGAGGGATCCCGGAGTCTTTTACATCTTTCCACGTGCGTGTAACTAGTTTAACGGTTTTTTTATTTTTGTGTATTTGGGACTATGCTCTGTAAACTGTTAACTTCCAGATGTATTGTATGGTTTCTCCTGCGTTTGACTGGGTGTGTTGGTGTGTTTATGTGAATTTTACTTTGGTGTTGCGTCGGGGAGTCAAACGGGAGCAGGAATTACCTCGAGTTTCGGGGTGAAATCGGGGTGGGTCCTGACAATAGATTCATGCGTTCATGGTCTATTCTTGGTTGAAGGCAAGATAACTAAGTAAAAGAAATATGATGGAAAGGTAATTGGATAAGGTAAAAGACTTAGTGGTGGATAAAACGTGCTCTTAACTGTAGTTCTCTCCTAATCAACTCAAAACCAATCTTGTTTTCTACTTTGTAACAACTCAACGTTTTCAAACTCCCCTAAAATCATCTTTTAATTGTGTTTTCAAACAAACTAAAGAAAGGTACCCTTAATCCCTGGCTTGAACGATTACTTATTTACCAAACTACTACAACTACAAAAAAGGTTAAGTTGAGGAACCTTTGGTTCACATCAACATGATGGGAAGCAATTACCTTCTTAGAAGAGGAAGAGTGGGGAATTGTCTTTCCTCATGATGACCCTCTGATCATCCGAACCTTTATTTCCAACTTTGATGTCAGATGAATCCTCATTGATACATAGAGTTTGGTGAATGTGATCTTTATGGAAGCATTCATTCAGTTCGAAATCAATAAAAAGGAACTGAATAGGGAAATCATCCCACTTCTGAGTTTCTCAAGAGACTCTGTCATGCCAATCGGTGCAGTCTCCTTACCAATCTTAGCCTGCACTATGCTCTATATTGCAATTGTCATTGTCATATTCTCGATCGTTGATTGCGCAACCGGCTACAATGTGATCCTCGATAGAGGCCTATTGAACCAAATCAACATGGTTTGTTCTACCTTTCTTCTCATTATGAAATTTCTAACCACCATAGGCACTAGCCATGTTAGGAGAAACCATCTTTCAACAGGAGGAGATCAATAAGCTAAGTACCATCCACTTCGTACGAAAAGCTATCTATGCCACTTGGGGTTGTAAATGTGGTTCTAGTTGAGAAAGCCTCAAGGGCATAGAGAATGTTCATTGACTTCACCAATCTTAACTGTGCTCTCCCCAAGGATAGTTACACTTTACTGAAATTGATCTTCTGGTTGATACCATGGCTGGCCATCCGTAACTTAGCTTTATGGATGCCTACTCTGGGTACAATTAGATCCTCATGTATCTGGATGATCAAATCCACACAATCTTCCGCATCAATCTTGGCGTCTAGTGCTAGTGCTACAATGTTATGTCGTTTGCTCTAAAGAATGCACGTGTGACCTGCCCACACTTGGGTAAACTTCATGTTCATCGACCAAATTTGGAAGTCCATGGAAGCCAACCTCGACGATATCCTAGTCAAGAGCAAAAATGCGGTCGACCATGTGCACAGCCTCTCCAAGATGTTCAAGGTGCTCAAATAGTATAGGATGCAGCTCAATCCATCCACGTGTGTTTTCGGAAGCATCTCTCAAAAATTCCTACCCGACATGATCCATTAGGGAATCGAGGCCAACCTGGAGAAGATCAATGCCATCCTTGATATGCAATCCCCACAAACCAACAAGGAGGTCCAGAGCCATGGATAAGTGCTTACTATTCTTCAAATCCCTCAAAATGAAAGCAAGAACAAGGGAGAGCACGCCATTGTCCTGCCGGTCTCCATTTTAGCGATCAGCTCTATCTTAATCAAAAAGGAAAATTGAGCATAACGTCTGATTTACTACATTATCAAGGCATTCCTAGATGCAAGATAGCTCTCGATATATTTTCAGGCCCATTAGATTCTAGTCCTCACCAATAAGCCCAACAGACAGGTGCTGGAAAAGCCACTTTGGGAAGACTCATTAAATGGGCCATCAAACTCAGCGAGTTCAACATCTCTTATGCTCTTCGGCCAATTGAGAAAGGCAAAGCCATTGTTGATCTACTCTATGAGTTCACCCACGAAACTATTTAGTATATTTCGGAAGGCTAGAACTATCCTCCTCGGCAGTCTGCTGCCTAATTTGGAGCAAAAATCACATCTAATCCTATTGATCGAAACAAACTAGTTTGGACCCTCTATGTGGACAGTTCGACATGCCACTCTAGTCATAGCGCATGCCTAGTACTCACCACTCTAGCCTCGAGTATGCCCTTTGCTTCACCTTCAAGGCGTCCAACAACGAGGCTGAATACGAAGCCCTTCTTGCTGGTCTTCGCCTTGCAACGGCCTATGGAGCCAACCAGCTTCAGATCTTCAACGACTCCCAGCTGGTCATGAGCCAGGTCAACAAAAACTTTGATGCTAAGGATGTTAGCATGTCCCTCTACCTCAAAAAAGCATGATTTTTACTCTGCCAATTTTAGACCTAAAAATTAGTCAAAGTGCCCGGATTAGAAGACAGCTATGTTGATGCTCTAGAATGACTGGCGTCATTCATTGATGGCAACATCAGTCATAGCATCCCGATCAAACCGCTTGAAGTGCCGAGTACTAGAAAGCATGAGGTCTATAACATCAATGTCGACCCAACATGAATGGATCCCATCATTCGTTACCTCCGGGAAGAGGAGCTCCTAACTGATAAGGATGAGGTGAAGTAAAACAAATGCAAGGATTGTCAACATACCATAGTCCATGGTCATATATACAAGCAAGGTTTCTTTCTTCCCTTACTTAAGTGCCTACCACGTGATTGAGGCATTACCGTATTGAGGGAGATCCACGACGAAATATGTAGAAAACATTCAGGACCCCAGTCCCTTGCTCAAAAAGCCTTTCGGCAGGGTTATTATTGGCCTTCCATGCAGGCATATTCAATCACCCTCACTTAGAAATGCGATCGATGCCAAGGACCTCATCCCTATGCTAAGTTATGACCATTCACCCAATAGGGACTGGATCTAATTGGACCCATGTCCAAAGGTAAAGGATAAGTAGAACATGCAATGGTTGCAACAGATTACTTTACAAAATAGATTGAGGTAAAAGCTCTTGCTACCACCAAGATTTCTAGATTGAGACCCATGTCCTTAACCTTCGACATGCATTCAACTTAAATGATCGTCTAATATAGAGTTAATTCAAATAATCAAGATATAGCCAAAAGCAACCCACATTCATTTCTAAATTGAAAAAAAAAATATGTTTGTTATAATCATATCATAAGGAAAACCTCAGTAAAACAAATGATAGAAGTAGTAAGCAGAAAAATGGAGTAAACAGATGGCCGAGCAAGACTTAGATAATACAGATTAGGTCGGGCCGACTCAGTCAATCAGAATCCCTTCGTCCTCCTACCCATCATTCAGTGTTGAGGGAGGGTTCGACACCAGTTAAGGGTCTGTCGGATTCGTCTTAGGGACAACTTCCTCAAATTCCAAGTCAGAATCCTCTTCTTATGGGAGCATAAAACTCTGGGTCAGCACTAGCTCTACCTTCAGCCAGTGGAACAGGATCGACAACCCCTGGTTAACGAAGAACACCTTCTGGATGAGACTACTAATACTCCTGGACAGCTTACACAAGGGCTACTGAGAGTCTTTTGACTACCTATAATCAGCAACGGCTTGCTCCCGAGCCTACTCGGCACCAATGGTCGCATCTTGAACTCGAGCCAGCTCTAACTCCTTCACTTGTGCTTGCATACACTTGACCTAGTCATATAGCCTCTTGTTATCCTACAGTGTCAGGACCCAACCCTCCTCGGTTAGGACCCAACTCATCTAGCACCATATTGTCCGCTTTGGGCCTCGCCCTCACGATTTTGTTTTCGGGAGCTCATGGTGCAACTTCCCAGGGGGTCACCCATCATGGAATTGCACCAGCCTCAGCTCGCTTAACCCTTCGGGTTCCAATCCCCCCCAAAGCCACTTGATCTCCCAAAAGGCCTAGTGCTAGATAGATGTGTGCCTACACCTTTAAGGCACACCACCATCCTCTCCTAGACCATTCCCCCTCGTAGGAATATGGGATTGTTCACCGTTCCCTCCAGGACACGGGTCTTACAATCTAACCCCCTTAGGGCCCAGCGTCCTCGCTGCACACTTCCCGGTCAGGGTCTGGCTCTGATACCAAATTGTCAGGACCCGACCTTCCTCGGTCAGGATCGAACTCATCTAGCACCATATTGTCCGCTTTGGGCCTGGCCCTCACGGTTTTGTTTTCGGGAGCTCATGGTGCAACTTCCTAGGGGGTCACCCAACATGGAATTGCACCAGCCTCAGCTCGCTTAACTTTGGGGTTCCAATCCCGCCCAAATCCACTTGAGCTCCCAAAAGGCCTAGTGCTAGATAGATGTGTGCCTATACCCTTAAGGCACACCACCATCCAATCCCAGACCATTCCCCCTCGCAGGAATATCGGATTGTTCACCATTCCTTCCAAGACACGGGTTTTACATACAGTGTGTTAGCACACTTCTTTAGGGATTGCTCGGCCGCCTACTTCCTCAGGGATTGCATGATAGCCTACTTCTTCTCTTTCAGCCCCTCGCGCTTCTCCTTCCACTTTTTCGATTGACCTCAACTAGTCTGCCTACTTTGAAATCTTCTTGATTGTGGTGACCATCTCCCCAAAGCACTACCGAGTGCATTCACACTTGATTAGTAAAACAAATTGCAAAAAGAAAGGGATAGAGAAAGGCAAGGGTACCGAACACTTACGTGTGCTGACTCAGCCTGTCAACTTGGCCAACCGCTCGCTCACGGTCAAAGGGCCCATCTCCACGATCTTCCTCAGATCAACCTGACTACGGAGGATTAGGGTGTTGACCATCAGAATGATCTATAGATGCATACACTCTGTCACCTGTCCCCAGGTCTCATCGGCTTCAGGGTGCTTGTCACCTCAGGAGCATCCGAGAGATTGGCATAAAAAACTCTTCAAATCACGACTGAAGTTGGGCCTCTTCAGCCTTTTCATCAATACTGGAGGAGATAACTCCCAATTGATGTTACTGATCAACTAACGAGTATGCTCCAGGGCCTCGTGCTCGACCTCTATCTTCCTTAGCTGCTCCTCTTCTGCAACATCATGTGCATCTTGCTTCAGATTAGCAACCTTGGCCATAGTAGGTTCACCCTGCATCAACGGAGTGCCCATATTGATCGACTCCTAGCCTATCGACCCACCTCCACTTGAGATTCCCCTCTTCCTCAAAGCCTCTAGCTTCTATCAATGGCGTTCGGTTAGATCTAGCAAACCTTTGAGCTTGGCAGACTTCACCCCACTATATTCGACACCAGGGGCCAACTCAGGCACACACTACCTTTGCTCATTGTTGACCGATAGACCTAAATTAGAATGCCTCAACTCATTCTGAACTGTCACTAGCCCTTTGGCATTGTTCGCCAAATGTTTTTGGCTCGTCCTTTTCGGCTTGGGAGACATCATTTTCTCTTTGCCTTTCTTGGAAAGCCTGCACTTTGACCTTGCGCCCCTCATTAGCAACCACATGCTTTGCTTTCGCATCTACCATTACCTTCTCGTAAACTGCAAAAACAAACAAGTTAAACACAACTTGGCATATGCATAACAATCGACCTCCAAACATAGTGCATGACCTAATGGTTGAATGAGGCCGATGAAGATCGGTTGATTTGGGTGCTAAAGTAGGAACCGACTACTCTTCAAATTGGAAAACCGACTGTGGATATCTTCGAACTTGCCCATTCCCTCGTCTGTGTAGTCTCCCTTAGATACAGTTGCCGAACAGAAAAAATCAGGTCAGACTACAAATAAGACTAACCAACACAAAAAATAAAAAATAAAAAAGTACTATGCTTATTCTTATAGACGGCCTCAAAATCCTGCTGATTAGAAAAAGAGTTGGATCCTTTATCTTAGTCTCTTGGCCTCCCCCTTCCAAGGGCTAGATATCCACACGTACCAACACTTCCAAATCTTTTGGTATAATGTAATATTTCTAATGGAGGTACCCCTATTTCCCTTTTCTTGACACTCCACTTGAAACCAACTGAGCCCATACATTTGCCGACAAAATTTGTAGACATAAATGAAGTAGCCCAGAGTTAGCTGTAAGGACCCGTCCCGGAAGTTAGGATTAGTGAGGTGATTAGTAGTGGATTAACTGGGTTAATCGGTAGTTAGTGGGTTACTTTTGGACCTCGGGTGCAGAATGACGATTTTGCCCTTGGTTTGGGCAATTTGTTGACTTTGAGTTCTGGCGGTCAATTGAACATTGACCGATGACCGTGATATAGTTCGGGACGTCACGAGTCCATAGACAGGTGGCACGACCGATTCCAACATCCGAGGAGGAAGTTTTGATGTTCGGAAGGTTGGGGGCATTACCGTAATTTGGTTAAAATAAGGGGAAAAGTTGACTTTTAGCACGACAGGGTTTTTACCCGTAGACAGAGGACCGTTAGATAGATCTCGTCGTCCTGAGTTCAACGACAGGCGGCATGCGTTCATCGGACGTCGGACGAGCGAGATACGAGTCTAGAACGTGAGGGGAAAAACCGTAAAATTGAACAAGAGGGGCACTTTGGTCTTTTTGTGCCTTGGGAATTGGGCCAATCTGATAAGGCCAAGTGTGCAGTGCTAATGGGATATTTTTGGGTTGGACCACAGGATGTTGGACACGTGGGGAGTGTCTAGTGGGTTCTAGGCAATTGCGCGGTGCAATTAAACGGGACGTGTGTGATTGCGTAGTCGTGCACGAGGGAGAAAAACAGAGACTGAGTGTGAGGGAGGAATTTATCGAGTTGTAGTGAGTGTGTGAGTTCTTGGGTGTGTGAGTGTGTTCAGAGGAGGGCTAAGAGTGCAGAAGAAGTATTGAGAGGATTAAGAGAGGAGTGTTTGTGCGTGAAGGAATACAAAATCTGAGGACAAAGAACCGAGAACCACTGTGCACGGTTGTGCACTTCCCGTGATCAAACCATTGATTGAACCCGTGGTGGCGTTGAGAGGACTGAGGAGAGTCGAGTAGGCACGGCGGAGCTCACGGTGGCGGCTTGAGCGCAGGTAATTTCTTTAATTTCTTTTGGTTACTCTGTTTTCCCGTTGTGATTCAAACGGTAAGTCGTGGCTTTTGGGGCTGAGTCGAGGTGTTTGGTGAGTTCTAGTGTGTTCAATAGGTCTTTAGGAAGCTGTTGGTTGTGCAGCCGTGAAGGGGGGATGCACGGGTGGCCAGGAGTAAGAACATGAGTCTTTGTTGGTTACGGGTTCGAGTTTGGGACGAGGAATTAGAGGCAGTGCTGTCGTGTTATGAGTAAGGGATTGAGTTGCTTAGGGTAGGATGAAGCTAGGGGAGTTGGAAGGAGAAAAAATGGTGGAGGAAGGACGGAGAACCGGGAACGCCGGTTCAGACCGGTCGACCCATCGAAGAAGAAGATGAACAGTGTTCCTGTGCAGGCGCGTGAGGCCCACGCGCAGCCACTTTGGACGGCGCATGGGAGTGCGTGGGGAGGATTCTGGCGAACCTTCCAACATAGGTTTTGGTCTAATCGATGTAACGAGTCTTTTGGGATAGGTTTCGGGACAATCAGACGTTGTTTTGGGTTAGTTCTAGAAAATTGAAGGTTTAGGATTCCGAGTATTTACGTTTAACGTTCAGGGAAATTTGTGGGGAATTAGGAGAACCTTAGTGGACGTGTTAGTGACGAGTTTTGGTGACTTGTGATAGGATCGGGAATCCCCGAGGCGGACGAGGAACGTACAGGACGTTCAGGACGCGAGTGACGTGCCCGTAACTGTGAGTGGACTTCTTCCTTAAACTGAGCATGCATAACTGCTTTTAATTACTTGATTTATGGTTTTATATGTGATTTCATGATTCTTTGAAAATGCTATAACTGTTTTACTTAATTGCACGTTTTTCGAGGAATTACGTATTTGGCATGTTTTACGAGAAATGCTTAATTTCTGCTTGTGATGCCATGATTTTGGGATTTCAAACGATAATGGTTTTCAATGATTCTAAATGGATTTGAGACATGATTTGGTGATCAGGGTTTTCGGTTTTAGAATCGGATTTCGGGAAAACGGAATTTGGTTTTAAAGTTGATAAGTGGATTGCTGGATTTGGGTTCGGAATGACGGTTCTGGACGCCGGAAGGGCTCCAGGATAGTGATTTCGGATTCGGGTTTGGATATGGATTTAGAAATGGTTTTCAAACGGTTTTGGATTGGATTTGCTGTATCTGGTTATTGGGTTTAAAGACCTGGATTATGTTTGACGGGGGACGGGCCCGGATTGGGTTTAAAGACCCGGATTGAGTTTAAAGACTCGGGAGTTTAAAGATTCGGATATATTGATATTTCCCCCGTAGGCTTATTGAGTAACGGTTGACTTGTTGTGTTTAAAATTCTCCTTCGTCTGACAGTGGAATTTGTGGTTCTCGTGAGGTTATTTTGGTCTTTTGTGTTGGGTTGTCAGACGGTAGCAGGGTTCACCTCAGTTATCGGGGTGATAATCGGGGTGGGTCCTGTCATTAGCTCTCCCATCCCACATATGTCGATTGCAGTGTAGAGACTTACCAACATGAGCCAACCATTTACGTTTAGTTGGCCGATCGCTATCAGTGCCCAAACAATGATGATTTGCAAAAGATGAAGAGGGGGATAAACACCATGCTCAAACGCATCTATATAAAACAAGATCAACCCATCTGGAAGCTAACTCAGTAGATCAATTATCAACGAGATCTTCATCTTAATCTTATCTAGTATGTTATACAACTCCCGAAACTTGTTAATGTTCTTCTACATCCGGGTGGTTCAGACATTATCCACGACATAATGTGATTAGAAGGAATTTTCCTTCGCAATAGAGATGGCATCCAGTCGCTCTTCGACTTTCTATTCATCCTCACTAGCCTCAACTTGCTCCAAGTTTCTTCGTTCATTTCCTTTTCGGCCACCTCCTTTTCCGATTTGCCCTCAAAATCCATGTTCAGAGTCTTTTGCTTTACCTATTGGCCGGCACCTTGCCTCTAATGGTCTCCATCGGCCTCATTGATTGGAACCTCATGAACTTCCAATTCCGCATCGACAATCGACTCAGGCCCATAACTAGCTGATAAAGACCTACTTGGGGATGTGGAGCCACTCAGACCTACTTTCTAGTTCAAATTCCAAACAGGATGGGGTAGCTTTATTCCCAAACGTCCAAGGGGATCTTTCATTTGAACCTAACTCTGACTGGAACATTTACAAATTAAAAGTGCAGACTAACTAAGAACCTACTGACTACGAAAAGGAAGAACAGGAAGACAAGCAAGAAAAGTTACCTTTTCTAATCGATAGAAAATTACTTGGATGAACACTTCTTCTCCAAGTTTGTTTGGATGGACACTTGCTCTTACCAAACTTCTCGGCCTATAATTCTCTTTTTCGGATTTGTTGGATGTTTTTTGCTCAGCCGTTTTGAAAATATTGGTGCAGTGGGGATAACGGAAGCCATATCGCCCTTTATATAGAGCCCCCGGTGCAATCAATGTTGTCGTCAAGGAAAGAACCCACTAACCTTGACAGGACCCGCCCCAAATCCCTCGGGATTAGCGTGGGATGTGCCTGCTCCCGTCTGACACGAAGTGTCAGACCAGGGATATTTCCTTCTTTTGCCCAACCGGGCTATCAGAGTACGCCAGGATCCTAAGGAGGAATGCGATGTCTCGTCTCTGCTACAACCACATCCACGATCAACCTAAAGGGCATTCAAAACATTAAAGTTGTGAGTGGACGAAACAAATAATTTTATAAAAACATTTCATAAAAGACCTTTATGCCCTTCATTAAAAACATATGCATGCATTTAAAAACCATTTCTAGGGTTCATGCCCGGTTCCCATAAACCGTCATGAACCATCAAACCATTTGGGCCTTAGCCCGAAAGCCGTCAATCAAATACCTGGGACTTCCGCCCAAACCAAAACACGTGGGACCTCGTCCCAAAATCATCTCATGTGGGTCTCAGCCCAAAACCAATACGCAAGTGTCTCAGCCCAACGCCATCTCAGTGAAAACGTGTCCACATATACATATATACATATATAATCCATCCTAGGCACTTCCGGAGAAGATGCCATCTCGGGGCACACAGCCCCTAGGGATCACATCCCCGATATAGTCACGATGTCATCATATCTATTTAGTGTGCACACTACTCGGGGTCTCACTCCGAGTCTTCTCCCAGGAATCTCCATCTGGGAGGCTTAATCTCTGGATCTAGTCCGAGATCTCTCTCTCTCTAGATCTAGTCCACATATCTCTCCAGAATCTGGTCCGGGTCCACAACATCATAAGTAACCTCCACTCCTGGAACAGGATCCTTATGGGGATACCCACTCTGGTCTGTGGATCATGACTCTCCAGGTCAACGCTGGAGGAGACCATATAATCATCTCGTAAGGAGGGTATATACATACCAGTATACTAAAATCGTAAAAATGGGACTCACGCCCGAAAACATAAAGCAACTGGACCTTCCGCCCGAACCTAAGACTCAATAGGGACTCAACAGGGCCTCTAGCCCGATTTCACAATGAACTGGGCATCGAGCCCGATATCTCAGGGTCAGTCACGATCCCGATCATAGCGATGCGTGCAACCATCAATTCAGGACCGCTCTCAATCCTGGTATGTCGCCGTGAACACATCACTGCAGTGACCATCTCGGGACCATGGTACACACGTCGCCGATCCTTATGGGGATACCCACTCTGGTCTGTGGATCGTGACTCTCCAGGTCGACGCTGGAGGAGACCAATCAATCATCTCATAAGGAGGGTATATACATACCAGTATATCAAAACCCATAAAAGCGGGACTCACGCCCGATAACACAAAGCAAATGGGCCTCCACCCCGAACATAGAACTCAATAGGGCCTCTCGCCCAATTTCACAATAATTTGGCCTCGAGCCCGAACTCAAATCAACTGGGAATCGAGCCCGATATCTCAGGGTTAGTCACGATCCCGATCGTAGCGATGCGTGCAACCATCAATCCAGGACCGCTCTCAATCCTGGTATGTCGCTGTGAACACATCACTGCCGCGACCATCTCGGGACCATGGTGCACACGTCGCCGATCGATCCTCTAAACTGTCAGCACTCCGAAGTCTAACCTCCAGTGGCTGCTCAACAACGGGACGTGCATCGTGACCTCTCCGGAAGGAACGTATCCCAATCCGGAGGCGAGCGTCACGTCGTCTGTCGCCGTGCACACAGCACCTGTCGCGACTACGACTCAGACCTACGGGTCGTCAATAGGGTCTCATGCCCGAGTCAAAACTAAATCCAATTGGGTCTCATGCCCGAATAATCAAGACCAAATGAGTCGTTTTACTTTTCAAAACCATTTCATGAAAACCGAAGGTGTATAAGCACGTATAAAACGCAAAAAGCTCGAAGTACGTGCCCATACGGAAACACACACCAAAATGCACTCAAGGCATCACAAAACACATATTAAAACAAATATAAAACATTTATGCATCCATCGATTTCAGAAAGAAAGTCCACTCACAGACCGTCCGGGCTGTTGCCTCGATATGCGCGCCGTACGCCTTCCCAGGTCAACCGTCGCCTTCGGGGTACCCAAACCTGTCCAAATCACTTTAGAGGGTTACTAACTAGTTAATTAACCCCTCACTATAGCCCCCTAATTTTCCGGGATTTTTAACTATTTTTAAACGCGTACCGAAACCTTCGGAAAGCCTGAACTATATGGAGACGATGTCCGATGACAGGACCCGTCCCAATTGGACCTCGATAACCGTGCCCAATCCTGCTCCCGTCTGATAAGTCAACTAAAGTCCCGAAACTATCCTTCAACACCTATCAGAAAAGGGATAACTGTACTGCTTTCCGCTCATGCCTCCGCCTCGTGATCAGCCCCGAACGTTGTGCCACGGCCTGGAGGGTCATCAAAAATAGAAAAGTGTGAGTGGACAAAAATATATTCGTTAAAACACATTTTAAAAGGCATCATTTACCCTCCATTTATCAAACCTGCACGCATAGGCAAAAACACGTGGACAACAATCACTGCCCTTCTAGCCAAACCACATAACAAATCAAATTCATGGCTCTCAGGCCAAACATACGAAAACATAATCACCTGGGCACACATACCAGAACTCGTACACAATACCAATACGTAATCACAACCAAGCGATCACACAATTCATCAAGTAATCCACACCGTTCACAAGTGCACAAACCACCATATAATTACATCCGCACTACACGTAGACCATAACTCCGAGCATTACCCGTCTGGGAACACCCCAAGCTCCGGCTATCTGGGAACATATATCACCCCCAAGTATCAGCCGTCTGGGAACACGCCTAGCTTCGGCTGCCTGGGAACAGTCACAATCATATCCCCGAGCTTCGGTCGTCTGGGAACTCCCCTAACTTCGACCGTCTAGGCACTCACAATCACACTGAAAATCATCTCGGGGTCATATCCCCAAAACTTCTCAATCAAATCCTTGACTTCAAACCAAGTCAAAATCATTTCCAACCGGGACTCAAGCCCAAATATCATTTATACGTAAATCCGTAAAATCAAAATGAAAACATTAAAATAATCCAGAAATCATTCTTGACTCACCCATTAAGTCAAAATACTCATGTGGAAACCTTTTTTACTCCAGGCCTAGCCCAAAATACCATTTGCACATTTTCTCGAAAAACGTGCCCGAAAGACCGATTAAAATATACATTAAATCATAAACAGGCATCCAAACAAATCATAACATCATTGTAAACCAATCAATACAATTAATCATGTAAAACATTTAACCATGCATGCATATCAATTTATAAAACAAACGTCCACTCACACACCGTCCAACTGCTCGTTACCCGCGCTACACGCGTTTCCGTAATTTCCGACACTTGCCAGGCATCCTGAATCCTGTCCACAATCATTACCCAGGGTCACTAAGGACTCAATTTACATCCTACTAATTTCTCATAATTTTCTAGGAATTTAATATTAATTTAAAATATAACATAAACCGTCAGATCCTCGAAACATAATCGAGACGGCGTCCGATCGACTCGCAACCAAAACCAAAAATGTTCGTTACATTAAATAGGAAAAGTTTCGTATTGAACACACCTCGGGATTCCCCCTCATGCCCCCCCACGCGCCGTCGCAAGCGGCTGCGCGTGGATGCCACGCGCCTGCTACAGTGCCGTGAACAGTCTCCTTCCTCACCCGTTTACCTAGTAAACGGAGCCTTCCACCCGCGTGCTAACCCGACTCCATTTCCATCAATTTGACATCGAATTCTACAATTCAATCGTCCGTTAGCATCGTTGTAGACTGAATTAGGGTTCTGTGAAGTCAATAACATCAAACCTTACCTGAATCCATACGATTCAAGGTTGAACATCAAAACATCTTCGGTTGTTGTTCATCATCCAATCGTCATCAATTCTCCATGTTTTCCTTCAATTGATGCATCAGGAAGCATCGTTGGGTCCTTATAAACATATTCCCCTAATCAATTTCATGGTTCCATGTCTCAATTGCCTCGACTCAAGCTCGAAAATCCCGAAACCTCATCCTCTCTGTTCTACGGACAATTGGCCCCAATTTCCTTTGTTCTTCATCTAGTTCGACTCGTAGCAATCCCAGAAGGCTAAATGTAACATCAATTGCACTCAAAAACACGCACAACATCAAATTCGATCCTAGCTTCCCTAAAGGTATTTTCGGGTTTTATGTTGGGTTTCAGTCGAGTTCAAGGTCCCTACTTAACCGTCTCATTTCCTCTTTCTTCTTCTCTCAATCTTCAATTTTCAATTGGGTTGTGGCTGCTGCTGGTGGGATCGATCAAAGCTCATGGTCTCTGTTTTTGTATATGAACACTGTACTAACACCAAGGGATAATGAACAATCGTTTGATTTCATTAATTAATTATACAAAAGGCAACTAAGTGCCACTAATTATCATTAACAAGTGACACTTGTCACCAAAAGCAGCTCCTGAGTCATTCTTATGGCTGATTCAGCCAATTAACTCATTTAATTACTCTCCTGTTCACAATTACCCTTTTACCCTTCTATACACAAATGACCAATATGCCCCTAACCTTCCTAGATCCATAACTTTTTTGTTCGGACTCCGATTGACGCATGCCGCATGTCTACGGATTCAGCGTCCCGAGACCTATCCAAAGGTACTTCCGGATAGTCCAAACAATGTCCTGATCAAAAAGTCAACAAATGGCTCCTTTTGACCAATTTACCAAATTACCCTCAAACTTTCGCAAGTCATAACTTTTTCCTCGAATTTCGAAATCGGGCGTGCCACCTGTCCATGAACTCGTGACGTCCCGAACTACGTCACAGTCATCTGTCAAAGTTCGTTTGACCATCCGAATGAAAAGTCAACGTTTTGCCCATTGTAGGGGAAAAATCGTCATTTTGCCTTGAACGTCCGCTAATCCTCCTCTAATCTCCGATTAGTCTCGCTAATCCATCATTAATCCTTAATTAATCCTGTTAATTTGGGACGGGTCGTTACAATCTTCCCCCTTAAAGAATTTCGTCCTCGAAATTCAAATTGACTCGATTTCCACGACCAATTGTGGAAATTCAATCGTGTCTCCGCACACGGCCACTCTCGTACACAAGTACACGTCCGGCATTATGTCGTACCTGTCGGTACGTACCATCACCGAAGCTCCCAAGCTTCATCTCAACTCTCATTAGCTGCGCTTTGATCGTTGGTTTGCGAGAGTCATCAAGTTGACTTTCCAGTCTGATGGTTCTTCTCATCTGGCAATCAGAACTGAAGTCCTAATCACAATCTGATCTGACAACTATCCTCACTGCTCCCACGGAGCGACACCCAACTTTCGCCGCTGCCACTGAGTCCACTAGCGTGATCATGTCTAAACGGCAACGCTCGGCTCCACTATGCTCCCGCTGCACACTCTGATCGTTGGCTTGCCGTTGAGTATTGTTGTGGCCCAAAGAGGACAATATCGTGCTAGATGAGTCGGGGCCTGACAGAGGAGGGTCGGGCCCTGACAGAATGGTATCATAGCCAGACTCCAACCGGGAAGTGTGCCAGCGAGGACGCTGGGCCCTAAGGGGGATGGATTGTAAGACCCGTGTCCTGAAGGGAATGGTGAACATTCCCACATTCCTGCGACGGGGGAATGGTGGTGTGCCTTAAAGGTGTAGGCACACACCTATCTAGCATGAGGCCTTTTGGGAGCTCAGTGGCTTTGGGGGGGATTGGAACCCGAAAGTTAAGCGAGTTGAGACTGGTGCAATTCCATGATGGGTGACCCCCTGGGAAGTTGCACCGTGAGCTCCCGAAAACAAAACCTTGAGGGCGCAGGCTTGCCGTTGAGTATTGTTGTGGCCCAAAGAGGACAATATCGTGCTAGATGAGTCGGGACCTGACAGAGGAGGGTCGGGTCCTGACAAACCTAGCATCTAGGATCTACTCACATTGACATGTGGCCAACCTTCCTTTGCAAAAATAAACCTAAAATTTGCATGGATTGGTACACCCTCAGAGGCCCGATTTGAACTTCAGAATATTGCATCTCTCAGGGAACTTTGGTTGATCGGTACACGCTCCGGGGGTCGATCGGACCTTTGGAATTCCACGTCTCTCACCTTACTTTGGCTGGTGAGTACACCTTCCGGAGGGCTGATTTGACCTTTGGAATTCCATGTCTTTCAGAAGAATTTGGTGGATTGATGCACCCTCAGAGGGCCGATCTAACCTTTGGAATTTCATGTCTCTCAAAGGACTTTGGTGCATCGGTGCACCTTCAGGGGGCCAATCTGACCTTTGAAATCACTCGTCTCATAGGGGAATTTGGTGTACCGATACACCCTCAAGGGCCCGATCTATCAGGCTTCAGTCTTCCAAAGGACTTCTAATATATAATCCATGGCTTCTTTCCTCATCCAAGTACTTGGGGGGCTCCAAGGTACAGTCTACATGATCTGCATGAAATGACAAGTCCTTGACCAAGGGATTATACTTCAGCTAACGGCTTAGGGGACTAATGTTTATAACATGCCGACTGTCCACTAGGGAGACGCCTAGAACAACCCCTAATGGGCCATTGCGAATTAGATTCAGCTGCTTACCAACCAAATGGTAGCAAGCAACCTCCATCCGTCGACCGAACAGGGACACATTCCCGACTGACCAGTAGCAGGTTACACCCCAAAAACTAGGAGCATCCGTCCAAGGTCCCTAGTTGTCTTCCCGCAAGGCTTACCAACCAGCATCCGTCCAAGTTCCACAGTTGTAACAATAAGTCAGTTGCCCTTTCCTACAGTAATAATACAAATTTACTCTCTAGCAAATCAACATCATCCATCAAACATCTTGGGACACATGGCAGCATCTTAAAAATTGCTTGGCATTACTTTTCTAGGGTTTCCGTCCACCACATTTATTGCCACTATAAATACCTAACACATTTTCCCATAAATTCATTATTCAATAAGCCTTACTCAGCCTAAATTGTGTATGTACTCCATCTGCTTACTAACTTAAGCACCGAAGTCCACTAAGCTGGCATCCCACTGGTGTCAAGTATTCTTCTTGTCCTCTTACAAGTCATCTCGGCGAACATAAGAAGGTTTCCAACGTTCATCAAGGCTATTCCTCATTAGGACCATTTTCGGATCAAACAAACGATGTATTCCTTCTTCAGAAAATCCCAAGTAGATTTGGAACTTTCTTCATTTGAGAGTTTGGAGAAGATTGAGTCCACCACAGAAGTTTGAACGTATCTCAAAGCTTGAGCATTCCTGATGTAATCAACACGAGTCAGTTGTTGTACTACTGCTTCTTCTGCATCTCCTGGATCACCATTCAATCATATGTCCATGTATTCCCTCAAATACTGAGCTATGAGAATGGTATGCATCTTTATACTTTAAAACTCATAATTGTTTCTATAAAAAATAGGAGCTCTCAGCTCACGACTCATGGTTACAGCCATTACAGGTACCACTCTTGATCACACTATAATGCGATCAATACATAGAACATGTCCCAACAATGATGGAAATTTGGTCCTCTGCACTATGATGCAGATTGCACACCAAGTATTTTGAGAAAATGTTTGAACGATTTATAGAAGTAATTCTCCTAGCTATGACTGAGATTGTTTTCTATTTTTCATTGATTAATTGGTTATGATTACAAAAACACACTTTACTCACTCTCACACTTGAAGACAATTAGCAATCCTATGAAAACATCACACATGGTTTTACACATTTTCTTGCTCTCTAAGTAAATTGACACACACCTCACATATTTACATTTTGTTAGAACAAATTCTATTAATCACTCTCATTTTAGAAGTTTATTTCAAGGTGTCCTCTCGTGTCCATATCAGTTGCCTTGTCAACTAGGTCATTGCTACCTTATTAGCAGCTTACACTCCAACAATTTGTACGAAGCAAACTAAAAATAAAAAAATAAATGACCTAACAAAACGTACAAATGAGCCGCTAACACCATTGTCACTGCATATCACTTCTATTGTTGTGGTCTTTGTGTTATTCTGAAGACGATGAGGATATCATCCACCACCATATTGCATGTGTTTCAATCCATCGTGATTGGCACTGCCACCACAATGGAAGGACAACAATTGTGCGATCAAACTCACTAGTCCACATCACGAGTTAAAACTCCATGAATGCAAATCATACTCCTGAAGGTAAGAGTTTCACTGGTAACCTGACCCATCGGGATGCCTAAATCCATGATGAAAGACGAGAGAAGAAAGTTTGAAGATGAATAGACTTGGGTAAATGGAAACCATGACTGTTTTGGATTACCCGGTTTATTGACTATATCCCTATAGGTAGCAAGGGGAAGCCCCCAGGACCCATAGATGATCAACCAAGGAAAAAGTTTTTGGAAGGAGGGGGGAGGACCTAATATAGTTATAAATTATTGTGTGGTTTCATTATAAAAAGATTAGATATGATTAGAAGCAAATTAACGTACATTTTGGTGGGGACTGAGAAGTCTAAGGTTTGTGTGTAGGCCATATAATCTTGATACAAAACAATCAAACCATAAAACCGCGCTAACAGAGAATTCTAACATGAAAACCTTGGAATACATATTTGTTGATGAGGACATTAAAAATCCTCTTGGAATTGCGTCTTCTCTTCTCTAACTTCTGTAGTGTTTTGACTCCCAATAAGACAAGCATACAAAATAGAACAAGCGTAGTTTAACTGAGAAAGGAGTCCAAAACCAATTATATAAGATAACACTGCTCCTCCTACGGTCCTACCATGCATGTAGTAATTGACAAGTTAATGGAGGTTATCAATTTGAACCGTATAAATATTCCCCCCAAAATGTTTATCTGACTAAACATTTAATTAAGTTTAATATAATTCCATTAGCTTAAGTTATTCTATACAAAATAAATGGTTTGCTAAAACTCACCACATGAAATAATAACTCTAACATTCTCCCACATAAGTGAAATCAAACCAATGAACAAAATATATGATAATCGTAAGCTAAAATTGATTACTGAATGATATCAAAACTAAATGGCTTATTACAATCAACAACAAAGATCTATCAGTAGAACTCAAAGCTAAATGACTTATTACACAAAGATCAAATAGCAAAACTCAAAGATAAATGACTTACTATAATCAACCACAAAGATCCATCAGCAGAACTTCAGATGGCTTGATACAAGACAATATATTTGTATCAATATTCCAAAAACACATAATTATAATATTCATATCTAAGTGCAAATATTGTAAATCAGAGAATGTAAAGCGAGAGTCATTGGTACCAATACGGCTTTGCCATATCTTTGGTCATCTGATGTAAGAAACATCTTTCATAATATCTAACTTTGCAAAGATTTAACGAGGCAGACTATAATACTAGATAATGAATATCACGTCAGTAACATGCTTGCAAGTGAAAGTTTGAAATCAAAACAAACATAATTCATGTTCTAGTAAGTCACATCATCATTATTCAAAAGTGAGTAATAATAGTACCTTAATTACTCCTACATTCAAAAGTGATCAAGAGATTCTTGTAAACCCATTTGTGGCATAGAACTCTGAAAAATTGATACATGTAGAGCCTTTGTTAAAGGATCTGCGATCATATGATGAGTGCCAAGATGCTCAATTTGAATAACACTATCTCTGATCTTATCTTGAACAACCAAATACTTAATGTACATGAGGCCTTAAGCATTCGATTTTTTATTATTCTTGGAAAAATGTACAACAAAGGTATTATCACATTAAACTTTCAATGGCCTTTCAATGCTTCTTAGAAGCTTCATGCATTGAATCAGATTCTTCAACTAGACACACTGTCTTGTAGCTTCAAAGTAACCTATGAACTCAGGTTCCATATTTGACACTGATCTTGTAGTTTGCATTTTTGCTCCTCCATGAAATTGCACCACCAGCTAGTAGGAAAATATAACGACTGATTGACATTCTATCATCAATACAAACTCTTAAGTCAGCATCGGTATAGAAAAGCTACATCCAAATTATCCACAAGATGATAATCCAAAACATATGATTGAGTTTTCTTCAAATATTTCAGCACTTTATTCCCTATAAAGAACTATTCTATGAATTCCAGTGACCTGTATTCAATTTCATCGGAACCCATTTTTCAGCAGGGATTGGATTTGGTTAACATGAACACATTGATTAGTAAGTAATTATGGTTTAGGTATTTCAAAATCTCTCTATTTTATTGACATTGGCTAGATTTTAGTCTCATAAAGTTTTGACTCAAAAATTTCTGTAAGATTTTTGTTTATTTCTTTCATTGAAGTTTTAGAAAATTTTGTTAATTCATGGATTGTTTTCCATTGATTGAAAAATCTCGAGATTGATGATTCATACTAGGTTTTTAATTTGAATCTTAATTGTTTATGGAATTTTCAATATTTTCTTCAGTAATGGAAATGAAATAATTTGGTTTGACATTAAACTATCATCACCAGATTGGATTGTAATCCCCCAATAATAGCCTGAAGTAAACTACTCAGTCTATTGTCAAATACAAACATATTTTATCTTTGGGTATTTCTTCTTCCATCTTTTAATTTTTCTTTACTAACCAAAGGGATTTCCGATGTTCCCTTTTCAGTGCGTTTAGCAGTGCTATTACCACTACATTGCTCAAAGGCTCTAATAGAAACCATTCTAAATTTTCATAATGTATAAATGTCTCATTTTTTGATTAATTGTTTAGTTTTTTTTTAAGGCTTCAATTATGATACATTTTCTCCTATTACATCTTTAGGAGTTATGTTTTGATTTTCTTCTTTCGCACTATTTTGTTCTACAGAGTTCTGTAACTCAGTTATAATTCATCTTCATCTGAACTTTCTTCCTCACTAGTGACTACTTAGAAGATATCTTCTACGCACATCTGAACTTTCTTCGTTACCAATAAAACATCTGCAATTTTTGATAACATTAAAACTAAGTATCGAATTAACACTTAATGAAAATGCATACAACTTAAACCCTTTTTTATAGACGTAACAATGGTAAATAGGGATCGTTCTAACCGGAGATTGAGTGTACCTATGCATGAAAATGTTTGGATTATTGATTGGGGATAGGAATAGAGTTTCTAATGTCCTACGTAATTAAGAAATAGACTAAACCTAATATAACCCAATCTATTATTTACAAGTGATCATATCATTCTTCTTGCCTAACTCATTCATAAATTTTATCAACTTCAAAACCTACGAAATTCTATAATCTTAGTTTTATTAAACACATGCCCATTATCTATAACCTTAGTCATACAAAGTATAAAAAAAATATTATATTAGAGATCAATCCATAAAAGCGATATTCAAGTACAAGAGACAATTACAGAGTAAAGAGGTCGTATTACATTTTTTCTCTTCGGGAATTGCCCTATGGATGCTAAGTGCTTGGACGCACGTTGGTGAGACACTTAGGAATTACCTTATATGTCACCGAGAAAGGTGATTGTGATGGAGTATGGTGTACTTGGCCTTTGGAAGTGAAATCTCGGGTTTATGAAAAGGAAAATTTGGTTGAGCAGAGTTTTGGTACAATAATGGGCGACCCTTTGAATGTTGGCTGAAACTTGGTTAGGACAAGCCTTAGCCCCAGTCTTCTTTATGAAACAAATTAGTCTAATCTGGTCTTAGTCCATCCACTAGAAAATAGGAAATCTTGCGGATTTAGTGGAACTTCCTCCTATTTTCGCAAGGAAATCCCCCTTTTAGCTTTCACGCAAGCTTTTCTTCGTATTGCACACAAGTTCCAGCTCAGTCTTCACGCAAAATCCACCTTGTAGCTTGCAAAAATCAGAAGGAGGGGTGGCAACACATTTTCTACTTGGTCGAGGAAATTTGAGTTGAAGCGTGGGCCGCAGGCCGCGCGTTGGATCTTTTGTTGGGCTCCCGCTGGGCTGCTGGAACTTAGGCGCTGGAGAAAGCTCTCGGTAGGTACTTGGACAGGCCAACAAGCATGCCCGCCTACTGTTCATTGGTAGGTCCTCGGTAAACACTTGGGAGGCTCTTAAGCTTGTACACGGGCTAACACATGAGCAACCTAACAGACTGCTCCTCGAGGGGCTCTCGATGAGAACTAGCACAACTCTAGGACGAGCTCTTGGGAGGCTATTGGGATAGGTTCCTAGTGAGTACCAAGGGCTCGATAAGGGCCCCAAGGCTCGGTTTCCCATTTCTTCACTTTTTAACCACTTTACACAACATTTTTTTGGGTTAGTACCTAAAAACATTAAAAAAAATTAGATAACACTTTACTAAACTAATACCATATATAAATGTGGGAACAAAGACAATAAGAATTAAGCATAAAATGTGTTGTTCAAATTACCCCACACTTAGACTTTTCTAGTCCCTTAGCAAAACTAAAAGAAACTAAGACTCAAAAAAAGTAAGTAAATAAAAATAAATCTATAGCCCTTAACCACATGTCTTAGGAATTTTTATAAATATATGGCGTTATGATATTCATCAAGGATGCATAAGGAATTCAAGAGACAATATAGATATGATCATGTCATGAAAAAGTAAGACTTGGAGAAAACGGTGGTGATGTTAACTCTGTGCATGCTTCGAACAACATAAGATCACCGCACAATGGATGCATTCATAGTCTTTTCACTCCTTAATAGGGTTTCGCTCAAGGTATATGTGAGAGAATATGTAGTAAGGCAACAAATAGCTCACAAATTTCAACAATAAAAGATCTTAAAAAATACCTCATGAATGGAAGAAATTACTTGCACAAAAGAACCCAAACCATGTGCTTACTCACACAACTTACTCAACAGATCAAAGACTACCAATCTCATGGATCATAAAGGTTTTTAATCATAAGTTGTAATGGGTCTAAGGCTAAGGCATTCAGATTTTGGATATGTGGTGGTAAAGAACATTCCAAAGACTTAGTCATTGCGCCAAAACTTGATTAATTTTGAGCTCATCTTCCTCCAAAACGTCACCAAGTTCATGTGTCAAGAACAGGAGCATCAAACGGGAGCAAGATCAGACACGTTTTTTTACGAATTTCCGGGTTGGGTCCTATTATTTGATTTTCTTAAGGCCGAGACTACTGGTTCCTAAGTTGTTGGGTCTTTTCCTCATTAGGTCGTGAGGCTCCCAAAAATTCTTCTTTTGTGTGCATCGTGGCCTTCGTAGAAGGCTCACCAAGCATAGTCTCATTCCTTGTAGTACTTAAACATATGTTAGGGATAGTACCTCCATGACATTTCTCTTGCTCTCTGATTTGGTTCAAAGTACTCACAACATCGCCCATTTGCTTCTTAAGATCAAGAATGTCCTGTTCTTGTGCATGTTGAGTCTACACCAAAGCCTTAGTAGGCGTAGTAATAGCTTCAAACATTTTATCATAATTTTCATTAAAACTAGAGCTAGAAGCATTTTTAGGGGGATTAGAGTTTAGGGGAATCTGAGGCTTCTGAACGAAGCCCGGTGGAGGTTGATTGTATGAGTTGTTGATCTAGTTAGCATTCTGAACATTTTCATTTTCCTCCATCTAAAACTCATATGATTCCTTTATTCCTCATTGTAAGTAGAAAAATAGGGTTCATTCCAAGGCTGGTTTTATCCACCTTGATACCCTTGTCCTCCTAAGTAGCCCACGACATTGACACTCTCCCAACCTTGATTTTTGGTTACTTGAAGGCATTGATCTGCCAAATGGCCTTGCATAGAGCGCACATCGCAAGCTTGCGGCCTTCCAACTCCCTTCGACACTAAGACCTGAGACAAAACTAAAGTAAGTTTAGAAATTTGATATTTTAATTCGGCTTTGGAACTTACCTCGTGTACTTAGTGGGTGTTGGTTTTCATTCCCTAATATTGTTGGGAATTGTTGGCACGATTGAAAAATCAGGGACATGCTAGCTGCTAGTGTTTTTTCCATGAATAAGCCTTCACTCGTAACATCATGCATTTGAAGTTCTAGAGGCAGTAGTCCTTCATAGAAAAACTGGAGCAGATTTTCATCCTTGAACTTATGTTGAGGACATTAGGCAAGGAAAGTTTGAAACCTCTCATAATAATGTGAGTAAGGCTCATCTTGGGATTGACTAGTACCCATGATCTACTTCATTAAAGTGATGACACGTGATGTAGGGAAACACTTCTCTAATAAGGCCTGCATCATGCCATTCCATGTCGTGATATGACAATTAAGGAGTTTGTAGAGTCAATCCTTAGCGCGGTCAGCAAGTGCAAAAGGGAAAACCTTAAGCTTTAATATGACCTCCTCAACCCCTATAGGTACCATGCTAGTGCATACAAATTGGAAGTCCATAAAAGATGGCACACCACCAGCTACAACCGAAGAGGAGAGGTGATGGATAGATTTGATTTTGGCCATTATTTCATGTGATCATAGCAATTCGGATTCAGAACTAGAACCAGAGCCGTCCTCACTATTGAACCCTCAGATTTTTCTCAATGATGAATTTGACACCTCCTCATTGTTTTTCAGAGCTCGGAATTTCCTCTCAATTTTAGAATCGAAAGGTGGTAGGCTGCCCTGGCAGTGACATCGGGTGTACATGTACTTATCCAAGAAAAAAAGGTGCTATGAGTAACTTACACTTAAAAGAAAATACAAACGATACTACTAACTAAAACAAAATAGAAACACAAAACTGTATGAAACGTGTGATTTTTCAATCCCTAGCGACAAGGCGCCAATGATCGATAAACCCAAAATGGATCTACAATTCAAACCTTGCAAGTTGTAGTCGTTAGCAATATACGATAAGTAAGGTATTGTTTTACGCCAAGGTTTGACAGTATACACTTTCGCACGAAAACAAAAATATAAAAAATAACCTAGATTTAAAAATTAAACGAAATCAAAATGAGGACTATAGGTTTTTTTTTATTGCAAAAAAATAAAAGATGGAAAAGTATGAATGAGATTGAATAGTTAAGAGCACGTTAATCCACCACTAAATACATCTCAAACCAATTGTTATTTCTAATTCCTTTACTATGCCATGAAAGATATCAATCAAGAGAAAACGGTGACGCACAAATAAACCCTTATTACTTTCTTAAAGTACTTTTACCCAATGACGCACTTAAAGTTAAAAAATTTATGAACAAGCAATCTCAAAAGATGACAAACATGTTTATTTAAGTCATGCAAAGGATCATTAAGTTATTAGAAAGTTTGATTAACAATGGAGTTAATCAGATTGTGGAAAAGCCGGCAAATATTAACCCATGTTGAATTGATTGAACTATGAGGCCTCGTTTGCTATGCAGGAATATAGAGTATGAATATGAATTTATTTCCGGATTCTATCTTTCCTTCTTATTTGCCACAATTTAGGACACTGGAAAGGAAAGCAAATTAGGAATTTGATTGGAATTGAATCCATCTAATTGATGGAATCTAATTACCTATAATAGGATGGTATTCTATTTCCCTAGTAATTAGGGAATGTAAATATTACTTAATAAACCTCTTAACTCACAAACATTAAAAAATATTTCTCCAATATGTAATACATCAAACGTTAGAATTCATTTAAAACTTTTATTTCTAAAATTTGAACTCAAAATTTATAAGAAAACCATAATAATTTTGAAATTGTTGTGAATACGACAGATCGAATCTATTAATCAATTTAACTAATCCTTATATAGAAATATGATTAGAGTTCAGTACAATGAATAACAACCTATGTACCCTTTCACTAATGACTAAACTTCCTTTCGTGCCCTTACATGAATAGCCACATATCATATACTATTTACAACACTGCCCCCTTGGGTATTCTATGCAATCAGAGCTACTTGGATATGCACTCATATGTTGCATTGTTAAAACCTTGCCAATTAATTAAAATCATGTGGACAAAAATAATTATGATCGAATGAAAAAGGGTACAACACACGTGGATCGTGATTGCATCGAGATTTCTAGAGGTAGTTGAAGTCGTCTCTTTTGGAATATCGGTAGATAGTGCGTTTTTGAGATAGTATGAATTAGAGTTGCTATACCAAAACCTTGACCCGTAAACCCAGTGGGAAAAACCCGTGGTCGACGGAAATAGATGAGTAAATACATATGAGTTGAATCATCGCATCTTCAGGATGCATTGTCAACTTGGTGACCATACTAAAAATGTGTCTTGTTAAAACCTAACTAGGTAACAAAATCCAATGGTACATAATAACCCTAGTCGTAGGAAAAAAGTGTACACGATGATCATGTGAGTATACTTTGAGATACTAAGTATACTCTCCGATACTTGGTATACTTCAGGATACTCGGTATGTTTCGCAATACTTTGTATACTTCAGGATACTTAGTATGCTTCATGATACTCATTCTGATATCTACTCTCCTTGATATTATGAACTAGGTAGATCAACCAGTATAGACAAGCCAATACCATGAGCATACTTCTGGAATGCTACATTGAGTGATGACTTGTTGTTGTGTTCTATAATGAAAACGGTTCTCATTTTCTTAATGCAGGCAGCAGTATCTATGTAGACAAGTTGGAGATTCATTATTTTTGGAATGCAGTCCATAAGTACTTTGAAGATATGGAAGCAAGGGTATGTTTCTTAGGCCTCTAAGATATTGTTGTGTTCATAATGGTAAAGACATAACCAATTTGGGAACATGCCTTATGTGGATCTGGTAAGTAACCTGCATCAGTATACCCAATAAGGCAATGCATCATTTAAAGGACCAAGGGAGTTTTATTTATTCCTCGATGCATAGGGATAGAATTAGCCCATATCTCACATACGTTTGAGGTATTGAGAAAAATGTCTTTTATGCCATCCTAGTGGTGACGTGTTGGTGCAGAGCTAAGTATAGCTAGCAAGGTCACGATCGATGAAATTTCTGGTCTAGTGCATTTGAATCAAGTACAATAATGCGCTTATTGCATTTAGATATGGAACTTCTAGTCTCGTTATCTCTTCATTATCATCTGCTAGACGAAACAATCCATTTTAGGATCTAGGCTACGGATGATCATGGACGTGCTTGAAGGTTTTGCTTTATCCTCATTAAAGCATCTCAACATCTTCTAAATGTACTATCAACATCTTCTAGATGTGATTCAATCGATAGACTAAAACCTTATATGCACCATACTCAAGCTCCAGGTCGAGACAGAATTTCGTTCTCCCAAGATCCTTCATTTCCAACTCCAACTTCAGGTGCTTAGCAATTTCTTTGGGTTCTTCTAGAATACCAATCAATTACAAACCTGGAACTTGTTTTCTTAATAAAAATGCGTATGAATTCTTCGTTATCCCACTCTGATCAAATACTCACTTAGACAGTTATACCACATCCGTCTGAATTATCTCAATCCGTAAAGTGAACACCCCAAACAAGTAGAGAGTGGTCTGGAACTATTTGGATTAGTTATTTTAAGTCCTTCGGGAACTTTCAAGTATATCTATATATCCAAATCACCACAGAGATAAGCAATAACCACGTCCATAAACTGCATATTCAGTTTTTTTTTTTTCCGGAAACTACCAAACTGATAAGGTAGCAGTTTGTTATGACATTCATTACGGGATAATACTTCTCCGCATACCCAATCACAAGGCGTTGAGAAATATGTGCACTATTAAATGAGCTGTATATCTCACAATCTCATCTTTCTCATTATGCTTCCTTATCACCACCCATTTAAATCATGTAAGTTTAACATGGGGAGTTTTGGAAACTATAAGTCCAAACACCTTCCTCTGGCTAGTCTTCTCTACATTGGCATTCATTCATCAACAGAGTGAGGTTTGGTTTCATCACTAGTTATTATTTTAGTAGCTACCGCGAATACATATAATTCATCAATGATAATACTATTCTGATTCCATATCACACATAAACATGTATAATTTATCGAGATCCCTTTATTATTGAGAGTGGGTTCTGTTTGATCCTGAAATGACCAACTAGATGAGACCGCTGGGGGTTCTAGGACCAGCCGCGTGGTGTCTCGGGCCCGCCGGGGGCGTCGTGATTCGGCAGGGGTCCTGCAAAACTAGACACCGGTGTGGTGTCGGCCAAAGGGGCTCCGATGCCAAAGTTAGTATCTGAATGCCGAGAGGCAAGTAAACACAGTGCTCTGGGTCGGTTCTGAGTGTCCTACCTTTGTGAAGGGTTTCGGGGTATTTATAGTAGCCATAACTATGGTAGGTGGGCTACTGTTACGGGAGCAGGTGGTGCTTGGTGGCTAGGAGCCGTCTGACAAGCCCTGGATATCCGGAGGAGGCGCCAGCTGGAGTCCCAACCTGCCTCCGTCAGGGAGTTGGTGTGGCAGAGTTGGTTAGGTGACTGTCGCAGCCAGCTGTCGTCTGTTCACTGTCAGGTGCCGAATGGCGGGAGTGCAGTACGGTGCCGATCGGCGGGCCGTAGGCCGTGAGGGTGCCGATCAGGCGATCGGTCGGCGACCTTCCTGTCCTGGTGGGACCTGTGCTAGGGTGGTCGGTCGATATGGTATCATCATAAGTCCCCTAAGTCTTTGACTGAGGTGGGGTTCCTCGGTCGAGGACTTGATATGACGGCCGGTACCTGTCGACCGACCTGGGCGGTGCGCCCTGTATCCCTAGTAGCCCCCCAAGTCATGGAGCGAGGAAGTGCACCGTATGTCCGATTTGCAAAGAAGACCCGTTGTCGAGTTCTGGAAGCGGCCCACCGAAAAGACCGAAAGATCGTGGAGAGGCGGCTGTGGGGAATGGCGGGGAGACGTCGGTAGCAGTGTGCTTGCCGACGAAGAGAGGAAGCGTGCTGTCGGGAAAGAGGCCGAGAGGCTCCGGTCGGCAGGCAGTATGGATGCATACCGGTGAGTGATGTACGTATGTACGTATGTAGTTGAGAATGTACGATACCGATGGGTATACAGTACAAGGTATTCGTAGCCGAAAGGTGGCCGTATCGGCCTGGTGACCGTCAGATCGGAAGCGCGCATCTCGAGGCGGGCCAGGGGCCTATAAAAGGGGCGAAAGCTTGCTGTCTTTTTCACTTTTTTACTCAAAGCATCTGTGGAATAATTGCGAGTGCCGACTGAATTGGAGACTGCCGAGCAAGAAGAAGACGCACGTGGAACCAATTCGACCGAGCAACACTTTGAAAGGTATGATTCCTGCCGTTCGGCATCTCTGCTCAGCATGTGTTCCGTAGCGTAGGTGCTTAGTTGTAGCTTCTTTTCTTTTGGTAATTTTTAGATGTCAGAGTTAGAGTCAAACAGTGGATCTGGGGTTAGGTCCCCTCAAGCTTTTGTCGGGGAAACACCGTCCAGTTCGGCAACGGACGTGCCGAGCGGGCGCAGTGGGTCAACGTCTACTAGTGGGTCCACTAGCGGCACTTCGTCGTCCAGCAGTGGTGACAGCCTGGATGAGGCTCTCAGGTTGGGGCGGAACGAGGTGAGGCAGTAGGGCGAGTGCAGCACATCGGGTGCCGATCGGCCAAGTGAGAGGAGGACGTCTCCCCGTACTCCCCCCGTCGCCACCGTCGATTCCGAGGCTGAGGGTAGCGGGACGGAGACTAGCTCGTCGATGGAACTAGATGCCGACGGCGTGATGAAGGTGGAGTATGCCGTGGACTACGAGATGAACACCATTCGGCAGTCCGACCTGGACCGGTTTCGGGAGCTGTACAACGTGCCGGCGAAGATTAAGATGACGGTACCCCCCGCACAGCAAGAAGCCGAGCAGTCCTCCGGAAGGGTCGACACTATTTTACGTCGATTGCTTTGAACACGGAGTGAGGCTGCCTCTGCACCCGTGGCTCCAGGATATGATGGCGAGGGCGAACCTGGCCCTGGGGCAGCTGAACGCCAACGGCTGGATCATCCTGATCAGCCTGTACACGGCGTTCCGACTGGCGGGACTGCCGGAGCCGACCTGGGGGCAATTGTGCGCCCTGTACCGCTTCAAGAGGCAGACCTACGGGTCGGGGTGGTACCAGATGGAGTGCCTGCAGAAGACGGCCCGGGGTGCCTTCATCACGGATGTGCCGACGTCGCAGAAGAGCTGGAGGCATCGGTTCTGCTGGGTATCGGGGCCGTGGGAGGGGGACGTCAGCGGGGTCCGCTCGAGGATTCCCAGCTACTTCCAGTCTGGAGGTTGTTGGTCTACCGTTCGGCTTGTGGTCATAAGGCGGCAATTGTGTCTACCGAGGCGGGGACTGATGGTGTTTGTTGTGTTTGCAGGTCCGTCCAAGGCAACAGTGACATCAGAGGATTGGGAGGCGTGCAACCTGGTGCGGGAGAAGCTGTCCGACCTGGAACGCAGCCGGTGCGTCCTGAAGTTGCTGTCGAACCTGCTTGCCGTGTGTCTCATCTCGCCACCTGGTAAGCAGTAGTGTTGAAGTGATAGTGTGTAGGCATGCCGGGGCACTAACAGTTTTTTTTGCAGTGCACCCCCAAGTGGAACAAGCCGCTCAAAAGAAGATGAGTGAGGCGGTGGCGAAGCACGGCGTGGCTGCCGAGGGCAAGGGCAAGGAGCCGAAGGTGCCCCCCCTCCCCCCTCCCCCCCCCCCCCCCCCCCCCCCCCTCATCCCCCCCCCCCCCCCCCCCCCCCCCCCCCCCACAGCCGCGGAGGCAGAAAACTGTGGCGGTGAAGCCCAAGGGGACTGGCCGGGAGGAGCCCCAGCAAGGGTCGAGCTCTGGCTGTCGACCAGATGGGCTGCCGAAGCCGAGCCGGCCTGAAGCTAGGCAGGGTACGGAGATGAGTCCGGTGCTTGGTCTGAAAAGACCCCTGATCGGCGGGCTGGACCAGGCCCGGGTGCGCCGGAGGAAGCTAATGGAGGCTCGTCAGAGGCAGTCTCCCCCGGCAGCTGGGGTGTCGGAGCGCGAGAGCGCCGACCGGCGTCGGAGGAGGGATGCGATGCTGAGGGCTCCGGAGGTGCCGAAGGGGCAGGAGCAGGAGAAGGAGAAGGAGAAGGGGGCCCGGAGGGAGATGCCGCCGCCGGCGAGGGAAAGGGCGGTTGTCAGCACTCCTAGCGTGGCGTCCTTGTTTGCCGAACCCCTGGAGACGGGCGAGGTGGTGCGGTCTGCCAAGGCCGGCGACGGCTGAGTGCCGGTGACACACCACGTGCACAAGACGTTGGCGCCAGTTGCCAATGCCTTCGTGCTGGGGTCGCAGGTAACTCCTGCGGAGATAGAAAAGATCGGCACTGGCTCGCATCCCGGTCGGTTCGCTGCCGTGCTGGCCGAGCAAGCCCACGTAAGATCGATCGCCCATTATTGTTTGCGTTGATTTTTTTATTTATTTGTTGTTGTTTTTTTTTTTTTTGCTAAGTGGCATTGTCTCGGCAGTGCTTCGGGCAGACATATGTGGCCCTGCAGAAGGCTGCGCGGCATATGCAGAGGCTAGAGGCCGAGCAGGGCGCCGCGCGGCAGAGGGAGGAAAAGCTGCGTGCCCGGGAGAGGGAGGGCCATGCCGCGCGAAAGCGAGTTGTGGAGTTGGAGGGGGAGCTCAAGCGGGAGAAGGCCCGTGCGGAGGCGGCAGAGAAAGGGATAGAGGATCGTGAAGAGACGGTGCACGCTTTCTCCCAGTCATAATCGTGAACCCAAACCATAATGGACATACCCACCGAACTAAGATCGTAATAGCGAAAGAGAATTGTACTTGACTGTGTGGACCAAGTAAGCTTGTGTTGGTAGGTAAAGTAGGTGCCGTGTGGGTCACCGGGAGTGCCGATCGGCAATAGGGGATAGGCTACTTGTAGTTGAGGACTAGGCGGAGGCCAGGCGGGCCAGGGCATCGGCGTGGCTGTTTTCCGACCGTGGTATTTGAATGACCTCGTAGCCGCGGAAGTGGCGGAGTAGGGACCGCACTTTTGCCAAGTATCGGGTCATGGAGGCGTCTTTGGCATCATAGAGGCAGTTGATTTGTCGGACGACGAGCTAGGAGTCGCTGTAAACCTGCAGCTGTTGTGCTTGGAGGTCGGTGGCCAACCGGAGGCCAACAAGAAGGGCTTCGTACTCGGCTTCGTTGTTGGAAGCCTGGAACCCAAAACGCAACGCGTACTCTAGCCGCTCCTGAGTAGGTGTGCTGAGTACGAGGCCGGCGCCAGAGCCAGTATGGCAGGAGGATCCGTCCACGTAGAGAGTCCAAATTGGTCGGGCGGGGTCCAAGGTGGACGGGGTTGGCGACTCGCAGATAGGAGCGGAGGGTGCCGCAATATTGGGATCCGGAGTGTCGGGTATGTGCTGCGTTGTGCTGTATGTGAATTCGGAAAGGAAGTCAGCGATGACCTGTCCTTTGACAGCTGGTCTTGGGGAGAATGTGATATCGAACTCACTAAGCTCCACTGCCCATTTGACGAGTCTCCCCGAAGCGTCTGGCTTTTGGAGCACCTGGCGAAGGGGTTTGTTAGTAAGGACTAACATGGGATGTGCCTGAAAGTATGGGCGGAGGCGCCGGGCCGTTACAATGAGGGCATAGGCCAACTTCTCCAGGTCGTTGTACCGGGTCTCGGCGTCCTGGAACGCCTTGCTGACATAGTATACTGGGAACTCCGCGCCGTCCCGACTGGTGACGAGGACGGAGCTGACAGCAGATGTGGAGACAGAAAGATAGACGGTGAGCCGTTCCCCAGTGGTAGGTCGGGTAAGTAGGGGCGCGGTGCTCATGTAAGTTTTGAGAGCTTCAAAGGCAGCGTCGCACGTCGCGTCCCAGTTGATGTGCCGGCCCCGGGTTTTCATGACCTTGAAAAATGGTAAACACTTGTCAGTTGCCCGGGAGATGAACCGGGTGAGGGCGGCGATCTGGCCAGTAAGGGTTTGGACTTCCTTGAGTGTGCGCGGGGGCTTCATGTCCAGGATGGCCTTGATTTTTTCAGGGTTAGCCTCAATTCCCCGTTGGCTGATCATGTAACCGAGGAATTTTCCAGAACGGACGCCGAAGACGCATTTGGCAGGGTTGAGCCGCATCTTGTATTGCTTCAGGACCTGGAACATCCTGTCGAGGTTAGGCACGTGCTGGTCGGCCGTCCGGCTCTTGACGAGCATATCATCTACGTACACCTCCATGGTCTTGCCAATCTGATCCGTGAACATGAAGTTGACAAGCCATTGGTAGGTGGCACCGGCGTTCTTGAGCCCGAAGGGCATAACTTTGTAGGAGTAGACTCCCAGATTAGTGCGAAAACTGGTGTGGATCTGGTCGTCGGGGTGCATCCGGATTTGGTTGTAGCCGGAGTACGCATCCATGAAGCTGAGGAGTTCGTGGCCAGCTGTGGCGTCGACCAAAAGATCGATCTTAGGAAGTGGGAAGCTATCCTTCGAGCAGGCTTTGTTAAGATCCGTGAAGTCGATGCACATCCGCCAGGATCCGGAGGGTTTCTTGACGAGTACGACGTTTGCGACCCACGTGGCGTAAATGGCCTTGCGCACGAAGTGAATGGTGCTGAGCCGAACGATCTCTGCTTGTATGGCCAGCTGTCGTTCTGCGTCATAAGTCCGCTGCTTCTGGGTGACCGGTCTGAAGGAGGGGCTGATGTTAAGCCTGTGGCAGATGACATCCGTGGAGATGCCAGGCATGTCGGCGTAGGACCAAGCAAAGACTTCGCTGTTGTCCCGGAGGAATTGGATGAGTTGTGTCCTGATTTCGGGAGCGAGTGTGCTTCCAATTTTCACTTGCCGCTCGGGGTTACGCGGACAAAGGGTGATCAGCTCCGTATCCTCCACGGGTTGCGGCTGCGAGACGGCGGAGAGGTCGGGCGGGTCCTCTGGGGGACCCGCCCGTATTTGTTCAAGGAGCTCGGAGTCGACAGGGTCGGCCTCGTAAGCAGCCTCGGCGACGGCCATGGTCTCCCGCTTGTCGCATGGGTTGAGCTTTGTCAGGGCGGTCTGTTAGCAGGAGCGGGCGGATTGCTGATTACCGCGGACTTGGCCAGTGCCCATGACGGTCGGAAACTTCATGAGAAGGGCCCGAGTGGAGATGACGGCGCTGAGCTGGTTGAGGAGTCCCCTACCCAATATGACGTTATAAGAGGTGGGGAAATCGACTACCAGGAAGGTGGTGATGGCTGTTGCGATCTTGGGCGCACTCCCCAGGGAGCTAGGCAGGGAGATGGTGCCAAGGGGCATGTCAGAATCGCCTGAGAAGCCGAGCAGTGGGGAACCAGCATGGGTGAGGCTTGCGGAGTTGATGCCCAATTGGTTGAAAGTGTCCATGAAGAGGATGTTCACAGAGCTACCAGTGTCCACCAGGATTCGCCCAACATCGAAATTGGCGATCTGAGCGCGGATGATCAACGGGTCATCGTGGGGAAAGATAACTCCCCGCTCTTCCTCCTCGGAGAAAGTGATGGGCGTCCATCCTGCCCGGGTGACCTTGGCCGCACGCCCATCCGTGATGTTGAATATTTGGTGGTAGTTCTTCTTGGCCCGATTGGAGGTGCAAGAGGAAGAGATGGTGGGGCCCCCGCTGATCGTGTTGATCTGTGGCAGTCCCGGTCCGGGGCGGGCGTGTTGGAGGAACTGGTTGATCTTCCCCTCCCTTACGAGCGCTTCCACAATGTCGCGGAAAGCCACGCACTCGTCGATGGTATGGCCGTTGAACTTGTGGTACTGGCAGTACAAGTTGGATTGGATGCCCGGGCGGGGGCCGGGCGGTCGTGCCCGTGGCGTGGGGATCGTGTCCTCGATGCTCATCAAGACGTTCTCGAGGGAGGTGTTTAGGATTGAATAGGTTTCGTACTTTGAGGTGGGCCCCGTATGGGGTTTGCTTGCTTGGTGGGGGCCTGATCCCTGCCCCTTGTTGTGGTATTTGTCCCTCCCACGATGGTCATTGTTATACGTCCCCTTCCGCTTACCGGAGTATGAGTCAGATCGGTGATCCGTATGCGCGTTAGTGGTCGGCAGAGGTGATCGTGCGATCCGTCTGGATCATGAACTGGTTCAAGAAGACCGTGTGTAGACGGTCGAATGAGTCGATAGACTGTGGTTCCAGGCGATAGAACCAATTGAGCGCGGCCCCGGTGAGAGTGGAGCTGAAAATTAGGCACTGCGCCTCGTCGGAGATATTTCTGAAGGCGAGCGCCGAGTTGTAGTTATTGATATGGGTGTCCGGGTCGCCTTGTCCGTCATACAAGGCAATCTTCAAGGGTTTAACCTCCGTTTCATGGCGGTACCGCATGATGCGGTCCGTGAAAGGACCAATGTTGGCCTGGGGTCGGGGTAGTGTCCCAGCTTTGGGTCTGGCGGCCTCCAGTTCCCGCACGCGCTGGAGGAGTTCCCGAACCACCTCGTTTGATTGGTCGGGTTGATCTGCCCCACTCGGGCGGTCGTTGATAGGATGGTTTGCGCTGCTGCTTCTGGGCTTCGTGGGTTGCATCGGTCGCCGCCCGGACAAGGCCGTGGTTGAGCTGGCGTTGTCTTCCAGCTGGTGCCTGCCGATCGGCGCGGAAGGACTGCCTGGGGGCTGGACGGAGAGCCACGGAGGCTGTGCAGGTCGGCGTGCCGACCCGGACCTTGACCGGGAGCCCTGGGATAGGACGGGAAGAGGTGGTTGTGCCTGGATGCGGGGGTCGTGGGTAGGGTAAGTCAGACGGTTGGCCGGGGTCTGCGTCTGTCTCCTATCGAGCAGCTCGCGGGCGTCGCGGTAGATCTGTGTTCCCGAGGGGCCAGGCATGTCGGTCTGGTGGAAGAGTAGGCGACCGGACGCCTCCGGTCGGCAGGCGTCACCGATCTCGGCTCTGCCGGCATCAAACTCCGGCCGACGAGACGCAGCGGCCAAGGCCCGTTTGGTTGCCTCCCACTACTCCTCCAGTTCCTCGCGCGTAGACTGCAAGATGGCCATGGTGCTTCCATGTTGTTCCCCCCACACGTGATTCCTGCTCTCGATGGCAGCGTTGCTCTTCCTGAGTTCGGCAACCTCCGACCGGATGGTCCTCAGCATCTCGAGCATGTCATCGGAAGGTAGGCTGGCTCGGGTTCGGCCGCGATCTCCCTGAGGGGTGTTGTTGAGCTCACCGTCGTCCCGTTCGGTAGACATTGTTCATCAGCGGAGGGTCGAGCAGGGGTATGTGAGTTGGTGGGTGTTGGTATTGTTATCCTTCCCACAGACGGCGCCAATTGTTTGATCCTGAAATGACCAACTCGATGAGACCCACTGGGGGTTCTAGGACCAGCCGCGTGGTGTCTCAGGCCCGCCGGGGGCGTCGTGATTCGGCAGGGGTCCTGCAAAACTAGACACCGGTGTGGTGTCGGCCAAAAGGCCTCCGATGCCAAAGTTAGTATCTGAATGCCGAGAGGCAAGTAAACACAGTGCTCTGGGTCGGTTCTGAGTGTCCTACCTTTGTGAAGGGTTTCGGGGTATTTATAGTAGCCATAACTGTGGTAGGTGGGCTACTGTTACGGGAGCAGGTGGTGCTTGGTGGCTGGGAGCCGTCTGACAAGCCCTGGATATCCGGAGGAGGCGCAAGCTGGAGTCCCAACCTGCCTCCGTCAGGGAGTTGGTGTGGCAGAGTTGGTTAGGTGACTGTCGCAGCCAGCTGTCGTCTGTTCACTGTCAGGTGCCGAATGGCGGGAGTGCAGTACGGTGCCGATCGGCGGGTCGTAGGCCGTGAGGGTGCCGATCAGGCGATCGGTCGGCGGCCTTCCTGTCCTGGTGGGACCTGTGCTAGGGTGGTCGGTCGATATGGTATCAACAGGTTCAGACCTTAAAGTGTTCCCCAACAGCATCTCTACTAGGGCAGACCCATAATCTAGAATGATCTCAAGTAGGAATTAGTTGATATTTAGATATCTAAGGATTCAATTGTGCAAAATATCCTCTTCTAGGGATGAGCATCCTTCAAACCTATTAGTTTACATCGCTGGGCATGGCCATATGACTTCTTAGCCGCCATAGTCGTACCTCTTTCTTTTCGGACAACTCGTCCATCTGGGACGATGCATCCTACTAAAATGTCTATCCTTGTAAGCGCATTTGTAACAGGTATATGTGATCTCGCGACTTTGGTTAGATCAAACGAAGCATCTAGTGTGTTTATTAGCTACCCTTTGTAAATCTAGATTCTCTGCAATTCATTCTTACTTTGTGCGGTTTGGAGATCAAGTTGAGATATAGTGGGGACATTCCACGTCAATTCACGTCGTTCTTCAGGAATGTTTGGCATTCTTATCTCCCCTAATGACCAGAGATTGTTTCATTAAAATGTCTATCCACAAATACAACGGTAATGAGATCGCCTGTCAAGGGCTCTAAATAGAGTATAATTGAGGGGAATTCATAACCAACATATGTGCCCCTCCTCCATTGAAGTCCTATTTTTGTACATTTTGGTGGTACAATTTCCACGTAACTTCATATCAAAAAATGTGTAAGTACAAAACTTCTAGTTTGTACTCAGTCAACAGCTGTAATGCGGAATAGAGTTGGATGACACTGGACCTCAACCGAGCCAACATTGCTGCATGCAAATTTGCATTGTAAGACCCGTATCCTGCAGGGAACGGTGAACAATCCCACATTCCTACGAGGGGGAATGGTCTGGGAGAGGATGGTGGTGTGCCTTAAAGGTGTAGACACACACCTATCTAGCACTAGGCCTTTTGGGAGCTCAAGTGGCTTTGGGGGGGGATTGGAACCCCAAAGATAAGCGAGTTGAAGCTGGTGCAATTCCATGATGGGTGATCCCCTGGGAAGTTGCACCATGAGCTCCCGAAAACAAAACCGTGAGGGCAAGGCCCAAAGCGGACAATATGGGGCTAGATGAGTCGGGTCCTGACCGAGGAGGGTCGGGTCCTAACAATTTCGTATCAGAGCCAAGTTCCGAGCAAGAAGTGTGCCAGCGAGGATGTTGGGCCCTAAGGGGGGTTGGATTGTAAGACCCGTATTCTGCAGGGAACGGTGAACAATCCCACATTCCTACGAGGGGGAATAGTCTGGGAGAGGATGGTGGTGTGTCAGGACCCACCCCGGTTTCACCCCGAAAACTGAGGTAGATCCTGCTCCCGTCTGACACTCTGACAGGCACAAAAGTAAACTCACTCTAAACCACCAAAGTACATAGTCAGACGTAGGATAAACTATATGAAACATCCCGAAGTCAAAGGTTTACAGAGCATAGTACTAAATACAAGAGAAAGAAAACCGATAAACTAGATACACGCACACGGAAAACTTAAAACACTCCTGGGTCGCTCTTGTAACTTCTATGCCTCCGACGCTGCCTCGACGCCACAACCCCGCGCTAGCTCGACGACCTGGAGGGCAATTTAAAATAGAAGGTGTGAGTGGACCATAAATAATAACATATTTCCGAAAACCATTTCATAATAAAACCAGGGTTTTAGTCCTCCGTTTTGAAAACCACATGCATAACCCAGTTGCTGAAAACAATTATAAACCAAGTGAAGATCATTATAAAAACATTTACAGAATCATTATAAAAACAGTCATAGAAATCATATCATAAGCATCATAAAACCGTAACACAAAACATAAATACCAAGCCATCATTATCCGATCAAACCTGCTGGATCTACCCGAGTCTTTAAACTCCCGAGTCTTTAAACTCAATCCAGTCCTCAATAATATCCGAGTCTTTTAACTCTCGAGTCTTTAAACTCAACAGGCCTACGGGGGAAATATCAATATATCCAAGTCTTTAAACTCCCGAGTCTTTAAACTCAATCCGGGTCTTTAAACCCAATCCGGGCCCGTCCCCCGTCAATCACAATATTCGAGTCTTTAAACCCAATAACCAGATCCAGCAAATCCAATCCAAAAACCTTTGAAAACCATTTCTAAATCCACATCCAAACCTGAATCCGAAATCACTGGTCCGAAGCCCTTCCGGCATCCAGAACCGTCATTCCGAACCCAAATTCGAAAATCCACTTTTCAACTTTAAAACCAAATCTCTCTTTCCGAAATCCGATTTTAAAACCGAAAACCTTGATCTTCAAAATCATGTTCCAAAATCCCTCTGAATCATTAGAAATCATTTATCATTTGAAATCCCAAAACTATCACATCAAAATCCGAAATCAAAGCTTTTCTCGTAAAACGTGCCAAATACCGTACTTCCTCGAAAAACGGGCAATTATGTAAAACCAATATAGCATATTCAATAATCATGAAATCACATATAAAACCATAAAACAAGTAATTAAAAGTATTTATGCATGCTCAAGTTAAGAGAAAGGGTCCACTCACAGTACCAAGCCCTCAATCGCGTCCCGAACGTCCCGTACGTTCCTCAGTTTCCTTGAGAAGTCCCGATCCTGTCACAAGTCACCAAAGTATGTTACTGACACGTCTACGAAGGTCCACCTCAATTTCCCCAAAAATCCCCCGGGTACTAAACGTATCGAACCGGAACCTTAAACCTTTACCTTCGCAAAACTAACCTCAGACGTCGTCCGATTAACCCGAAACCAATCCCAATGGATCCGTTATAATACCTAAACAAAAAACCATGTTGACCGTTTCCCCAACCGCCGCCGCACGCGCCTCCACGCACCGCTCAAAGTGGCTGCGCGTGGGCCTAACGCGCCTGCTACAGTGTCATCGTCTACCTCGGGTCGACCGGTTCGACTGTACTGAACCGGCATTCTCGGTTCTCCGCCATCCCGTCTCCGTTTTCCTTCCTTTCTTCACCATCTTCACCGTCCAATCCTAAGCAATTTATTCCCCTCACTTAAACACCTCAACACAGTCCCTAGATCATCGTCCCAAACTCGAATTAAAACCTAAACTGTCCCCTGTTTCACACTCCGGCCAACCAGGTAACCCCCCGTCACAGCAACCACCCTAGGCGACTCCTAGGAATTCACTGAAGCTCACCCAACTCACCAAGTCCCTCGACTCGCACTCAAAACCCACGATTATCAGTTTGAAACTCGACGGCAAAACAGAGTACTTACACAGGGAGAAGAAATTACCTGTACACCAACCACCACCATTAGCTCATCCGTGAGGACACGACTCCTCCAGTCCACCTCCAGCCTCTTAACACCTCCACCAGCCTCGATTGGCCCCGTACACGGCAGCACCACCACTCGAACCCCTCTCTGTTTTTCTGGTTTCCCGTGAGCTCACACCACACACACACTCACTCCTCACCTCCTAACTTTCTCACTGTCTTCCTCTCAAGCTCTGGTCACTCCTTACTCACCAATTTATTCGAACACACACACGGTCACCGTTCAATTCTCCCAAGCTCTCAGTCTCTGTTCTCTCTTCCCTTCGAACACTCACACACGGGTATACACGATCACAATGCCCAAATAATTGGACCGTGTTCCCTAGAACCCTCTAGCTCTCTTACACGTGTCACTATCCTAAAATCCCTCTCACAAGTGGCTCAATCACAGCCATCCACTTGTCCCAATCTGTTGCACAAATCCCCATGTGCAAAAGACCAAAATGCCCTTCTTTGAACCCAAAATTACCATTTTACCCTTACCGTTTTAGACCCGTAACTCACTCAACTTAACTCCGATGAACACGTGCCGCCTGTCGTCGAACTCAGGACGACAAGATCTACCTGACAGTCCTAGTTCAACGTGTAAAAACCCAGTGGTACAAAAAGTCAACTTTTCCCCCTACTTTATCCAAATTACGAAAGTGCCCTCAACCTTCCGAACATCATAACTTCCTCCTCGGATGTCAGAATCGGGCGTGCCACCTGTCTACGGATTCGTGACGTCCCGAACTACGTCATAGTCATCGGTCAAAGCCCACTTGGCCTTCCGAACTAAAAGTCAACAATTTGCCCAAACTAATGGCAAAATCGTCATTCTACGCTACCAGACCTATCGTACCCAACTATCCACGAATTAAGCTCACTAATCTCATCTTAAACACGGTCTTAACCCTAATTCCCGGGATGGGTCGTTACATGGTGTGCCTTAAAGGTGTAGGCACACACCTATCTAGCACTAGGCCTTTTGGGAGCTCAAGTGGCTTTGGAGGGGATTGGAACCCCAAAGTTAAGCGAGTTGAAGCTGGTGCAATTCCATGATGGATGGCCCCCTGGGAAGTTGCACCATGAGTTCCCAAAAACAAAACCGTGAGGGCGAGGCCCAAAGCGGACAATATGGTACTAGATGAGTCGGGTCCTGACCGAGGAGGGTCGGGTCCTGACATGCATAATCCCCACATAGAAACTAGTGGCTTGGTGCACATTACGAGGTTAATTACTATTTCTGCGAGACTATTATGGATGTGGACATGGGAACCAAATGTTCATCATCAATCCCAACGGACATGCAATAGTCATCGAATTATTTATATGTAAACTCTGCAGTATTGTCGAGTCTTATAGGCTGTATAAGAGAATACCAGTGGTGTGGCACTCAATTTAATGATACGGGATAAGAGTTTAACAAAACACAGTATGCATGTGGATAATTGGGTGGCATGTGACCACTTTTTTGGCATTTCAACCAGAACCATGCATCTTTCTTTTCAAATGGTTTGTATGGTGGTTGGAAAAGCGCACAAATTTTCCCTTGTATTCTGTACAATAAAAGGTGGAGTCTTTGCTCATCTTTGCATATAATGGTCTAATATTCAATTTTTACTAACGAGTGTTGTATTGTTTTTCAAGGGAAACAAGTGTTGTATTGTTTTTCAGAGTCGTGGGCTTCCAGCCATTGGGCTTCTAGCCGTTGGGCTCCTTATTTAGGCGTACTGCTTTGTGGAGCCTTCTGGGCTTCATTAATTGCGCTGAGCTGCCTTCTGGGCTTATATTGGGCTGAACTAATAAACCCATGTCCACTGGACCAAGGTTTCTGGGCCTATTATGATTTGTTTGTTTGGGCCTTCTAAGTTTCCATTGTTATAAGTATACTGTTGGTTATTATGCCTTACCATTTATCATCATTAACACAAATATATGGAACGCGTCAACAGTCTCCATATAGATCACACATATTGTCACGCGCATTTTCAAAATAATACATAATGATCAATTTAATTGTGCATTTATGTTTTTCATTAAACAACAATGAATAAGGGCATAACCTTCGGGGCTTGCCATGAATTACCCTATGAATTACCCCAAGCATTAACCCATAATCATAGGCCATACTGTAAGGTCATGTATGATGCTCCAAGATGATTCCATGAACCCAATTTTGATATCATTTAATTTCCAGTTTTCAAACATTAAAAACCCAAACAAACATCAACATCAATTATTTTCAATATAATCATCAATTATCAATTCATGCAGCAAGCGATTTCATGTTCATTCATCATTAATTCGTATATTCATCATCATCATCTAATATCATCGTCATCATCTAATATCATCATCATATATCATATATCATCATCTAATATCATCATCATATATCATATATCATCATCATTATCATCATTATGTGTCATCATCAACATGATTATCATCATTCACCATAACATCATGTCCATACCATATATATCATCTCATCGTCTCTTATTATCATCATACATCATAGCATCATATATTCATCATCATACATTATCATGACATATCATATCATCATCATCGCTATCAAACACCCATTCATATATACCAAATCGTATATATTAATCAATTGGGTGCAGGACCTTCTAAATCAAACTTGAATATGGGAATTATGAAAGAATTGATATGAAAATGGGAAAACGCAACAATGCGTGGATACTCCTAGAACCGGGAGGGGAACTCTCAAAGAACGAGAGGGTTTTTTTTCAAATAAAATTAGGCATTTTTCATTTTTGGGAATTGTGCGAAGCAATTTGGCAATTTTCTCAGTAGATTAGGTATCGTGCTGATAACGTATTGTAAATACGACAAAGCGTATATATTAATCAATTTAACTAATTCTTATAGACAAATATGATTAGGGTTCAGTACAATGAATACGCACCTATTTACCCTTTAATTAATGACTAAACTATCATTCGTACCTTTACATAAATAGTCACATATCCAATGTTATTTACAACAGAAATCTGAATCTCATATTGTTATACTTCACAACAACTTTGCTATAGAAAAACCAAATTCAAACGAGAAAAAAAAGTCAAATTTTTTTCTCCAATTTACAATATTGAACCACAATATATATATATATGTATAACCCTTATTACAATTCCAAATTTTGAGACTCAAAACTTTTAAAGAACGTAATTTAAGCTTCCAAATTTCAATAGCATAATTGCAACGTTACTTTCTTTTTCCCTCAAGCATAATTCTTCCCTTTGAAGACGAATTAGACCCTTTCACGTTGTATGATGTTAATGAGTTACTTATATAAATATATAAATTCTTTCATTATAAATTATTTGAATTCAACTTGGCATGCTTGATTTCGCTAGAATTTATATAGCCACCTTTGAATCAAACCTTGAACCAGGAAATATAAATGTTTTTTCTTTTTCTACATGTTTGGATTCTCAACTGTGTCACAAAGTTTTATGAATGATGATATGGTGATCCCCTGATCCATGAGGAGACGATATTTCTTATATCCCAAATCAAGGGGCCTTTCATTCAGACCAATTTTTATGATCAATTTTTCGACAACATTTGTTCAAACCAGATCCCAATTTTAGATTAGGTTTAGGAGCCAAGTGACATTATTATGAAAGGCCAGATAAAAGTAAACTTGATTTTAAGTCTTCGCGATGAAGTAAAAATCGATTGGGTGCAGGACCTTCTAAATCAAGTTTAAAAGTTCACTTCATTTTGCAGCTTGCTGATGTCGAGTACGAGCCTAGTTGGTTAAGTATTTTTTATTTTTGGTTTAATAAAGGGAATTTTGATTGTTATTTTTTTGAATAAATTAGGGCTTCCTATTTTTTTAGACATATTTTGATTATGTTTCTTTGTTGCATTCAAGAATTTTAATAAATTTGAATAATATGTGTTTTGATATTGAAGAATTTATGATTTTTAAGTTTATATTGAATGTTTGATTTTAATTATTAGTTTTCATAATAAGGTGATGCATTGCAAAATAGTCTTTGTAAAAATAATTCATTACATTATATGTCAAACGCGACAAAATGAATAAAATGTTTGAAACCTAACTATTATTCCACCTCGTTTCAAATGCTAGAATGAAATTTTTAAGTCCTTTCCATGTTCGAATAATAAAAGAAATCAATATAATTACTTTCCTACCTTTTATATTCTAAGCATCCAAACGGGGCATAATAGTTCTTGCTACTTATCAATCATATAGAATAAAATATGTCATATGAATTAACCATGTGTTCTACTAACACTTATGTGTTCACATAATATACGTCGACCCATAACATATAAATTGTAAGGTCCCTTCCCGAATCTACGAGATTAATTAAGGTTAATGATGAATTATCGAGAATTAATTAAGGACTAATTGAGATTAGTTGAGGATTATCAGACGATCGGGGTAAAATGACGATTTTGCCCCTAGAAATGCTGAAAACATTGACTTTTGACCCGGGAGGTCCAATGCACGTGGACTGAGGACCGTTACGTAGATCGAGACGATACGATTTAGTAAACATGCGGCACGTCGAAATCGGACATCATACGGGAAAGTTACAGGTCAAGGATGGTTTCGAGAAGTATTCACGATTGTACGGTTTTCAAATTGGTTTGTCTTTAATGGGATCCAAAATATCTCTTGCCATCCATTGTTCCACACAGATACATTCATGCATCCCACCGTTTTCATCTTCATTCTTCATTTCTTCACCCAAAACGCGTATCCACCTCCAGGCGATCATCTTCATCCTTCCATCTCCTTGCTTGAGACCACAGAGAGGCAGTTAAGACGTGAGAGGGACTGAGAGATGGTGGAAGAATGGCAGAGCCGCCGTTGTAAGGACCCGTCCCGGAAGTTAGGATTAGTGAGGTGATTAGTGGTGGATTAACTGGGTTAATCGGTAGTTAGTGGGTTACTTTTGGACCTTGGGGGCCGAATGACGATTTTGCCCCTAGAATGGGTAAATAGTTGCTTTTTAGTTCGAGAGGTCAATTGGGCATTGACCAGTGACCGTGACGTAGTTCGGGACGTTACGAGTCTGTAGACAGGTGGCACGCCCGATTCCGACATCCGAGGAGGAAGTTATGATGTTCGGAAGGTTGAGGGCACTTTCGTAATTTGGATAAAGTAGGGGGAAAATGTTGACTTTTCACTGGACGCTTGGTTTTCAAGTAGATCGAGGATGGTTAGGTAGGTCTCGTCGTCCTGAGTTCAACGACAGGCGGCATGCTTCAATCGGACGTCGGACGAGCGAGATACGAGTCTAGAACGTGAGGGGTAAAACCGTAAAATTGAACAAGAGGGGCATTTTGGTCTTTTTGGCACATTGGGATTTGTGCAAAAGAGATGGGGACAAGTGTACAGGAGGGATTGGATATTTTTGAGAGGGGACCATGTGATTGTGGACACGTGGTGTGTGTGTAGTGGGTTCTAGGATGTTGCACGGTGCAAATTAAAAGGGTAGGTCGTGCTTGTGTTTGTGTTGAGAAAACAGAGACTGAGTGTTGGGAAGAAATCGATCGACGGCTGGGTATGTGTGAGGTTTTTTGAACTGGTGAGTGTGATCAGGGAGAGGTTGAGAGTGCAAGGACTGGGTTGAGAAGATTGAGAGTTGAGTGGTTGTGTGTGAGGAGGGTGTGGGTTCTCAGAGGAAACAGAGAGGTGTCAGGGAGTTTGGAGGTGGCGCTGCCGTACTTTGATTAATCGTCATTGTTGGTGGTGTTCAGAGACTGTAGTGGAGCCTTAGGGACCCAGTGGACACGGCGGAGCTCACGGTGGAGAGTAGGACGCAGGTAATTCCTCGACTTTTCTCTGAGTACTTTGTTTTTCAGTTTTGATTCAAACGGTATGTTGTGGCCTTTGGGGCTTAGTCGAGGTGTCTTGTAAGTCCTAGTCGACTCATTAGGTCCCTAGGAAGCTGTTGGTTGTGCAGCCATGAAGGGGGGTTGCACGAGTGGTCGGATTGAGAAACAGAGTTTTGGACGGGTTGTAATTCGAGTTTGGGACGGTGAGATGTAGGCCTTGTTGTCGAGTTTGGTTGAGGGGAATCGTTGTCTAAGAAGGGGATGAAGCTACTGGTGGAACAAGGAAGGAAAACGGTTGCAGGAAGACGGAGAACCGGGAACGCCGGTTCAGACCGGTCGACCCATCGAAGAAGACGATGAACAGTGTTCTCTGTGCAGGCGCTTGAGGCCCACGTGTAGCCACTTTGGGCGGCGCATGGGGAGGATTCTGGCGAACCTTCCAACTAGGTTTTTGGGTCTAATAGATGTAACGAGTCTTTTGGGATAGGTTTCGGGACGATCAGACGTTGTTTCGGGTTAGTTCTACGAGGTTGAAGGCTTAGGGCCCCGATTAGGTACGTTCAAAGTTCGGGAAAAGTGGGGAAAATTAGGAGGAACTTAGTGGACATGTTAGTGACTCGCTTTGGTGACTTGTGATAGGATCGGGAATCCCCGAGGCGGACGAGGAACGTACGGGACGAGAGTGACGTGCCCAGTAACTGTGAGTGGATTTCTTCCTTAATCTGAGCATGCATAATTGCTTTTAATTACTTGTTTTATGATTTTGATTATGATTTCATGATTATTGAATGCTTTATACCTGTTTTATGAAATGGTACGGTTTTCGAGAATGTACGTATTTCAGCACGTTTTGCGAGAAATGTTGTGAGTATGATTTTGATGCCATGGGTTCGGAATGACGGTTCGAGACGCCGGAAGGGCTTCGGACCAGTGATTTCGGATTCGGGTTTGGATATGGATGTAGAAACGGTTTTCAAATGGTTTTGGATTGGATTTGCTGGATCTGATTATTGGGTTTAAAGACCCGGATTATGTTTGACGGGGGACGGGCCCGGATTGGGTTTAAAGACCCAGATTGAGTTTAAAGACTCGAGAGTTTAAAGACTCGGATATATTGATATTTCCCCCATAGGCCTGTTGAGTTTAAAGACTCGGGAGTTTAAAGACTCGGATTATATTGAGGCTTGGATTGAGTTTAAAGACTCGGATAGATCCAGCAGGTTTGATCGGATGATTATATTGATATCTGATGTTTTACTGCTAATGTTTTATAACGTTTACCATGCTGTGTTTATGTTGTTGCGATTTCCATGATGAAAATGATATGATTTGTAAATGTTTTTAGACACTGGGTTATGCATAACGGAGGGCCAAACCCTGGTTTGTTTATGAAATGGTTTTTGAAACTTTTATACTTTATGGTCCACTCACACTTTCTGGTTTTTAATTGCCCTCCAGGTCGTGGAGCTAGCGCGGGGGTTGACGTTGAGGCAGCGTCTGAGGCATAGTGTTTTCCCGGAGTTTGTCTCGGCGTGTTTTCAGTTTTTCCGTTGTGTGTGTAATAACTCTGAGTAGGACTTCTGTCTTTTCATTTGGTACTATGCACTGTTTAACGGTTGACTCTGGGTTGTTTTGAATTCTCCTTCGTCTAATAATGTAATTGGTGGTTTCCGTGAGGTTGTTTCGGTCTTTTGTTTTGGGTTGTCAGACGGAAGCAGGGTTCACCTCGGTTATTGGGGTGATGATCGGGGTGGGTCCTGTCAATTGGTATCAGAGCATAGGTTTGTTGGTTTGTGTCGGTTGCGAGGTTGTGTTTAGGTTGAAAAATTAGGCAAAAATGGAGGATTCCTGCCACCAGCGGGCCGAACGAAACGGCGGCACCGGTCGTCGTCTCCGGCGGGCTAAATGACATAATCAATTACGTCAACGTTGACGTTACTGACGTCAGCGTTGCCTTTGACCGTTAACTTTGATGATGTCAGCGTTGACTATGATGACGTCAGCGTTGACTTTGATGATGTCCGCATTGATTTTGACCGTTGAATTTTTGTTTATCAAACTTTGACTGGCGCGTGGGGGCGCTTGGGCACAAATTTCTAGGTCAAACCAATCTTGTTCGAAAGTTTTTGACGTTCTGAATCCAGTGGTGGTTGTTTAAGGGCGATCGGAGATCGCTTGATAGGTCATTTAGAGATTTTTAGACTCGGGAAGCGTGTTCAAGACATGTTAACCCTTTCGGGTGTTTTGAGGGTTTATAGTTTGGACTTGTTTAGGTTGAAAGCAACCTTTGGAGGTGATTTGGATAGGTCCGGACGTCCCAGAAAGTATGGATTAGCCCCGGAATGGCTTACGACGCGGGTTACAGGTGCGCAATATGGACGGTCTGTGAGTAGTCACTTTATTTCATGAAATGATGCATGCATGACTGTTTTATATGATTTATGAACATGATTTTAGATGCATTGAGTGCATATGCTTTAAATACGATTTGTGTTGATGTTTTGGCCTATACTGAACGTATTTCAATATTTCTGTTTTATATGATACTTGGGCTTAGGCCGAGTATTCTACGTGTATGTGTTTTATATGATTTTGATGGTTTAACGGAGAGGCGTGAAACCGAGGATTTGACTAACGATTTTGAATGAATTCATATAGATGGGTGAAATCGATATTCGGACTTGAGTCCCAGTTGGATATGGAATTTGACTTGGATTACAGTCAAAAGTGATTTGAAAAAATGATTTCAATAATGAAATGGTTTTTGGATTTGAAAATGTATTCGAACTTGTGTCCCATTTGATTTATGGTTTGACTTAGAGTATAGTCAAACGTGAGCAAATGATATATCGGACTGTGACCCTTTTTCAGATTTATGAAAGATATTTTGGGCAGGTGACCTATTTGTGGATTTGAGAAGATTTGAGGAATCCTGGATTTATGAAGTGTTTCTAGACACTATTTTTACGATGGTTTTGTGGAAACAGATTTGATGAAATTATGTCCAGGCGTAGACCCTATTGAGCTCTTTTGAGATGATGTGAAATGTTTGCCCACGACCATCCTCTATGATATGATGATAGCCTACGAGCGTCGACCATCCAGTGGGATATGTGATCTTAGAGAGGTCACGAGGGCACTGCCTGCAGGAGTGTCAGAGATGGACATTTTGTAGACGTCGACCATCCTATGTGATGTGTGATCCTATGGATGCCATCGCTCAGATGTCGACCATCATGTGGGATGTGTGATCCTAAGTTAGAACACCTACACGTCGGGCCACAGGCTCCGAGCATGGTGTATATTTGGATGTGTAATCCCGAGTCGCACGTGTAGCGCTGATATCGTGACTCGTGATGATGTGAGATGATCAGATATTGGATAAAGAAGATTGGTGAACATGTTTTCATGAGACTCCGAATGTGAGTCTATGTTTCAGGCAGAGGCCCTATTGAGATGGTTTATGTGTATTGATTTGGGCAGAGACCCATGAGTATTTGATTTGGGTTGACACCCACATGATTTGGTTTTGGGCTGAGACCCTAGTGAGGAAACAGTTTTGATTGAGAAGCATTTTTCACTCTGTTTTGCTTTGAAAAGCAATATGAGTTGATTTTAAAAAAGTATTTAAAAATACTGTTTTTGGATGCATGCTTTCTTTTACGTGAAGGGTATAAATGTATTTTCCCTAAATGTTTTTAAAACTGTTTATTTTTGTCCATTCACAGTTTTTATTGTTTTTGATACCCTTCAGGTTGATCGCAAATGCGGGCTGTAGCAAAGACCGAGACATCACATGTCGTTGTGTACTCCACAAGTCACTGCGCACTCCAGTAACCCCGAGCGGGTTACGGTTTTATCCCTGGTCTGGCACGTGTTGTCAGACGGGAGCATGATGGATCCCACGATAATCCAGAGGGATTGGGAAGGGTCCTGTCATAAACACACAAGCATAACAACAAAATTAGGAATATAAAAAACTAACTTTTACATATATTAAGAGCTTCAAGACAGTCATTAACTAACAAGAGTTTAGTTACACATGATTAAAGAAAAATTAAAATGAAACAGTAAGTAAAAGGTTACACAATGAACCAAAAGACAAACAAAGTGACAAGCGACGGATGGGGCAAAAGCTGCTTCTTTAAAGCTTCTAGGTCCAAACCTCCAAAAGAACAAGGTGAAAATTGAAAATTTAACTCCAAAATAATCTGCAGCTGGGGTATATCCTAGGGTAAAAAGTGGAATCTTGGGTTGTGCCTTTTGGACTTCTTTAAATAGGAGATCACTCCCCTAGGGTTTAGGAAAACATTCTAATAGTTTGATGACCCAGAAAGTCGAAAAAGGAAAATTTGGAAAATTTGAAGAAAATGACGATTTTGCCCCTGGTTATAAGGGTCAACTTTGATGACCCGGAAAGTCGAAAAAAGAAAATTTGGAAAATTTGAAGAAAAGGACGATTTTGCCCCTAGTTATAAGGGCCAAAAGTTGACATTTTGACTGGGACATTGTTTGGACTTTCCGTAAAGACCGTTGTGTATGTATCGAGATGATGAGTCTGTAAACAGGCGGCATGTGTCAATTGGAGTTCGGACGTGTAAGTTACGGGTCTAGAACTATGAGCGGCATTTTGGTAATTATGTGATGTAAGGGTAAAAAGGTTATTTTGGGCTGGGAATTGATGATTCGGCCATCTTGGTGAGTCATATGTTTTGTGATTGACATCTGTCACTTAGCAGGAGAGATAAGTGGCACTAACCGCTTAATCTCATTTTTATCTACATATGGATATTGTTGGGCGAAGAAAAACAGAAACATTAGTGAGCCAACAAAGACTTCATACTCACCCCACACAGAGACATCAGTGAGCCTCACCTGATCAATCGAATTGGGAAGGTTAGAGAGAGGGAAAACAAGGAATTAGAAGAGATTGATCATCCGGAACTGTACAGGAAGCTCGAAACCCCCACCTGAATTCCTTGATTAAAAGCTTGGGATTGAATTCGATATGTGTGAGTAATTGGTGAAACAAAGATTTGGATGAGCTTATAGGGACCTAAATGAGTTGAATGACATCAAAAATCAAAAAAAAAAAATTGGGGAGGAATAAGCCCAGACAGACTCTAGTTTAGGTCGAAAACCCACCTCTGAGTTCGATCAATTAGAGGGAGTTAAAGTGGCAATTGAGGTTGGAAACCTGTTTAGAAGGATCCTACAAAGCTTCCTGATGAATCAATGGAAAGGAAATAGATAAAACTAAGGGAATTTGAATGATCAATAGTATTCGGAAGTTCTTCGAATTCGAGTTCAAATCGAATGGATTGAGGTAAGGAATTGTGTAACTGAAATTACAGATCTCTAATTGAAGATTAAACGATGCAAATGAAAGTTTTAATTGTTGAAATGATGCAGAATTGATGGGAGTTCTGAACAGGTCGAACACGCGGGCTAACAGACCCGTATTACAAAATTCGAGTTAGAATGATGAACAGTGTCATGCACTGTAGCAGCGCGTGGGCTTCACGCGTAGCTACTCACGGCGGCGCGTGCGCCACAATCTCAAGGTGAGGTCAACATGAAACTTGTTCCTTTTGATGTATCGAACATTTTGACAAAGGTTTCGAGTAAATCAGACACCATTTCGATATAGTTTTGAGGGTCCGAAGCGTTATATTATAGTTTAAATACGTATTTAAATCCCCGAAAAAATTGGGGAAAATTATATGACATATATTGAAGTGTTAGTGACCCTCGAGAATGATTTTGGACAGGAATCATGACTCTCGAAAATTACAGAAAAATGTGCAGCTCGGAAGTGGGCAGTTTAGACGGTGTGTGAGTGGACTTTGCTTTCTAAATTTCAATGCATGCATAATTGTTTTCTTTGCTTTCTATTTATGATTTCTATGCTTGTGATTATGGTAATTACCATTTCCGTATTTACAGGTATTTCGATATGAAATACGTAATTGCACGTATTTCGAGAATATGGTTTATGCTATACTTTGATGATGGTTTGATGGATAATTTTATATGGTTTACACATATCATGTTTTGATAATGATTTGATGATGTGACATTGGGTTTGAATGTGAATTCGGGCATGAGACCCATTTCGATAAAATATGATTTCGGATTTGGTTTTGGAATTTGGATTTCGATGGATTTTGGATTTTCTATGATTTACACATGGTTTTGGGTTTAAATACCCATTGTTGTTGCTAGATCTGGTTTTGGGTTTAAAGATCTGGTTGATTGATGACGGGGGAGGCCCCTTGATTGATACGTTTTGAGTTTAAAGACTTGGATATGTTTTGAGTTTAAAGACTAGGTTATTGTGATATCCCTTAAGTCATATTGATTGTGTTTTGAGTTTAAAGACTCGTTGATATCCTGGGAATGTCTGATATATGTGGTTTTGAGTTTAAAGACTCGGTGATTGAGATCCAGCAGATTGATTGACTTGTGATGTACTGTTGATTTCCGATGTTTTCAGATATTTTGAGCAGTGCCCCGGATGTTTTGGATTTACAGATTTGGACTGAGTTACTGTACTTTGATGTTGATCTATGGTTTTGGATATGAAATGATTTCCGATTTTTCGTAAGCGGTTTTCTGATCGTGGAACTAAGTGATTTTCGAATGCATGCATTGGTTTTACGTGGAGGGTAGAAATGTCTTTTTATGTAACATATTTTATAAACTTATTTATTTTTGTCCCCTCACACCTTTTATGTTTTTATTGACCCTGCAGGTCGTAGCGCGATGATCAAGGCTGATCGAGAGGTGTAGGCATGAGTGGGCACATGTGTTGTTATCCCTTATTTGGCAAGTACTGAGGGTAATTTTGGAACTTCAGTTAACTTGTCAGACGGGAGCAAGACTGGGCACAACTTTCAATGTTCCTTAGGGGGCGGGTCTTGTCAAATAGAATCCCCTTCAAAATTGGAATAGCCAGCTTTTCCAAGCTAGACTTGGGTAAGAAACCCGAATGCTAGAAGGAGTAAAGTTCCTTTAGCGACAAGGAATTGAGATAAGTGCTTATTTCGTTTCTAGCAAGCCTAGGTAGGTTGTAAAGTGCATTTAGGAGAGTATTATGTAGTGTAATCCTTTGGAATTCGGCTTGGCCACCTGTCCTTGTTAGATACTTCTCAAGAAACTCTTTTCTAGTTGGTTTAGGGCCACTTTTATGGCAAGAAAATATGATAAATGTTTCTAGTACTTTCTTCCACAACAATTCTCATCCTAAAATGCGATTGGAACACCTGGAACACATTTGGGCAACTGGAAAGTGCCATAGACATTGGGGAATAAGTGAAATAGGTTTAGTCCCGCAAACAAACCCAAATTGGACCCTGATCAGATTATTTTTGGAACTTACTCTGAATTAGCCCCCTGATGATGATGAGCTAGTGATACGCAAAAACTAAGTATTAAAGTAAACACAAAGTCACACTCAACACTTAAGGAAACGTATGCAATTAAAAACCCTTTTTGTAGATTGTAGCATTGGTAAATAGGGATCGTTCTGAACCGGGAATTAAGGGTACCAAAGCATGATTATTGTTTGATTAGTTAATTGGCGGGTAAAGATTGTTTCTATTATCCTAGTGATTAAGTGATCTAAACTAACCTAATCTATTATTTACATGGTCAACTCATCTTTAACCTAACTCATTCATAAATTCTATTAACTTCAACCTACGTAATCCTATAATCTTAATCTTACGAGTTACTTGCATATTCTCTTAAGTATGTACCCGGGGCTCTCGGCGACCCTTTCAATGACCTAGACTCGGGGCTCCCTATATCTAGTTAATCATTAAGGGCGAACACACAGACATAACAAAACTAGAATTATAGAACACATGGAATATTGAAGCAATAGAAATCATAAAACCAAGAATACTATTAAAAATCAATTCATATAACCAATATTCAAACATAAGAAATAACTACAAGGTAAAGAGGCCATATTACACTTTTTTCTTTTCGGGGCTCCCTTTGAATACGAAGTGATTCGGCACTCTTTGGTGAGACAAGGGAGGGCTCCTCAACTTAGTCACGGATGAAGGTGTAGAAGGTAAAGTATGGTGTAATTATTCTTACACTAGAAATCTTGAATATAACGAAAAGGGAAAATTGGTTGAAAAGAGTTTTGATACAAAGAATGAGTGACCTTTTACAAATAGCCTAAGCCTCTATATTTATAGGAGAAAATTAATCCTCAAATAAATATGAGTTTACAATTTAATTCTTAAAAGAAAAGGATTAAACTAATTAAATTAAAGTCTTAAAGGTAAAAGGTATTCTAAATCCTAATAAAAGAATAAATACAAAACTTAATTAAAAAGGTAATAAAAATTCTAAATTAAAAAGGGTAAACAAACCTAATTAAAAAGGAAATATAAAACCTAATAAAAAAGGGAAAATTGGAGTTTGCTTGCTAGAATAGTAAAAGTAAACGACACAGCAGGAAGCTGCTGAAGGTAGGGAACCGTTTCGGTTGGCGCCTGCTGAAAAAGGCAACGGAAATTCGGTAAAAGCGCACTAAGGAAGGGCAGAGTGGTTTGATGCACGTGCGCCGAGAGAAAGCCGCCAAATTCGGTACGCATGCGCCGAAGGGTTTCCTGGGTGTTTTAAATGGGTTCGGTAGCTTGCTACCGAATTCCTCATTGATTTTTGATGGTCTCCTTTTATTTGATCATAATTTTTTCGTTACAACTTCAATTGAGGTGATTCTTTAGCCTAAATTCTCGTAATTCCGTGCTCTATCTAATTCTGTACACTTCCCACAAAAAATATTATTTTCTACAATTATTTGATATTTAAACATTAAAAGATAAGCATAAAGGGTATAAAATAATGCTTAATTCAAGGCTTATCAGCCAGGGTCAGGATCGTGGCACATGGACTTCGGTCAAGCTAGGACTTGGCATAGGGACTTGGGTCAAGTGGGGACTTAGCATAAGGATAGAGTATTGGATGAGCCTGGCTGGGGCTAGGGCCATGAACCCTATAATGCCTCAGTTTAAGTGCAAGACCTCAGCTTAGGGCCTTGGAACTTTCTTGAGATAATTACTTCATTCTGACTCCGATTTCAACCATTATTTTTACATTATCTTCAAAATTGACTCCTTTTTCCTAATATCCACAAGTCTCACAAGAGAAATCATTTTCTTCTATCAGAATGTTCTCCTGCTGATGGCTCACATTAAAATGATGCATAAATAATGGCTTATCAATCAAGTCCAATGTGATGCCAACTTGGAATTTTATGTGAAGCTTCTCCCACGAATTGCCCATTGGTGAGCTAGTGCATAGTTGTTTTAGCGTTGAGCATGGATTGAGGTTGCATCTAGGGAATGCATTGGATTCAAGGCTGGTCAACATGGCCAGGACACTGAATTCGGGTGGTGGGCAAGATGGAACATTTTGTCCGATGTTGTATATTGGGCCCTATAGCTTGCTCAAGATCGTTTGTTGTGCATACAGTCCTGAGGGTAAGTTGTGATGCGTAAGTCATTTTTGAGAGTATAAACCGACAAAGTGATTTTAGTAAAGTTGCAAATTATCTTAGAAGTGAGGTGATGAGCCACCCTTCTATTTATAGAGAAGCATTATTAGTCATCTGAGCATTTTAATTGGTTGAAAAGTTTTGTACTTAATAAATAATTATTTTAGGAAAACATAGTAATTATTTATAATTAGCTTTGATTATCACAATAAACATATAGCTGGTATTTTAATTCATTTGAGGATGTTTGTTTGTATATATATATGCTATTAATTGATGTCATTATTGTTGGATTACAGAACTTGAAGATCAAAGATCAATGAAGAATCAGATTCAATTTCAGAGGAGCTTCTTGCTTGAGGTATCAACTTCTTCCTAACACTCCTAGCTGGAAAACTTGTGGTTAGGTTAGATTAGGATTTGAGATGAATGATTTGCACTCTAGCTTTTAGGAAATGAGAAGAATGAGAAAAATGGATTGATCGATTAAGAAAATGAACTCAGAGGTTTACTGTTTCATTGATGCACATAAGGTGTTTGACAAAATTCCAATAAGAATAGTTTTGCCTTTTTCTTATGCTCTCACCGTCTAGAGAGAGACATACACACCCCTTAATTGATTCTATGATGATTTTTACTCATTACATACATTCCTCTCTGTACAATTCTGTTAGAGAGGAATGACATCATCACACACACACATTACATGATTTCTTGCTCACTAAGACACATACTCACACGCCTCACACACGTGCTAACACTAACAGAATTTAATACAGGTGGCAAGATTCTATTTGAGTGTTTGATCAGCTGCATTCCAGCTTGATCAAACCCGATCCAGGTGCAGCTTACATTCCAACACCCCTTCCTAAGCTGCATTCTGGTTTGACCCCTAAGAGACCCCCTAGGTAGTGAAATCTTGTCTTAGGAAGAGCTTTAGTTAGGATATCTGCCACCTGATCCTCAGTTCTGCAGTATTGCAGTAGAACTTCCCCATTCTGCATAGAGTCCCTAATGTAGTGCACCTTCCTATTGATATGCTTAGTTCTGTTGTGAAAAACAGGATTTTTTGCCATGGTTATGGCAGATTGATTATCACAGTTAAGGACAGTAGGTCCTGACTGTTTTTCCCCAAGATCCTGTAGGATAAACCTGAGCCACACTGCCTGTGTTGTGGCCTCAGCAGCACTTACATACTCTGCATCTGCAGCTGATAGTGCCACACAATTCTGCTTGATTGAGGCCCAAGAGAAAATACCATTCCCAAAAGTGAAAGCATACCCAGAGGTGCTTTTACTGTCATCTTCAGAGCCTCCCCAGTCACTGTCACAGTAGCCAATTAGGGTATAATCCTCACTTTTCTTATACTCTATGCCATAATCCAGTGTCCCTTGAATGTATCTAAGGACCCTCCTTGCTATTCCAAGATGTTTCTTGGTTGGATTATGCATGTATCTTGACAGTAGACTAGTAGCATACATCACATCAGGTCTTGTGGCTATTAAGTACAATAAACTGCCAACAATCTGTCTGTAAAGCTGTTCATCAGCAGCTTCACTTCCATCATCTCTTCTTAACCTCTCATTAGCTACTAGGGGAATGCTCACTGATTTACACCCTTTTAGTCCAAATTTTTCAAGCAAGGAAGAAGCATACTTCCTTTGCTGAATAAAAATCCCTGATCTGGACTGAATAACTCCCATTCCAAGAAAATGATGGAGTAAACCTAGGTCTGTCATCTCATACCTCTTCATCATATCTTGTTTGAATTTCTCCATCATTTCAGTGTTATCACCTGTATAGAGAATATCATCAACATAGATAGAAACAATTAAGGTACCTTCACCTTTTTTCACCTTCAAATACAATGTGGCTTCACTTGTGCTTCTTAAGAATCCACAGTCCAGTAGATAACAATCAATCTTTGAGTACCAAGCCCTTGGTGCTTGCTTCAGTCCATAGAGAGCTTTCTGCAACTTAAACACCTTGTCTTCATGACCCTGTCTTGTGAAACCTTCTGGTTGATCTACATAGACATCCTCTTCTAGAATAACATTGAGAAAGGCTGATTTCACATCTAGCTGAAACAGCTTCCAGCCTCTTTGAGCAGCTAGAGCAATTAGAACTCTGATTGTATCAAGTCTGGCCACTGGTGCAAATGTCTCATGAAAATCAATCCCAGGATTTTGTGAGTACCCCTTTGCTACAAGTCTGGCTTTGATTTTTTGAACTATTCCATCCAGATTTAGTTTGGTCTTGTAGACCCATTTAACTCCAATCACGGGCTTCTCACTAGGTCTATCCACAAGACTCCAGGTTTCATTTTTCTCAATCATCTCAATCTTTGTCTCCATAGCCTTCTGCCATCGTTTGTCTTGAATAGCTTCTTGGAAAGATTCAGGTTCCACAATGGCCACATGGCATCTAGCATAGATTTCATCCAGGCTCCTAATCTTTACAGGAGTTGAACTAGTCTCTGTGACAGGACCCATCCCAATCCCCCCGGGATTAGTGCGGGATGACCCTGCTCCCGTCTGACACGAAGTGTCAGACAAGGGATATTCGGACCTTTGCCCTCCCGGGCTATCAGAGTACGCTAGGATCCGGAGGAGGTATGTGGTATCTCGGTCTCTGCTACAGTCCACAATCTGATGTTAACCTGAAGGGCAGCCAAAACATTAAAAACTGTGAGTGGACAAAACCAAGAGTTTATAAAAACATTTTATAAGACATTTGTACCCTTCACTAAAAAGCATGCATGCATTCGAAAACCATTTATCCGAAATAAACCATATGTGGGAACTAAGCCCAAAACCAAGGTTGAAAGAACCATAATGAAAACGACCATACGGGCCACTGCCCAAATCCACAAGAAACCAATACGGGACTCAGCCCATACCCTTAAACATACACATGCCACCACTCAATCCTGTGCACACCTGTGCTCACCACATATCAAATCAAATATACGTATATACATATAAGTCACACAACCAATCCTGTCACGGTATCCAAAGCTACGCGCGTGCTACCCGGGTCTCAATCCGAGTCTTCTCAAAGTCAAGGTCAATGTCCGTAGACCACTGATCCTACTCGAGGTAATAGTAACCATAGCCTTCCTGAGAGTAAGGAACCCAACTGGGGGGTGACTCCACTCAGTCGGTGCTCCGTGATTACTCCGGGGTCCACCCAGGCCAACGACCCTCCCCGGAAGAGATAATAGAAGTAAAGGAAGGTAGATGAACATATATATACATAACATAATATCCATGCCCGGTTCCCCTGAACCGTCATGATCCATAATATCCATAGCCAATGTAACATGCCGGTTCCCATAAACCGTCATGTACCGTAATAACATAACCAGGTAACATGCCGGTTCCCGTAAACCGTCATGTACCGTAATAACATAACCAGGTAACATGCATGCTGGTTCCCGTAAACCGTCATGTACCGTAATAACATAACCAGGGTTCATGTCGGTCCCCATAAACGGTCAAGAACCAGAATGACCTGACAAAGGTTCATGCCGGTTCCCATAAACCGTCATGAAACACAATGACCTTTCCAGAGTTCATGTCAGTTCCCGTAAACCGTCATGAACTTGGAAATCCATCTAGGGTCCCTGACCCCGAAATCATCAGTGTAAAACAACTGGGTCTCGTGCCCGAACATATGACTCAACTGGGCACCATGCCCGATATCTATGGGTCAGTCACAACTCCGATCATAGTGATGTGTGCAACCATCCATCCAGGACCGCCCTCAATCCTGGTATGTCGCCGTGAACGTATCAACCGACGCGACCACCACAAGATCATGGTGCACTCATCACCGATCGATATCCTTAACCCTCAGCACTCCGAAGTCGAGCCTCCCCAGGCTGCCCTACCACGAATTGTGCATCGTGACCTCTCCGGAAGGAACACATCCCAATCCGGAGGCGAGCGTCCTATCGTCGATCGACGTGCACATAGCACCCGCTGCGACCACGATTTAGACCCGAAGGTCGTAAATAGCGTCATATGCCCGAGACAAACCAAATGGGTCTCATACCCGAGTTTATCCATTTAGAAATCCAAAACCAAATCATTTAAAATCAATAAAGAAATACATACCCGTATAAGCACCGTATAAGGCAGAAACCTCGAAATACGTGCTTATACGTAACCACATACAAATGCACCCATGGCATCATCAAACATGTAATAAAACATATAATAAACATTTATGCATGCACCAATTTAGAAAACAAAGTCCACTCACAGACCGTCCGAGCTGCCGCCTCGATTTACGTGTCATACGACTCCCCGAGCAGATCACCGTCACCGGGACTCCCAAACCTGTCCAAATTTTAATAGAAGGATACTAACTACTTAATTAACCTCCTACCAAAGCCCCGTAATTTTCCCGATTTTCTAACTATTTTTAAAACCGAACCTAAACCTTCGGACAGCCCGAAACCTATCAAAACGATGTCCAATTGACACGAAACCAGTCCCAAAATGTTCGTTACATCGAATAGATGATTTCACATGTTGGAACCTTCCCCAAAATATTCCCCACGCACCCGCATGCGCCGCCTGAAGTGGCTGCGCGTGGGCCCCACGCGCCGCTACAGTACCCGTCTTCAACCTCCGCGACTGGTGCGAACCGGTCCGGTTACTGTGCTGAACCGGCGTAACCGGTTCAGCGTCCCTACTCCCTCATTTTCGGTCCGATTTCTTCCATTCCAATTTCTAAATTCCTATTTTCAAGTTTCCTATCTAACCCAATCAATTAAACAACCTAAAACCACCTAGAACCCGTGAACCCATTTTGAACCATACGGTTCAAACTTCCCCGATCAACCTCCACGGCGTCCCAGCCGTAAACCACCACCAAAACCCTCTTAAAACCTTCCTATCATCCTAATAATCATTCCCCAATCATTCAAAACCAACCATAATGCTCAAATCGAAAAATAAGGAAAAATGGGCCTACCCGTGCACTTCGCGGGTTCAAGGCCGCCGTCCACGGCGGCGTGGCTTCCAGCCGGCCACCACGCTTCACAGGTCCTCCTCTCCCTCTCTGGTCTCTCACGGATGGGTTATAGGGTCAAGGGTTTGGATTGGACTCAGAAATGGTGATCGGGTTTGGTGGGAGGGATGGAAGAAAATGATCGATGTGGATGAACTGGAGATGCATGAATGGGAAAATGGTAGCCAGTGGATGGGTGACAAGTGTCACTCATCCATTGGGCCTCCATTAAATATCTGGGCCCACTAGAGACAAACTGCACTTTTTGTCTCGTAAAACGTGTTACCGTGAATAGTATCCTAGAACTTCCGTGTACCGTAACTTCGCCGTCGAACGTCCGAATTCGACGTGCCGCCTGTCTACGGATTCGTATCGTCCCCATCTACGTAATGGTCTTCGGCCCTCGGCCATCGGACCTCCTGGTCAAAAAGTCAACATTTTGACCCTTTTAACCAAAATTACCAAAATGCTCCTAAACTTCCGAACGTCATAACTTACTCCTCGAATGTCGGAATTGAACGTGCCACCTATCTATGAACTCGTGACGCACGAACTACGTCATGGTCATCGGTCAAAGTCCATTGAAAAGTCAACGTTTTGCCACCACCAGGGGCAAAACGGTCATTTCGTATCGTTCGTCCGATTTCGCCCAACTAATCACGGATTAGCCTCACTAATCGTGATTCGTCACTAATCTAATCCTGGAATTCGGGACGGGTCATTACACTCTGAATCTGTCTCTTTACCTGCATTACCTACAATCTCAGATTGAGTATGTCCTGGTACTTCTGCTTCACTGTTTTCAGTACCAGTTGCTGTGAGTATATCGGGAAAACATGGAACACTGACTTCCAAGTTTTCTTCCCAATTCCATCTTGCACTTTCTTTGAAGGTAACAGTTCTAGAAACCACAGCTTTCTTGGTTTCTAGACAATAAATTCTGTATCCCTTTTCACAACTACCATAACCCACAAACACTCCCCTGACTGCAGAAGAATCCAACTTCTGTCTTAGTTGGCTAGGAACATGGTAGAAACAGATTGATCCAAAAACTCTTAGATGACTTACTCCTGGTTTTCTCCCACTATATAATTCAAAAGGAGTTTTCTTCTTTAAGGCCTTGGTTGGACACCTATTAAGCAAATAGACTGCAGTAGTTACTGCTTCACCCCAAAACATGTAGGACATCTTTTTGTCATGAATCATTGCTTTAGCCATCTCCACAATAGTCCTGTTCTTTCTCTCTTCAACACCATTCTGTTGTGGAGAGTAAGCAACGGTAAGCTGCCTTTGAATCCCCAAGTCTTCACAATACTTCAAAAACTCTTGAGATGTAAACTCCCCACCTCTGTCACTTCTTATTTTCTTGATCTTCTTCCCTGTCTGGAGTTCAACCATAGCCTTGAACTTCTTGAATGCATTGAATACTCCAGATTTGTGCCTAAGCAGATAAGTCCAGCACATTCTAGAGTAGTCATCAATAAAAGTGAGGAAGTATTTGTTCCCACTTAGAGTCTCAGTTTGCATTGGTCCACATAGATCTGTATGTATCAGTTCCAGCAGCTGTGTTGATCTCCAAGCACCTTTCTCAAAGGTCTCCACATGTTGCTTCCCAAAAACACAGCCCTCACAGCATTCCTCTTTCTTAGAAAGTCTAGGAAAACCAATCACCATATCATTAGTGACTAGAGAAGACAAACTTGAATGATTGAAGTGTCCATATCTTCTGTGCCACAGCCATGAACTTCCTTCTTCTACTGCCACATTAGCCATTGGGAGAACTTGTTGAAAAGATAAAGGAAAACACCTATTACTGGTCATAGCAACACTAGCTATTTCATGTCCATGTTCATAGATAGTTGCTTTCCTCCCTTCAAAAACCAGATTATATCCATGCTCCACCATTTGCCCAACACTTAACAGGTTCTCATCCAAGCCAGGCACTAACATCACCTCTCTTATCATTCTGTCACCCCCTTGTGTCTTGATAACTAGAGAACCCTTGCCTTTGGCTTCCACCAGCTCTCCTGTCCCCATTTTCACCCTGCACTTCAAGGTTCTATCAAGATCAATCAATGCTGATTCTTGAGATGTCATGTGGTTACTACAACCACTGTCCAAATACCATACATCAGCACTCTTAGAAGTAGTAACTGAATGACAGGCATAAAACATGGCTGCATCATCTTCTATCTGCTGAGCAATATTAACACTGCTCTTGGTATGACAGTCCTTAGCATAATGGCCCATCTTGTTACATTTAAAATATTTTCTAGTTTTAAACCAGCAATTGCCAAAATGCTTCTTGCTGCACACTTTGCAAATAGGCTTAGTCTCACCCTCTCCCTTGATTTCTCCTTTGTGCTGTCCAGAATCATTTTCTGTTTTCTTAAACCAGGGTTTGCTTCCTGTACTCGTGCTCTTCTTAGATTTGCTTACCCATGGCTTAACATGACTAGAGAAGGCTTTTTTCAGTGGAACTTTTAGAGTGAAGTTCAAGCCTCTGATCATAAGCTTTAATGGAAGCAATCAGTTCCTGCACATTTATTTCATCTAGATCTTTGGTTTCCTCTAGGATTGAAACTATAGGATCATAGGTCCTAGTTAAGCTTATGAGGATTTTCTGCCCCATCCTTGCTTCTTTTATATCTTCACCATAAAACCTCATTTGATCAACTATAGAGTATAGTCTAGACAAATATGCATGCAGTGTTTCATCATCTTTCATTCTAATATACTCAAAATCCCTTCTCAATCCTTGCAGTTTAACAGATCTTACCTTCTGATCACCACGAAATTCTCTCTTTAACAGATCCCATGCTACCTTAGAGTTTTCTTCATTTGCTATCCTTGAGAAGATGGAATCCACCACAGAAGTTTGTATGAACCCGAGGGCCTTTGCATCTTTGATCAAGTCTGCACGGGAAGGGACCACCATTGCTCCTTCTTCTCCTTCAGGATCAGCATTCACTCTTCTGTTAACAAGCTCCCACAGATCTTGAGCTCTGAGCAAGGTACGGATCTTGATGCTCCAAAACTCATAGTTATTTCCATCAAAAAATTGGAACTCTCAGCTCACTGCTTGCTCCTGCCATTTCTGGTTCTTCTTCACAGTACACCCCAGTTCACAGATCAGAACCGAAGCTCTGATACCATGTTGGATTTCAGAACTTGAAGATCGAAGATCAATGAAGAATCGGATTCAATTTCAGAGGAGCTTCTTGCTTGAGGTATCAACTTCTTCCTTACACTCCTAGCTGGAAAACTTTTGGTTAGGTTAAATTAGGATTTGAGATGAATGATTTGCACTCTAGCTTTTAGGAAATGAGAAGAATGAGAAAAATGGATTGATCGATTAAGAAAATGAACTCAGAGGTTTACTGTTTCATTGATGCACAGAAGGTGTTTGACAAAATTCCAATAAGAATAGTTTTGCCTTTTTCTTATGCTCTCACCGTCTAGAGAGAGACATACACACCCCTTAATTGATTCTATGATGATTTTTACTCATTACATACATTCTTCTCTGTACAATTCTGTTAGAGAGGATTGACATCATCACACACACACATTACATGATTTCTTGCTCACTAAGACACATACTCACACGTCTCACACACGTGCTAACACTAACAGAATTTAATAAAAGTGGCAAGATTCTATTTGAGTGTTTGATCAGCTGCATTGTAGCTTGATCAAACCCGATCCAGGTGCAGCTTACATTCCAACAATTATTAAAGATAATTTAGATATTATAGAAATTATAAAGCATGTGGTAGCTTCATAATTTTTAATTCATTTATGGTTCCAAAAATACATATTGTGAGAGGCTGAGTAAAGATGAGGAAATGTTTTTTTCCCCTCCTGGATATATCTAGACTTTATCTACGTTCACGACTTCATATATTCGCCTTATGCAATAATAAAGAGAGCAGCAACCATACATTTTTTCTTCTTATGTCTCACTCTCACTCACTAACAGAAAAAAGCTCTTACTTAATTAAGCAAGTACAGAAGCCAACAGAACGTCTATCACCGACGCTGCTCGCAAAATATTTACTTGTGACAAAAGATATTGAGAACAAATTAAAGAGAAGTTCCAATAACTTCACTTCACCATGAGCTTCAGTATCCAAAAAAGTAGTTATGGACTCGTTTTTTGCTAGAATTGGATTCGAATAGGTACGTAACTCACACTACAGGGAGGGCAGGCTTGCCCGGCGGAACATCTTTGAGCAAAAACCAACTTCGGGGGGAGGTATCTTAGGCACGTACCAAATAAATATAGCCCATTTCTGTATTAAATATGTCCGCAATTTCCTACGAAAAGTGTGTATATTTTATATATATATATATATATATATATATATATGTCAGCTTCATGAGTTTCAAACCTGTCACTCAAACTTAAATATAATATTGTATATCTCCTTCATTCTCTGGCCTCCTAATTTAATTCGATCCACCCTGAGAAGTGAAAACGCCTCCTGATCCCTAATATTAAGCCACGTCGATGAGGTTGATATTAGATATATCAGGGTCACTACATAATTAATCTTGATCAGTAGTTTGATCATTAATAGGTACTTATGGCCGAGAGCACAAGATCAGTAGTTTCAGACGTGGAGAACCCAACGCAGAAAAAAGAAGCAGGAAAGAAATTAGAGGCGGTACTGCGGCCCTCTTGTTTATCTGAACTCCCAAAAATCAAGTATGTCATTGATATTATTGATACTAAAATATTTTCATGCTTCTTTTATATTATCATGGGCAGAATTTTTGTTTGTAATAATGTCTTTTACAGATGGTTTAGGCGACCATTGAAATCAGTGACTACAGTAGGGGCATCATGGTTTAGGCGACCATTGAAATCAGTGACTACAGTAGGGGCATCATGGTTTAGGCGACCATTGAAATCAGGGACTACAGTAGGGGCATCTCCTCTTACCGACGACCCGAATAATATACCATCAAGTAGTACTAGATCGACATCAAAGTGGTCAACATTTATGGAAATTTGTGATCCACGAGGACAATATGTTCGAGTATGGAAGATCATATTTGTGATATCATGTGTGTTTGCTGTGTCACTTGATCCCTTGTTCTTTTACATCCTAATTGTGGATCAAGATAAGAAATGCCTTCAAATCGACAGAGTGTTGAGTTTTTCTGCTCTTCTTCTGCGATCAATCACTGATGCCATTTTCCTCGTGCATCTTATAATTGGAATTTATGTCGGTGTTACAACGCAACGAACAAGGAAGTCGAAGCATCTCGCCTCCAAAACCCTGAGTTCTATTTCCTTCAAGGCACAAACTAATGGAAGAAGTTCGAGTAGGAAGTTGATATTGAGAGATCAGTCAGCTCAAGTGGCTGAGAAAATAGCTCAGAAGATATCATGGTTATCTCACTCCATCATGATCGACTTCCTTGCGATTCTTCCCATCCCACAAGTAAGAATAATTACTTTTAGGCTCATTTGTCTAGTGATTTTTATGGAATTTAATTCTAGCTAACAAATTTTATTTATTTTCTCCAGATTGTGACTTTTAACAACATGAGAGGTTCTGGATATTTGGAACATAAAAAGGTTCTAAATTTCCTTCTTCTTGGTCAGTATATACCGAGGATTTTTCGAATTCATGTCTATGCAAATCAACTTACATACACTACTGGAATAGGGGTTAAAGCTCTATTCAATTTCTTTCTCTACATTCTTGCTAGTTACGTAAGTGTGGAGGCTATTATTTAAAAAATATATATACATATAATATATTATTAATTATGTTCATGATCTATTGCTCGTATTGGATGAAGTTTTTCATTAATTAGTCATAATATGTTATTTTAGGTACTGGGAGCTTTTTGGTATTTCTTTTCTATTCAACGAGAGACATCGTGTTGGTACTTGGCTTGTGTAAACCACAGTAGAGATCGTGTAGACTGCATAAATACTTTCTACTGCAACAGTCGACCTACTCCTTCAAGAAATATCACATTTCTAAATGAGCATTGCCCATTAGATACTCCCGAAAATGAATCTCCACCTTTTAATTTTGGAATATTTCTTGATTCCCTTAAGAATCAAAACACAGAGCACATTAAATTTGGAAAAAAGTTCTTCTACTCTTTCTGGTGGGGCTTACGAAATCTAAGGTACTCTGTTAATTTATTGAGAAATGCTAACTCAACTCGTCCTCTTGTACAAGGTCGTCAATATATATTTCAGATTGATCATGATATTTCTTGATTTCCTAAGTTCTAACTAACTGCGTACAACTGTTTGCAGTAATTTTGGGACGAACCTCACAACAAGTACCTACGTGTGGGAAAATTTGTTTGCAATTCTTATTTCTATCGTTGGCTTGCTACTATTTCTATATCTCATTGGCAACGTGCAGGTTGGTTTATATCCAATCTCCCAATTCGATCGTCTGCATTAGCTTATTTTGTCAGGATCAATTTTTCAAGGATCATGTCAGATCGATGTTTGTTAATGAATCACGAAACGATCCAGCTTACTAATGATGAAGTTAAATTTTTTTTGTGGTGGGTCGATTTTCCACAGACTTTTATGCAGATGGAGACTACAAAATCAGAGGAGACAAGACAGAGGATGGCCATAAAGAAGCTGGATGTGCGCAATTGGATTGCCAGAAATGGACTCCCCCATGGCATGAAGAATGAAATCTTGCGTGGTGTTGAAAAACATTTGAAACGAAACAAAAGTGCTGATGTTGAGAATCTATTCACTATTCTTCCTAGGCCAATTAGAAAATCCGTAAAGAAACACCTTTGCCTTCCGACACTCAAGAGAGTATGTTACTGAAACTAAATTCCTTTCCACGTACCTAAATATGTACCGCTGAGTTTGATGGAGTCCTCTTTCCACTTTAGTACGTTAACTATCTGCAAATCACAAGTTGATACATACAGTACTGGATTGAATTGACGCACGTATTTACTAAAAAATGCAAGGCAGCGAGAAATTTCTACAAATGTGTGCGATTTGTCAAGGCTCCTTAATTACATGTATGTATGTTATTGGAAATGCAGGTACCATTGCTTAAACCTATGAATATAATGGTGCTGGAAATGCTGTGCGAGTATATGAAGCAAGTGATCTATAACGAGAATAGCTTCGTTTTCCGAATGGGAGAGCCACTCGATTGCATGCTCATCATTATTGAAGGGACTATTTGGACCTACTCGTCATTACCACCACCACCCCTGCTACATCCAGAGTCAGCATCATCAAGTATACCTAGCACTAGCGATGGTAACAAAACTATTAACGAAGCAGCTGAGATTGGGAAACCTAAAGAGCTTACAACTTCTCCATCCATGGCCACGAGGTCCCTTGGGAAAGGTGATTTTTATGGGGAAGAGCTTCTCCTCTGGGCATCGCCCACTTTCCCCCACCTTCCGACGTCCCATCAATATGTCAAAACTCAGACCAAAGTGGAAGTCTTGGCTCTCATGGCCAGGGATTTGGCAACTGTAATCTCCAAATGCCAACTACAATGGGAGGTCGCCAAGAATGTTGACAATCCTCAACAGGTGGAGGCGGTCGTACTTTCTGCCATCCGCCGTTTACGAGATAACAGCCGACGTCCATCAACGCGACGACAGTGATGTCTTCTTTCTACCCCAACCATATTCACCTTCCAATGCTCATGATATTCACTAAAGTTTAAATTCAGGCAATATTATGTGCCTTCACATTTTCTTTTGTATGTGCGCAGAGTCGATTTCAGGTTTTTCACTCTCGATACTTTCAATTTAGGTACGTATGTCGATTAATGCATAATTAATGAAGCTTCCTTAAATGCCCCTTACTGGTTTTCCATATGCTACCACATAAGATAATTTGATGGATTGGAATGGGTTTGATGGAAATGGGGGACGGAGAAGGGCACTGGGTAAAATTGAAGGTAAAATGAGACAATTTATAGTTTTAGAGGTTAAGCGAGACTTAGAATACGGTTTATCAGTATTTGAACCAATAAGCCTTTAGGTAATGAAGATTACGTACTAGCTAGCTAATTATTTATTAGGTTTTGATAATGGGTAAGGATCCTCTAGGGATCTGACTAAATTTTCATTATGAGGATCAATGTATATAGATTATATCTTGACCTGATACATTGGCCACATTGAAAATAAGAGAACAATTCAAATCAATTTTTAACTGTTATATCTAATTGAATGGCCGGAATACAATAATTCTCATAGTGTCGATCTTTTTAGATATCTAGAGGATCCTAGTCCTTTGATATTTATCGTCAATATCTTTTACAGATCTGTTGAGTAAAGCTTTCTAATCGGCCTAAATATATAATATGTCAGTCGTTTTATCCATCTATGTGTTTATAATTAATATAATAGGTTTATTATATTTTATATTTTTTAACGATAAGATGGGTGATTAAGGATCAAACAAGCAGTACAAAACACCATGGTGTAGTCATCGGAATATTACAGTAGCCTACCCTCTCAACGCACAGAGCAAATGATACAGCAAACCAATCCCCCTAATAGAACAAGCCCCCTCCCACGCCCTAAAAAAAAATCCCTTTTTACATCTAGTCAAAATTTATTGAGAGAGAAAGGGAGAGAGAGAGAAATAGAGAGATAAAGCCAAATCTTCGCAAATAGAATACAAAAAAGATCATAACTATATGAATTGGAATTGTTGGGCATATGTAACCAATCATTATAACAAAAATGTGAAGTAAAAGTTGGGGAAGAATCCCACCAAGTAAAACCGGATATCATAGCATCATGATTTGCCAAAGTATCTATGACACCATTACCTTCACAAAATATATTAGATATCTAAATTGACATGTTTTGCAGAGATGGTCTATGCAATTTTTCCAATCCACCATAAGCAGCCAAGAGACCAAATAGGAGAATCAAAGAAGGACACAACTAACAGTGAATGAGTCTCAATCCAAATGTTTGATGCCAAGCATGAAGCAAGGCTAGCTCGATGTCTTTAATGACTGCTAAAACTTTAGCATGAATCACTAGGTGACAGGATCTGTCCCTGAAGGACATAGATAACCGTACCCGTTCCTGCTCCCATCTGACAAGTCAATTAAAGTTCTGAAATTACCCTCAGCACTTGCCAAATAAGGGATAACTGCACCTGTGCCCACTCATGCCTCCACCTCTCGATCAACCTCTATCATCGCGCTACGACCTGTAGGGTCAATAAAAACATAAAAGGTGTGAGTGGACAAAAATAAATAAGTAATAAAACATGTTCCAAAAAAAAGACATTTCTACTCTCCACGTAAAACCAATGCATGCATTCGAAAATCACTTAGTTTCACGATCAGAAAACCGCTTACGAAAAATAGGAAATCATTTCATGTCGAAAACCATAAATTCAGGGCCTCTGCCCAAAACTATGAAGCAAAATCAAAGTACGGGAACTCAGTCCAAATCCATAATTCCAAAACATCCGGGCAACTGCCCAAAACATCTGAAAATATCGGAAATCAACAGTAAATCACAAGTCAATTAATCTGTTGGATCTCAATCACCGAGTCTTTAAACTCAAAACACAATCAATAGGCCTCGGGGGATATCACAATAACCGAGTCTTTAAACTCAAAACATGTCCGAGTCTTTAAACTCAAAACATATCCGAGTCTTTAAACTCAAAACGTATCAATCAAGGGCCCTCCCCCGTCATCAATCAACCGGGTCTTTAAACCCAAAATTAGATCCAGCACCAGCAACGGTTCTTTAAACCCAAAACCATGTGTAAATCATAGAAAACCCAGAATCCATCTAAATCCAAATTCCAAAACCAAATCCGAAATCAAATTTTATCGAAATGGGTCTCGTGCCCGAATTCACATTCAAACCCAATGTCACATCATCAAATCATTATCAAAACATGATACATATAAACCATATAAAATCATCCATCAAAGCATAACATAAATCATATTCTCGAGTATTTCATATCAAATTACGTGTAAATACCCTAATCATAAGCATAGAAATCATAAATCGAAAACATATAAAACAATTATGCATGCATTGAAATTTAGAAAGCAAAGTCCACTCACACACCGTCTAAACTTCCAGCTTCCGAGCTGCACACTATTCCGTAAATTCTGAGAATCTTGATTCGTGTCCAAAATCATTTTCGAGGGTCACTCACACTTCAATATAGTTCTATCATTTTCCCCCAATTTTTTCGGGATTCAAATGCGTATTTTAAACGTATACGAAAACTTCGGATACACCAAACAATGTCGAAACGAAATTCGATTTCATCGAAACTAGTGTCAAAATATTTGTTACCTTAAAAGGATCAAATGTCATGTTGACCTTACTTTGGGAAAAGGCACCACGCGTGGGAGCTACGCGCCTGCTATAGTGACTATCACTGTTCATCATCGTCGCCCGATTATCTGCAAATTGGATCCTTCAATCCGCGTGTCAATCCGGTTCAATCCCTGCCAATTTCAACTCCAATTCCTTAATTGATCCATCATATAGCATCGCAACCAACTTAATTAGGGGTCTGTAACATTAATTTCAATCGTCACTACCTCAAACCAATTCAATTGAATTCAAGTTTCCAATGTATGCTCATCGTCCCAGTTCATCAAATAGTCACCGATTTCATCAAATAGTCATCGATTTCTTCAATTAATTAGTTAGGGAGCATCATAGAATTACTTTAAAGATGATTTTGAAATCAATTTCACAAAAACTTACCCCCAATTACACGAACACAAGCTCACGATTTCTCGAATTCCGCCATGTCTGTTCATGGCTCCAAGAGCTTTGAACCTTGAATTTCTCAATCTGGATCGACTAATAAGGGTCCTAGAAGTCATAATCTAACCTTAATTCGACTTGTGCTGTCCTACAACTCGAATTCGAATTTCAATTTTCCAAGAACAGGTTTCGGGTTTCTCTTCGGGTTTACTCTCTGTCCCTCGTGTTTTCCTTTCTATATTAGTCTCTTAATTCTCTCAAACTCATCAGTTTCCTTACGGTCTGTCAAATGGTTGTTAATTGATTCGAATCAGAATGAATTTTGAATCCAATCCCCTGTTTTCTTTGTTGTTTTTATCCTTTTGTGAATTAACGATTGAATTGGCGGTGTAAAGACACTCAGCCATTCAATCCCTAGTTCCAGGTGTCCATCATTGGGTTAACATAACCTTAACATAGTTGAATTAGCCATCATAGCCGCCATATTATCATTTTGCCCCTGCCACACATATTTACCAAAATGCCCCTCACATCTCTAAACTCATAACTTTGTCATCCGAACTCCGATTGACGCATGCCGCCTGTCTACGAACTCAACGTCTTGGGACCTACCTAACGATCTTTAAAACTAGTCCAAATAGTGTCCCGATCAAAAAAATCAACTTTTGGCCCTCATAACTAGGGGCAAAATCATCATTTCCTTCAAATTTTCCTTTTTCGAATTTCCAGGTCGTTACAACCTACCCCCTTCAAAGAATTTTGTGCTCGAAATTCCGATCAGTAAGTGCCATGATTCAACCCAAAAACATAATCAACCATATACCATTCTGGTTCAATTGATTTTAAGTCATAACCAAACTTATGCAAACCATAAAATCAGTCCCCATTACTGGGTCAACATCGGGACAAAATTCCGCTGTAAACCCCAGCCCCACGGCAGTCATACCCAAGCTCACTCGGGATACGGAGCCTAGCTTAACGTCCGAGTCTACACAATCCAGAAATCACAAGTATCAGTATCATCATCCCCATCACATGTCATCCACCCATGAAATCACCACATGTCATCCCAATCACATGTCATCCCAATCAGTTACCCCTATGCAAATGCCACCAGGTCACCAGGCCAATAACCACATAAGGTCCAATAAATCGGGAACTCATTCCCCTCGTTAGGTCAATCACTCCATACCCTCTTTCTCAGGGTCACTAAGTATAATGAATTGAACCTTTCCTTATGTTGTGTTTGTTATCATAGGCCTCACTGATGCCTACCTCCTGCCAATAACTGGCACTCAGTACAATCATTCATACTATATCGCAAATCATATCCATTCCTTAACCTCGACTCCATCCAACATCATACACCAAGTACGATCCTGCAGTTGGACCCCAATAGTCCAAATGATCAAAAATCATGTACTACTCCAATCCTATGGAGTTCCATCAATAATAGGATTTCACCTATCCTTACGTTACCAAACATGCCAATTCTCGACCGGCTATCTTATTAGCCTCCCTGTGAACGATACCTAACCCGACCATCCTGACCATTGCCTCATCACACATTAAGCCTTTATGTTTATCAATCATTACCAACCCTAAAGGTCGATACAGTACTTGTACATTCCTTCCCAGAGGTATGACCTCTATATACTCGACCCATGGATCACTATGGTTGATCCCAAATCATGCAAGGAAAGTAAAACTCCTGAGGGTTCAGCTAGCAAAGCACACCTCACCAAATCCCAAATCTCATAGTGACATATCACTATGCACACAGAAAGGGTCACATCGAACATAAGTCACTATTTCTCCACTTTGTAATTATTCTACTTCAGTTCTCATTTCCAATAACTCTGACCTCCTTCCTGGTCAATCACCATAACTGGAAAAACATTGTAGAGAACCCCTCTACAATCCTCTGTGGTATACATCCAATCTCAAAACAACTCATATTCCCCGTGACAGTCTTTAATTATTTTTCATTGACCAATACATCCGTTTCTCCTCGGATTCACACTAATCCCGACTGTTATTAGTATATGTTCCACAAACCTACTCTCGTCGACCTAACCTAACACATATTCAACCATATATTTTTCTCCCTAAGGGCATTCAATACATATGTTCAGTATATCACACGCTCATCCGTACATATGAGTACACCAACATATCATCAATCATGTTAACATACACCATCCAAATATGGCCAAAATACCTGATCCATCGACGCAAAATATAACAGATTCATTTAGCCATCCAAGGGCATCACCATTGACTAACCTTAGCCACATCAAATCCAGACATCATAGTTGTCTCTTTTATTCACGACCGTTAGTCATCACCTTGTTGTCCCCTCTCAATAGACCTCACTAATTACACCCTTTCAACAGAACCACAAATCATTTGCTCCTGATAAGGGATCCTTCTCCCATCCTGTTACCTTATTAAACTGTCCATAAAGCTCGAACCACCATCCACATACCGCATAAAGAATACTGGGTTCCCCATGGCGACACTGAGCCGAATGAACCCTTATCTACCAAGTTCTGTAAATGCACCTTCAGTCCCAATGACCCCGCAAGCGCCACATACTAGGGTGTCCGAGAAATAACTCGTATACTTGACATGATCTCCATCATAAACTCAATCTCCCATCCTGGCAAAACCTCAGGAAATATATTGAGAAATCCATACATCCTCAGCCTTCCTATGCATCTCATACACTAATCACATATGCCACACATATGCCCAGTAAATTCTGATTACCTCATACCAACAGCCCATCGATTGTGAGGTTCAATATCATTGGAGAGGGAAACACCCTCGAGTCTCCCTGAAACATAACCTCTGGTAATCCTGGACTCCACATATCTCTATATCTGTCCAATATACAGTCTCAAGACATGGAAAACTGGCTAGCCCTGGACCTACCAAATACACACGTGATGACCACAAGTAATAAACATCCATGTCATTACTCCAGGAGAAACTCGGGCCTCCTGCTCAGAATGTATCAATCCTCGGGTATATAGTCCCATATCTGATTGTACCCATACAGTCCATCACGGGCCCTACTAACTTTTCCCTCGAATGTCACATCAACAATCATTGCAGGAGCCAATCCCTGCTTCATTGCACCCCAACGGTGCCATATCACTTTATCAATATATAAACATTTTTTTATGATGTGACCAAGCAATCCACAACATAACCATTACTGTCCAATGAGCCTTACCACTACTCCCAGTGGAACCCACTGGTGTCCCACTGAACTGGACTGTCTCTAAGTTCCAATCTCTGTGTACTACGGGTCTTTGTCGAAACCTATAATAACTAAGTGAAACTGACATGACCCATCCAAATCCATAAGTCCAGTAAACATAGTTAAACAGATTTAAAAAATACCAATCCATAAATTCATAGCTCATAAGTATCTGACCTTATACCAATCCTTGGCATCCTAGGTGCCAAACATATCCATAAGTCCAGTAAACATAGTTAAACCGATTAAAAAAAATACCAATCCATAAATTCATAGCTCATAAGTATCTGACCTTATACCAATCCTTGGCATCCCAAGTGCCAAACATTTCTAATTCAAAGGGTCGGTCGTGTCAGAACCGTAATTATATTTCAATCTTTTTGGCTCCTCTCGAGCCCTGATACATTACCATGACTCATCTTGAGTCCTAAGAAATATCCTGACTCACTTTGAGTCCCATTTTCATATCTGGACTCCTCTTGAGTCCAGTATCAATCATCCATGCCATCATTGGCATACTTGGTCACCGAGCAAATTCCGCTGGTGAACCACATCTTATAAGACCTATAAGGACTAAGGAATATCCCATCACATTCTAGACTCTTTAGACACACATTCCATTTAAGGAATCCACTAAGAGTAATCTCATCAAGGGTTCAACTTGCCCAATTGTGCAACTTTTCTAGCCTTTGGGCTCATTCATTCTTGGGATCCATACAAATCCATTTTTAACAGTTAGTAGTTCACAGTGTACACTGATTAACATCTGACCCCCAATCTAGGGTCAATCTCATTCCGAGATCTATCACAAGGTCTCATATACCCTCATCTACTCGTCTCACTACCAGGTCGCGCACGAGTTTTACGTTTCAGAGGCATGATGTGGCAACAGAATCAACAACCCAGTGCTCTGATACCAATTTGACAGGACCTGTCACCGAAGGACATAGATAACTATACTTGGTTCTGCTCCCGTCTGACATGTCAACTGAAGTTCCGAAATTACCCTCAACACTTGTAAAACAAGGGATAATTGTAAGGACCCGTCCCGGAAGGTAGGATTAGTGAGGTGATTAGTGACGAATTAGCTAAGTTACTCGGTGGTTAGTTGGTTACTTTTGGACTTTGGGAGCAGAATGACAATTTTGCCCCTAGTTTGGGCAAATTGTTGACTTTTAGTTTGGACTGTCAATTGGGCTTTGACCAATGACTGTGACGTAGTTCGGGACGTCACGAGTCCGTAGACAGGTGGCAAGTCCGATTTGGACAATCGGAGAAAAAGTTATGGTGTTCGGAAGATTAAGGGCGTTACCGTAGTTTTGGTTAAACATAGGTAAAATGTTGGCTTTTTGCTGGACTCTTGGTTTTCACGTAGACCGAGGACCGTTAGGTAGATCTCGTCATCCTGAGTTCAACGACATGGGGCATGCTTGCACCGGGCGTCAGATGAGCGAGATACGAGTCTAGGAAGCGAAGGGTAAAATCGTAAATTGGACATGTCAGGGGCATTTTGGTCTTTTTACACCATTGGACTTTGTGCAACCGGCTAAGGACAGTTGTGCACTGTGTATGGGATATTTTGGGGCCAGTCCATTAGGTGGTTGACACCTGGCCATATTCCAGTGGCTTCTAGCTACTTTCACGGCTCCAATTAAACGGATTGTTTGGGTTGTTTAACCGTGCATTTTGAGAAAAACAGAGATTGAGAACAGGGAGGAAATCGATCGATTTCTGGGTGAGTGTGTATGTTTTGGTGATCAAATGAGAGTGAGGAGAAAAGTTGAGAGGCTGGTGAGTATGCTGGGATGAACTGAAGAGTTTGGGTGTGTGTGAGGTGAGCAAACCCAAAAAACAGAGAAGAAGCCATGGTGCAACCACAATCGATCAGACTAATCAAGTTTGGTTTGGGGAGGTATTCAGAGGACCGGAGGAGTGTTTTGGGGACCCTGAGATCCATGGTGGAGCTAGCGACGTTGAGCAGAAAGAAGGTAAGATTTCGGTCCTCTGTTTTCCAATTTGGGTTGAGATCAAGAGTCGTGACTTGTGGACAGTTGTTGGCTCGTTTTGTTGATCCTGGCAGCTTAAGGAGGTGTCTAGCTAGCTCTAGGGAACAAAACCGTGGCTTGAAGGACGACGGATGGCCGGAATTCAGAACTTGGGTTTCTATGAGTTTTGGTTCGCGTTTGACAGATGAGGAATAGGACTTTAATTCGTGTTTTTCTTACTTAAATCGTTTGCTTGGAAAGGGACGAACCTAGTAGTGAAGATAGGATTGAAAATGGGTGGAAAATTGGAAGGAACCGTGAACGCCGGTTCACGGCTGGACCGGACCAGTTCGAACCAGGTGAACCGGGTTCACCTAAGGTTGACGACGACATTGTTCACGCGTGTGGGTCTCACGCGCAGAAGCTTCTAGACGCGCGTGAGGGCGCGTGAGGGGTAGTTTGGGAAATCTTCCAACACGACTTTTAAAGTTCTTAATGTAACGAACATTTTGGCACTGGTTTCGAGACGATCAGACATCGTCTTGATATGTTTCGGGAGGTCCGAAGGTTTTAGGCCTCGGGTAAAAATAGTTAAAAATACTGGAAAATTATGGGGCTTTAGTATGACCATTGTGAAGTAGTTAGTGACCTTTTATTGGGATTTGGACAGGTTTGGGAAAGTGGAGGATAGCGGAATGGCTGGGAATGGCGTAAGTGCGCGCGTATCGAGGCGACGTCAGAATGGTCTGTGAGTGGACTTTGCTTTCTAACTCTTTATGCATGCATATATGTTTTTATATGTTTTCCATACTTGATTCTATGATTTGATTTATGATTGTGATGGTTTACAGTTTGTGCACGTTTTTCGAGGAAATGACGGTATTTCATGTTTTACGAGATTTTGATAGATATTGTGATTTGAACCTGGTTTTAATGATTTGAATTTGGGATTTGAAATCCGATTTGATTTCAAAGAAAGTAAAAGGATTTCAGAAAAGTGTTTTCGGAAAAAGGTTTTCGGGCTCGAGGCCCAGTTCAGAAAAATGGTTTTGAGGAACGTGATTTCGGGTTTTGGAATCGGAATTCCGGATGACGATTCGGGATTCGATTCGGGACTTGAAGTGGACTCCGGGTTTGGGTTCAGAATGGTTATTCCGGATGCCGGCTTACGGAATGATGGTTGCGGATTCGGACCTGGAAAGGAAATGGATAAAGGTTTTCAAACGGTTTTGGATTGGATTTGCTGGATCTGATTATTGGGTTTAAAGACCCGGATTATGATTGACGGGGGACGGGCCCATATTGGGTTTAAAGACCCGGATTGAGTTTAAAGACTCGGGAGTTTAAAGACTCGGATATTGATATTTCCCCCGTAGGCCCGTTTAGTTTAAAGACTCGGGAGTTTAAAGACTCGGATAGATCCAGCAGGTTCGATGAACGGAAAATGTGTTTGGTTTGTCAATAATGGTTTTCGATGTTTTGGGCCATGCCCGGATGAAATGGTTTTTGATGGTTTTGGGCTGAGGCCCGGGATTTGGAAAAAGGAACCTGTGTTCGGTTTTTCTTATATGGTTTACTTAACCGAAAGATTGAATATTTTTTATGACATGAAATCGATATGCATGCATTAGTTTTTGCGTGGAGGGTATAAATGTCATTGTTTTATGAAATCTTTTTGAACTTATACTTTATTTTTGTCCACTCACAGTCTTTTCGTGTTTTTGATACCCTCCAGGTTGTTGCGATGCGGGCTGTTGATCGAGAATGACGGAGACATCACACCCGAAATCCACATTATTTTTTACACACTCTAGGAAGTCTGGATACTTTGAGGATGAGTCGATCGACAATCCCTTGTCTGACTTATGTGTCACATGGAGGTGGGACGTCTGTTTAACCTTCGTGTCATTCGTAAATGAGACGAGAGCAGGGTTTAGCCCTTAATCCCGGGGGATTAGGGGTGGGCCCTGTCAATAACTGCACCTGTGCCCACGTAAATAAGTAATAAAACATGTTCCAGAAGTCATAATCTAACCTTAATTCGACTTGGGCTGTCCTACTACTCGAATTCGAATTTCAATTTTCCAAAAACAGGTTTCGAGTTTCTCTTCGGGTTTTCTCTCTGTCCCTCGTGTTTTCCTTTCTATCTCAGTCTCTTAATTCTCTCAAACTCATCAGTTTCCTTACGGTATGTCGAATGGTTGTTAATTGGTTCGAATTAGAATGAATTTTGAATCCAGTCCCCTGCTTTCTTTGTTGTTTTTATCCCTTTGTGAATTAACGATTGAATTGGCGGTTTAAAGACACTCAGTCATTCAATCCCTAGTGCCAGGTGTCAATCATTGGGTTAACATAACCTTAACATAGTTGAATTCGCCATCATAGCCGCCAGATTGCCATTTTGCCCCTACCACACATATTTACCAAAATGCCCCTCACATCTCTAGACCCATAATTTTGTCATCCGAACTCCGATTGACGCATGCCGCATGTCTACGAACTCAGCGTCTCGGGACCTACCTAACGGTCTTTACGGCCAGTCCAAATAGTGTCCCGATCAAAAAATCAACTTCCAGCCCTCATAACTAGGGGCAAAATCAGCATTTCCTTCAAATTTTCCAAAATTTCCTTACACTAGGGACATTCAAAGTGGAACTCAAAGCACCAACTACACAACCATGGTAATCACAGAAAATGCCCCCACAACAAGCCTTTCCAGAATCACTCTTAAAAGAACAATCACTATTAACTTTAAATTCTCCGAAATTTAGAGAATGGCAAAGGACCTCGACATTTTTTGTCCGTTACTGAGAACAACAGCGTGCCCCAAAAGCCTGAATAGCATACAAATCACGCAGATAATTAAACATAAGACCCTTAGTAAGAGTAGAAGAGGCCCGTACATGATTAATAATCATGCGACAAGCAGGATAAACGGTAGAAGCTTCCTCCTCAAATCGTATTTCTTTTCTTAAATTCCAAAGTGGCCAAATGGTCGTTAAAATATTAGAATCCACAATCCGTGACTTGAGGATTGAAATTAACATGGATTCCAGATAAAATAATAGATTCGATCGAACATGGAACAAAGCTCAAGCCAAAAATATCAAACATGGACCTCCAGATAGAAACGGGGGAAAAAACTGATAGTGAACATCTTATCCATACTCTATAAATCCTTCTTGCAAAACTAACACATAAAAGCAGGAGAATAACCTCCACGAGAACATTCCATGCATCACTTTACAAATAACAAAAGATTTTCTAGGTTTAATAAAATTGTTTTAGATAAGCTTACACCAAAAGATAACAACACATTTCGGATGAAACGACCCATCCCAATCCCCCAGGGATTAACGCGGGATGTGTCATACTCCCGTCTAACCCACATGTAGCACGATGGACCATGCCATCCAGCCCACGTGGGACACGAAGGCCAAACAAGGGATAACCCAACCTTAGCCCACTCGAGCTTCTAGAGTGCGCTAAGATCAGTGGCGGAGTGTGATGTCTCAGTCTCTGCTACAGCCCGCACCCACAATCAACCAGAAGGGTAGTAAAAACCATAAAAGCTGCGAGTCGGCGAAAATAAATAATTTAATAAAACTCATTTCATCAAAGACATTTATGCCCTTCACATAAAACCATGCATGCATTCATAAATCAGTTAATTCAAATATAATAAAGCTATTTATAAAACCAAAGCCATTTCCTTCCTCAAATCATTAGGGGCTTAACCCAAAACTATAAAATCACCAAGTATACGAACTCATCCCAAAACCATAAATCCAAATTATGTGGCAACTCATCCCAAAATCGTAAAATCAAACCATGTGAGTTACTGCCCAAATCCATTTATTAAACATAGAAACACCATTTCATAAAACCAATAAATCCAAATACGGGTCCTTAGAATCCTTGATGCCTAGCATCCCAGACGCTTGACGTCCCCGACGTCGTATCACGATCTAAGGCTACGTGTACCGCTCGGGGTATCTCCGGGTCAATCTCTGACTTCCTAGATGTCTGTCGTCCTAGGCGTCTAATCATAGAAATCCTACTCCTGAGTCACTATACGATCTGGTCGCTCCGTGCAAGGACCCCTCGCAGAAAATGCGCCGTGTCTTCCCCATTGTCCCAGACAGCTGGAGGAGACCAACCACATATGTTCGCATCATTGTGGTATATGGAAAAAAATTTATAAAATCCTTTCAAAATCTTTCAAAGGGACCATGCCCGGAATTTCCATAAAACCATCATAATTCCATAAATGCAATTTCTCAAATCCAAATCCATTTAGAGTCTCCGAACCCAAAATCACGTTTATAAACCACAAATGGGACTCATGCCCTATATCATACTCAACCCGGCCTTAAGCCCGATAGTACAAACCAAATGGGCCTTCAGCTCGATATCTCGTTAAATCAAATCGACTCTAAGTCCGATAAATTATAAACCAAATGGGTCTCATACCCGATTCCATATTTCCAAATCCAAAATCGTTCCATTGATCCATAATTGAAAACACAAGCGTAGGTAAATCCAACATAAAACTATACGCCTCGAAATACGTGCAAATACGTAAATACCAAATACCACATATATACGTACTCAAGGCATCCAAAACATAGATATAAAATATACAAAACAATTATGCATTCATCATATTTAGAAAACAAAAATCCACTCAGACCATCCTAAATGCCGCCTCGATACGCGTGCCATAAGCCTCTCCGGGGCTAAATCATACTCTTCGGGTCATCCGGACCTATCCAAAACACACTCAAGGGTTACTACCAATCTAGACATGTAACGACCCGTCCCGGAAATTAAGGTTAAGACGGTGATTAGTAAAGGATTAGTGAGCTTAATCGGGGGTTAGTTGGTTCCGATAAGGTCGTTAGCCTAGAATGACGATTTTTCCCCCGGTTTGGGCAAACTGTTGACTTTTAGTTTGGGCGGTCAATTTGGTTTTGACCGATGACCAGGACGTAGTTTAGGACGTCACGAATCCGTAGACAGGTGGCACGCCCGATTCCGACATCCAAGGAGGAAGTTATGATGTTCGGAAGGTTAAGGGCATAACCGTAATTTGGTTAAACTAGGGGGAAAAGTTGACATTTCGTACGATCAGGTTTTGACTTGTTGACCTAGGATCGTTAGATAAATCTCGTCGTCCTGAGTTCGATGACAAACGGCACGATTCATCGGACTTACGATGTGTGAGTTACAGGTCTAGAAAGGGACAAATGGAGGGCTAAGATTGAGACAGTTGTGAGAGAGAAGGGGAAGATTGTGACGCGTGGTAAGGGCCTAGTGGCTTCTAGGCGTGTGCACGGTCCAAATAATTGGGGGTGCCCGTGTGTTCGTGTTTGTTCTTCGACCCAGAGAGAAAACAGAGACTGGGAATTTGGGGAGGAATCGATCAAGCTTGGTGAGGGTGTGAGTTTGTGAGTGTGTGGGGAGTGACCAGAGATCAAGAAGGAAACAGAGAGGAGGTTTGGAGGTGCGGTGGCTGTGTGTGGGTGAGAGGTGAGCCACGAGAAACCAGGGGGAAAACAGAGAACAGAGAGGTGTTGCGAGTGGTGGTGCGGCCGTGTTCGATCAATCGAAGCTAGTGGAGGTGTCCAGAGGCTGGAGGTGGACTGGAGGAGTTGTGTTGCCACGGTGGAGCTCACGACGGCGACCGGAGGGCAGGTAATTTCTTGTTTCCCTTTCGATGCTCTATTTTGCCGTCGATTTTCAAATTGAAAGTCGTGAAGTCTTAGGTTGAGTCGACGGTTCTGGTGAGTTGGGTGAGACTCAGTGAGGTCCTAGGATTGGTTTAAGCTAGCTACCGTGATGGGGGAAGACCTGGGTGGCCGGAGTAGAAAATTGGGGACAGTTTGGGTTTCTGTTCGAGCTTGAGTCGACAGGTTTTAGGTTGAGTCGAGGAGTTTGGAGTATACGGATGGATAGCTTAGGACAGGATGAAGAGGATGGTGAAGAAAGGAGGTGTTTTGGTGTAGGTACGGCGGTGAACCGTCCTCGCCGGTTCGAATTGCAGAAGCCGGTTTGACCGGGTCGACTCGAGGTAGACGGTGACACTGTAGCTGGCGCGTGAGGGCCACGAGCAGCCACTTTGGGCAGCGCGTGGAGGCGCGTCCGGCGGAGGTTGGGAAAATGGTCAACATGGTTTTTGGTCCAGGTGTTGTGACGAGTCTAATGGAATGGGTTTCGGGTTGTTCGGACATCGTTTGAGGTTAGTTCTGCGAGGGTGAAGGTTTAGGGTTCCAGTTAGTTACGTTTAGGACCTGGGGATTTTTGGGGAAAATTAGGAGAGTCTTAGTAGATGTGTTAGTAACGTGCTTTGGCAATTGTTGACAGGATCGGGACTTCCCGAGGAAGCTGAGGAACGTACGGGACGTTCGAGGCGCAATTGAGGGCTCGGTACTGTGAGTGGACCCTTTCCTTAAACTTGAACATGCATAACTGTTTTTCTATAATTTTTTTATAGTTTAAATCATGATTTTATGTTTATCGGATATACTTTGTTGATTTTACCTAATTGCACGTTTTTTGAGAAGTTCGATTTTCAGCACGGTTTACGAGAAATGTCGATTTCTGAGTATAAAGCCATGGTTTGGGTTTTCACAGGTTGTAAATGGATTTTGGAACATGATTTCGATGATCAAGGATTTTCGGTTTTAGAATTGGATTTCGGAAGCGGAATTTGGTTTTAAAGTTGAAAAGTGAATTTCCGGATTTGGGTTCAGAATGACGGTTCGGGATGCCGAAAGAGCATCAGACCAGTGATTTCGGATTCAGGTTTGGATGTGGATTTAGCAATGGGTTTTAAATTGTTTTGGATTTACTAGATCTGGTTATTGGGTTTAAAGACCCGGATATTGTGATTGACGGGGGACGGGCCCGGATTGGGTTTAAAGACCCGGATTGAGTTTAAAGACTCGGGAGTTTAAAGACTCGGATATATTGATATTTCCCCCATAGGCCTGTTGAGTTTAAAGACTCGGGAGTTTAAAGACTCGGATATTATTGAGGCTTGGATTGAGTTTAAAGACTCGGGAGTTTAAAGACTCGGATAGGTCCAGCAGGTTTGATCGGAAAATGATGATTAGATATTCATGGTTTATGATACGGTTTTATGACGCTGATGATATGATTTCTATAACTGTGTTTATAGTGTTTCTGTTTTTATGACGATCTTATGTGAATTATAATTGTTTTAAATAACTGGGTTATGCATGTGGTTTCAAACGGAGGGCTAAAACCCTGGTTTTATTATGAAATGGTTTTCAGAAATTCTTTTCTTATTTATGGTCCACTCACATTTTTCTGGTTTTAAATTGCTCTCCAGGTCATGGAGCTAGCGCGGGGTTGCGGTGTCGAGGCAGCGTTTGAGGCATAGAAGTTACGAGAGCGGCCCAGAGTGTTTTTAAACTTTCCGTGTGCGTGTATCTAGTTTATCGGTTTTCCTTCTTCTGTACGAGTACTATGCTCTGTAAACTTTAACTTCTGAATGTTTTGTAGAGTTCTACTGCGTCTGACTGTGTTACTTTAGCGGTTACTTTTGTTTGTGTCGGGGTGTCAGACGGGAGTAGGATTTACCTCGGTTTTTGAGGTGAAACCGGGGTAGGTCCTGACAAGACAAGTCCTAATCAAGAACCCCCAACATTCCAGGAAAATTTAACGTGTCCCGGACATGCTTCCCAAGGCTTTAAACCTCAATTTGACCAACTTAATGATCACCGATCGACCCGAAACCACCACCATTGGATCCGGATCGTCGAAACCTTTAAAATGGCCATGGTCCTACCTCGAGATACGTGACCACGTGCCCCCACGCGCGGGTCAAATTAAAAGTCAACACTGAAGTCAGCGGTTAACGGTCAAAGTCAACGGCTGACATCTTGCTGACACCAGCAGTGACTTCATTTCTGACACCTTTTAGTCTCATGTCAGACCTGACCTGATGACATCATCTTATCTCCTTCCTCTGTAGTGGGTCGCACAGACCCGCGACCCGACACGGCCGAAAAACACTTATCTGACCACCATTTTCGATGTCGTTAGTCCCTATGTGATCGTCTGGTACTAAAGACTCAATCTATGGACTCAAAACACACAAAAACGGCTCAAAATTTACCTGTTCGAGCATGAACCCGTACGACCAACTTCAAGCTCCCTGCTTGAGCTGCCCAGCCACCCACAGCCTCTCGATTATGACCCTACTCGACTCGCCAAGACCCCAAGAAGGGAACCCAATCATTAGAAACAACCCCCATATGTCCAAAACTAAAAGCCCAAATTCAAAATTCAAATACGATTTTGGGTTACCTTTCCTCCGTCGTCTACAGCCGTCCTACCACCTCCTTGCTGTCTCCTGATCTCTCAGACATCCCCTGTCACTCTCTCTCAGTCCAACACAGGTGAGGGGGAAGGATTGGGGGTTTTTGAGTTTGTTGGGTATCAATTTGAGTTGAATGAAGAAAATGATAATGAAGGGCGGTGATATGCATGTATGTATGTTTATGGATCAACGGTTGAGTGAAGCGTGTCACTCATCTGTTAAGCCTACACAAAATATCTGGACCCACACTAAGTAACTAATGACTAGTCTGCCTCGTAAAACGTGCCATTGTAAATAGTACGCAAAAATGTTTGTGACCTGTAATTTCCTAGTCGAACGTCTGAATTCGACGTGCTACCTGTCTACGGACTCGTATCGACTCGATTTCAGTAACGGGCCTTGGTACTCGTGCATAGGACCTCCCGGGTCAAAGTCAACTTTTTACCCTTGCCTAGGGGAACATCCGTACTTTCATCCCGAACTTCTGATAATCCTCGACTATGTCCCGATTAGTCTCGTTAATACTCAATCAATTCTTAATTAATCCCGTAAATTTGGGACGGGTCGTTACAATCTTCCGTTCTTAAATAATTTCGTCCTCGAAATTCAAACTAACCCAAGTCCACAACTAAACGGTGGAAATCCGATCATGTCTCTTACTTGGGGAACCACAGTGTAATAGTACTCGTTCGACGCAAACCACAGTATACGTCGGTGCTTAATGTCACTCGACTTGAACCACAATCCAACGGTCAATGTCGAGACTCAGCACAGCCCTCTTTGGCCGTATTCAACCTCCTCATGATCAACCGTCACCGGAGCTTTCAAAGCTCCAACTCAACTCTCACTAACCGAGTCTCGATTCTGAATCTTGAGAATCAACACTTCGGCACGTACGTCTCATTCGAGACACCGACCCTCGTCGATCTTACCTGTCACTCACTTCGACAGGTCTGCTATACTAAGCTGACATCATAGCCAGCTTTTCAGCCTGACGACTCTTCTCATCTGACAATCGAAGCTGACAACCTGCTCAGCATCTGATCAAACAATCATCCTCTAGATCATGCTATCTCAAGCTATCCTCATTGCTCCCACTGAGCAATCTTCACTCCTCTGTCACTAAACGATCTGCAACTGTAACCCACTGTCCATAGAGATACAACTTTCTTCTGAAACTCTCTAAGTCCACAACAACGATCATGACCAGCTTGCAACTCCCGACTCTACTATGCTTTCGTTGCATCACTCTAATCTCGACTCGCTCTCGAGCCCCCACATCGTATCTCATGTCACTCAACGACCTACGCTGAAATTTCGACTCGTCACAAGTCTCGAACTGACACACACTCATCTTGTTGATACGCCAATCGACATCTCTCTCATCCTCCTAATACCCTCAAGACGTATCTGGACCCCATCGAATACTTGCTAGCAGAGGTAATCACCTGTAAAATCTCTGGGGTTCTTCTAGCCAACATGGCCCTGAGCTCCAAGCTCACACAATCCTTGAACCCTCTCAATCCACTCTGCTCTAGCGTACAATATTCAATGGTTAGTCAACATAGCGTTATGTCGGACCATGTCCGATCATAGTTCTCGTCGAACTATCACCATCGGATCCAATCTGATTACTATCTCATGTCTATCCAGGACTCCGACTGGGGATCTTACCATATCAGTCAGACTTGGTTAACTCCATCGTCCAACATGCACTACTCATAGGTCACAACCACAACATGTCACAATCTCGGCCTACCATGCCACACAACATGTATTGACACGACCTACCCTCAATGCCCCGGGAATAAGGAATAAGCCATGCTCCCATCTAACTTATATGCGACATGAAGGCTAAATCGATGTCTAACCTCCATGTAACACGTAAGCCGGACAAGAAATTCCAGGTCAACGTCATCCAAAATTCAACCAGAGCTCGCAGTAACACGTAAGCCGAATAAGGAATAATTTCTTTTTCTCAAATTCGTAAGTCAATTCCAGGGCCTCAGCCCAAAACTATAAATCAATCATCAAAGTACGGGAACTCAGTCCAAAATCCACAAAATCCAAATCATCTAGGCCACTGCCCAAAACATCTGAAAACCAGTGAAAAACAAAAGTAAAACATCAATCAGTCAAGTTGCTGTATCTCAAGTGCGCCGAGTCTTTAAACTCAAAACACATGCGAATCATCAGGCCTTCCCGGGATATCAACGAGTCTTTAAACTCAAAACACAATTAACAGGCCTCGAGGGATATCACAATAACCGAGTCTTTAAACTCAAAACATATCAATCCAGGGCCCTCCCCCGTCATCAATCAACCGAGTCTTTAAACTTAAAACCAGATCCAGCCATATCCGGATTTTTAAACTCAAAACCAAGTTTCAACGGGTCTGTAAACCCAAAACCAAGTGAAAATCATAGAAATCCAGAAATCCATTCCAAAATCCGAATCCGAAATCATCATTCTGTTAGCTGGCATCCAGAATCATCATTTCGAATCCAAACCCAGAAATCCACTTTTCAAACTCCAAAACCAAATCTCGAATCGTATTTCCGAAATCCGATTCCAAAACCCGAAATCACATTTATCGAAAGTACTTTTATGAACAGGCTTCAAGTCCGAAATCACTTTTCCAAAATCCATTATAAATCATTGAAATCAAATCATATTTAAAAGCCCAAAATCAAATCACCAAAATCATGATCAAATCACAACATAAATCATAAGCTCGTAAAACGTGCAAATAAGTAATTATCTCGAAATACGTGCAAAATCGTAAATCATCAAGATCATAATCTTAAACATAGAAATCACGTATAGAAAACATATAAAACATTTATGCATGCATCATAAGTTAGAAAGGAAAGTCCACTCACAGACCATTCGCGTCGTCGCCTTGATACGCACGCAATTACACTTTCCCGGCTAATCTACTATCACCAGCTTTCCCGAACCTGTCCAAATCCTATAATAAGTTCACTAACCACTTCATAATGATTCTACTATAGCCCCGTAATTTTTTTGAATTTTTAACTATTTTTAAACTAGCCTTTAAACCTTCAGACATCCTGAAACCTATCGAAACGATGTTCGATCGACTCGAAACCAGTGCCAAAATGTTCGGTACTTCGATTACATTATTTCACATGTCGAATACTTCCCCATCAGAGGCACCACGCGCGCTCACGTGCCGCCCGAAGGGACTGCGTGTGGGCCTCACGCGCAGTTACTGTTCATCGTTTTCAACCTTGATAAACCGGTCCAGATCGACCCGGTCAAGACCCGAACCGGTGTAGGCGGTTTTCCTTCATTTTCAGTCCAATTTTGATCCTATTTCTCTCCTTAGGTTCATCCAACATATATGATCGATCTAGCTAATTCAAAACATGAAACTAGGCTAAATGATTACCTTCCCGACCTGAAGACAAAAACCGAAATATTTCCTCCTCTGTTCCCAATTACCACCGTCGTCCTCCGTCGGAGGGCGACGGTTTCACTTCCCTTGAGCTCATCTCAACTTCCAAAAGCACCACTGATCCATCAAACTGATCAAGAACCATCAAGTCCCATGTCACTAGGTTTGAACAGAGATAGAGGAAACAGAGGTGTCAGAGAATGGCTCACATTTCCTCTGGCCTTCCGTCGTGGCCTCCACCGTAATCTTCATGTCGTCCTAGTTCCCTTTTTTCTCACTAATCACCGCCAACAGATGAAGGTCACAGAGGTTTGTACATAGGGAGTTTCACGGCCAATGTCACGGTTTCCTCTCTACCTTTCCAGCTGCTTCTCTGTCCCTCCTCACTATCTTCTTTCTATTCTTCACTCTCACACCACCTTTTCCTCTGGTTTTCACTCAGACACACACAACCAGCACTGAGCTCACACACGACTCAAACAACTGGCCAAAATGCACGATTGTCCTCTGCTCTGTTTTTAATCGATCAAAGCCTATTAATCGAGCAAAAGTGAGAAAAACGTGGAACTAACTAGAAGTTACACACGTGTCCCCATCTCCCAGTGCCTGGTGAAAATATCCAATACAGTAGGGACAAATGTCCTCAAGCCTTTGCTACGCAAAGTACATCAAGCCTTCGCCACGCGAAGTACTCAAGCCTTCGTCACGCAAAGCACATCAAGTCTTCGCCACGAAAAGCACATCAAGCCTTTCCCACGTGAAGCACATCAAGCCTTTGCTACGCAAAGTACAACAAGCCTTCGCCAAGTGAAGCACATCAAGCCTTTGCAACGCAAAGTACATCAAGCCTTCGCCACGTGAAGCACATCAAGTCTTTGCCACGCAAAGCACATCACGTCTTCGCCATGTGAAGCTCTTTTCCATGCAAAGCATGCCAAATATTTGCCATGCGGACCATACTAAGCTTTTGCCATGCAAAGGGCACCAATTCTTCGTCATGCGAAGCACGCCACATCTTCGCCGCACGAAGTGCTCAAGGTTCGCCACATCAAAGAAAATGAAACCATCCAAAACCTCAACTTGTTAGAGTCGGAAAGCTACTAAAAAAAAGCTTCCAATCCCACCAAGGGGGGCAACCACCAGCCATGACAAACAGTGGGCAAATGTTTTAACAGGCGAAGTCCAATTCTGCATTTCAGCGCACAAGATCGAGATTCATTCGATCATAAATCGCTCAATTTTGATCACCCAAATAGGAGCTTGATGGCGAGAGAAAGATATAGAAGTTAGCTTTCCAACGCCATTGATCTCACTCAATTCAAAGTTGTGAAGAGTTGTTAGCGAACGTTTTTGTACACAAAGGTCAACTGCACGTACCAGTGCACGAGTACAAGATTCGCCTGGTCCTGAAAAGCTTAATTTGGATTGGCTCAGAACAAGATTGATTTCTATAGAAATGTACAGAAGTCAGCTTTCCAACACCATTAATCCCACGCAATTCTGAGTTGTGACGAGTTCCCAGCGAACGTTTTTGTACACAAAGGTCAATTGTACGTACCAGCACACAAGCACAAGATTCGACCGATCCTAAAAAACTCAATTTGGATCGCCTTGGAACAAGCTTGGTGGAAGTAGAAAGGTATGGAACTTAGCTTTCCAACCATATCAACTTCACTCAATTCCGAGTTATTTCGAGTTCTCGGCGAGCATTTTTATACACAAAGGTCACCCTCGCGAAACAGCACGCGAGCCCAAGTTGTACTTGGTTCTACAAAGCTCAAATTTCGACATCGCTCAAATTTTGACATCTCTCAAATTTTGACATCTCAAAACAAGCCTATGAAGGTTAATATTCTACGAAATTTGACAGAAAACAAAGGAAGACTTCATATTAATAATGTTGAGAAAACTAGGTTGGCAAATCACATATCGATTGCTCAACCACTTGAACTAACAAAAAAAAAAGTTGGCGAGTCACAAGTCGACTGCTCAACAACTTATTTGATAAAGAACATAAAAAATGGAGAAGCCCCCACTACAAGCCTAAGGAAAGTTCGAAAGCACGTCTTCTATACCCATTAAACGTTGAAAATGGGCCTAGTCCTCGCTTGATAAATAAGGAATCCCATCGTAGAATAGGTCGCCAATGTCTGGGATAGGGTCATCACCTAACTGCTCTGGGAAACTCAGCGGTGCAAGACCTGGCACCTCATGGGGGGTCGCCTCTCCATGTTGCACTTCTTGCTCTAAGTTTGCAGCCCGTCAAGACGCATCTTCAATGTCTCCCTCCTGAATTGCGTACTTGGGGGACATGTTCTGAAAATCAAGATACCTCTCGACGTATTCACGGGCAAGGCGTGTCTCCATCTCAGACTCACTGCAACCCAATATGAATAGCTTCAACTTCAAATCCTCCATGGAATTTTCGAGCTCCTATACATTCTGACGCGAGGTGCGGGGAGCACAAGGAGGCGAGTACATCTCAGACTTCAAACATTCAATCTCAGCACAAGCTCGCTCAGCCTCAACCTCCAAGAGCCTAATCTTCTCTCGAGAGTCTCGAAGAAAGCCGCGCAGCAGCTCAGACTCGTCGAGAGCGACGTCCCGCTCGCTCTCCGCCAACACCTTCTCGGCTTGGACGCTCCTCAATTCATCCAAACTGGCTTCTAGAAAACCCACCTCCTTCTCCAAATCTTCAATTTTTTGTTGAAGCCGGGTGTGAGATTCTTGAAGCACGGTGTGCTCAGACTTGAGTTTTTCGAGGTCAACCTCCATATTTACCCGGAGATGCAGCATACCAACAAGCTTACGAGCCCCCACCTTTATAATCTCGAGATCTTTGACGACCTTCTCATGAACCTCTTGCGCTACTCCACTCTTGGCGTACTTCGAGGGCATCTCGGCTTCGCGGATTTGAGGGATCCCCGCCTTCGCTGAAGCAACTCTGACTCCTCCATGATCAGCACCCAGGCCCTTACCGCCAGTTCTCTTCGAGGGATTTGAGGTTAGTTTCTTTGAAGGGGAACGTGCATCCAACACCAGGGCAAGGGGCACCATCCGAACTTCATGAGGAGTATGAACAACCTTTAGCTTCTTTGGGGACCTGACTCAACCCTTCACTGGACCTCTTTGAGGCTTGCCTGAAGACTTGTGCTTGTTGGATGATCCCGTTGGGCTCGAAGAACAAGACACGATCTGGGGAGCGCCTCTTGGGGGCACGGGCCGGTTGAGCACCTTCGTTGGAGGGGCGCCCAACTCGTCTTGGCATGTGCTTACTGATTGGACTCCTTGCTTCCTATGCCTCGAGGCAATGAACTAGCTTCTGATCAAGTTCGCGCGAGGATGCCCACCAGCCAAGCACCTGGGAGGACCAAGTAACCAGCTCATCTCACGAAACTGTAGAGGAACCATGAGGACTCTGTCAACCTTCTTTGTGTCAGCATGGAACTTGGTGATGGTGTACAAGTCGGAAAAGCCACAGTAGCTTGAAGCAATATTTAGACCACTGACGCTGTTACGATCCAATTTGCCTCCAAGTTCAATGCACTAAGTCCGGTACAATTCGTCATCAAATAACGTGCCCATGAAAAGCTCAACATTTTGGAACCACATGTGAACTCCTCGTGTCGGGTTTGGCTTGTGCTCCACCGAGTAGAAATGCCAGAACTCATCCTCAATGAGCTCCAAGTTGAAGAGCTCATTTAGCTTCTCAAAGCACATGATGTGGCGGTAAGCGTCGACGTGGGAAGGACAACACCCGATCTGGCAGATGATCTTGGTGAAGAGCTTCAAAAACGGAAACTTGAAACCCCAGTTGATGATCAGAGGGTGAAGTTGGATCCACTGGAGAGGCTTCACATTCTTGCTTCTGGAAACATCTCCCCTCGGGGCCTTCGTAGCTGCGAACGCGTCGCCAAGCGCAACAACCACTCTTTCAGAGAAAGCATCTTCATAGAGGCTCTTCCACTTTTCAAACTCGTCAAGGTCGAGTAGCTCGATCTGCTCCCCGAAGAACGGACGCCCGCTACACGAGCCTCCTCGTTCCCACAAGTGCATCTTCCCCGACTTCACTACTTGCTTCCCACTTGACATCCCGAAAAGAGTCGTTGTAGGAATGGGTCGTGTCTCTGAAATCAATGTGGTCGAGAACCCCGAACCTTCGGCACGTCCAAAAGCAGCAGAGCTGAAAAGGGAACAAAATTAGTTAGTTCCCAAAAATATAAAAAAAATAATAATAAATATCCATTATCTATACAAAATAGGTAAAAACATACTTTATATTTAGTATGTATTTACTTAAAAATATGCTCATATATTACAAAAAAGGTAAATATATACTTTATACTTTAGTATATATTTACTTACTTATATGAACGTACGCAAAAAAGGTAAGTATGTATTTTATTAACTAATACATACCTACTTACATATAAAAAAAGACAAAAAAGCTGCAGTAAAAATTAATAGACAAACAAAACTGCTATAAAAGAAATATATATTTAAAAAAAAATGGAACTGCAGGGAGGGAGACGGATGGGACCTGCCTGTCCCATCCCCGCGACACGCCAGCAGCAACTATCAGTCGGTCAACTCACTGTCGCCGTCACCATCACTCGCTATCGCTGTCGCCATCACTCGCTGTCGCCCGTCGCCGTCAAGCCACTGTCACCCGTCAGGCGTCACTCGCCTGTAGTCGTCGATCTGCGCGAGGCGCCTTCAGGCCTCTACAGGCTCAACAGACATCGGTGTGGGGACCTCCAGCAGCCGACAAAGACCAACTACTCCTTTGCCACCTTGCCAACATCATCCTCATCGCCTACACATAGGGCCCGCCTGTCCTTGCAGCAGCAAAGTCTGCCGACTTTCACTCTTTCCTATATTACCCTAGCCGCAATTTCCTCTACACCAGCTTCCCTTCTCGCAATTTCCTCCCACCACAACATTTGAAGATAAGAAAAATTAAAGAAGCTAGGAAAAAAAAACAACCTTCACTGTCTGACAAAGCAAAGTCCCTTCGCCTAAGCCGCTAATGATGTCAGCCCTCCTCCTTAAACAGTAAAGCACTATTAGGGTTTTGATTTTCTTTATGAAAATAAGAGTCACAAATTCTCATTTAAATAAAGAAAATAAAGCAAACCCTAATAGTTAATCGGACTCGCAAATTCAACTATGACCACAAGCCCAAAGAAATTCCTCTCGGGACAAGGTCGAGGATAATCAAAGCTCTAACTACATCCAGGAAAGAGGAGGCCTACTCCCATATAAAAAATATTAAGACGTAGTTTATTGGAACAACAAAGAAATTGCATCTCTTAGGATTCCTCGATTTCCTAAGCGATGTGGGGGCATTTGTGGAACCGTAAATTACCGAAATATTCTGGAGCTGCCACGTGGCCAACAATTCCCATAATGTCAATATTACCCTTGGTAAAATTGACATCGACATGTTACGATCTCTGCATTAATTCAATATATGTATCAGCTAAATATATTAATTAATCAGATCAATGTCGATAACAAATAACTTCCCAGCGAATTATTTATTCATTAATAAATAAGGGATTACACTCGGTATAATCACTTATTTAATACTTCCTCCGTCAACCAATCAGACACTCCGGTGTCAACCAATCAGACACTCCGGTGACTCTCAAAGCTTCACTATAAATAGATGACCTCATCTTACTTCTAAAGGTAATTAAAAACTTCTGCAAACACTCTGTCAGATTATTCTCTCTCATAAAACTGATTTAAGCATCAGAGTGTTTACACTACAAGAAATATGACAATACACTACACGCCATAGACAACAGTATATTGAAAAACTGTTGTAATATGTAGCTTAGACATCCGTTTGAATTTGATGTTGTCAAATATAGGATATAACATCAGTAAATTTAAACTAGTATTGTTTAATCCTAGGATATAGCATCAGTAATACCATATTGTTTTCTTTTGTACCTTTTAACGTCAATAAATTTAAAACTAATGATGCAACTTCTTTTTTTTTCTTTAGTTACAGTACAATCGTTGTCTATACTTCATCAAGTCCTAGGTTCGAAGCACGTTGAATTGCAAATAAAACACATAAAAATATATAAGGCGAATCTGAAAATTTGATCCCAAATGAAATACAGTGTGGTCGTTGTAAACCCTAAATTGTTAGATCTCTTCCTCTCTCTCTCTCTCTCTCTCTCTCTCTCTCTCTCTCTCTCTCTCTCTCTCTCTCTCTCTCTCTCTCTCTCTCTCTCTCGTTCAAAGAGTAGAGCCAAAGAGTAAAGTCAAAGAGCAGAGCCAGATATAGCATATCGGGTTCTGGGTTGTCCTCTTCGACTCTGTCTACAACAGATGGAAACGATGCACAATCCACCTATGGAGCTCATCAACGCCCACACTAAACTCATGGCTATCCCACTGCAAGGAACCATCATTTCGCGAACAACAGCCATAGATGATTCCCAAAATCCCAAATTCTTGCACCATTTCCCTATTAGCCTCGTCGCCTTCTCCATTTTCGTTGTCGCCGACGAGGATGATGACTCTTGCAGTTAGTTGCCTTGCATTTTGTCTTGATCTTAGGTTGCATTGAGTCAAGATACATCTCCCTTGTAGATTAAATCTACAGGGTTAGATCATTTGAGGTTAAGGAGAATTTTCATTGATGACATAGTTCGTATTATAGTTATATTACCTTGATGGTACTCATTTGGTGTTGAATCTAAGAACCTCTAGTCAAAATTTTCCTTCATTTTGTATGAGGAGGAGGGAAAATAAGAGTCAACTTATTATAAGTTCATGTATAATGTTTATGTCTGTAATTGTGGGTATTTGTCAGTCTTCAGTGCTTCATTCACAACCAAAATCTACTGTGGGAACTCTTGCATACATTGCTCCAGAAGTATTGCTGAGGCGAGAATATGACGGGAGGGTATAAAATTCTATAAGCTTAGTAATCATTTACCATGTTATGATGAGTCCCTTGGTTTTACTTTACTCAATTTGTATTTCTCTAGGTTTTGTTTGTAATTGACTGTCATGCCATTTTGGAATTGAAAGTAAGGCGGAATTTGATAATGTTATTGATTTGTTGTTCCTTTCTTTTCCATCTAATTGTGTTTGAACAATTGATGGAGTGTAACTCAAAGAACCCCCAATATTTTTGTGCCCAATATATTCTGACCTTTCTTCTTTTTGGTCAATATTCACTCTCACCATTCAAGGTTTGCTTTTCTATTCCAAATAACATTTAGCTCCGTGACTCACTTAAAGATTACGACTTTTTTTAAATGACTTATTGCATCCTATTTACTCGTTTTACATGGTCAATTCAAAATTTAATCTACTTTTTCTTGCTTATACAAGTTTGAACTGTAGCTAATAGAAAGAGAAAAAGAGAGCAATTACTTAGAAATAAAATAAAGAGCAATTACTCGTTTTTGGTCATATTAACTTGGGATCCTGTGATGGGATATCTAGATGAAATCCTAAGTTCCTAACCTTATGTCCAATAAAATAACGCACAAGACATTGCAGGGCACTTGTGGTATTGAATTGAACACCATATTACCAGACAATATAATGGGATTCGTTAACAATTCCAAGTAAAACCAAGTGTGAGAATCTTATTCCCTTGACATGTTATTCCAAATGGAAAAGATGTATGCCTAACATTCTGAATTTCTTATTACTTGACCTGCTTTTATGCAATAGTGTTTTTGAGGCCTTGTTAGGTTTCATAGGATCTCAATACTTCTTTCTTTTCTCTTTTCTCTTTGTTGTTGATTGTAATGTGTCTATGGATATGCATCATGTAACAGAGAATCACGATCCCCGAGATCAAGAAGCACTCTTTCTTTTCTTAATAAATGTTTGTCTTTTACTTGTGATCGTTTCATCTTGTTTATGTACGATGAGACAACTTCTTATAGCAAGTGAAATTAGGTGTATTCACCTCACTGAATACTACAATTTATTAGTGTTTACCAACATGTAACTTGAAGCTTAGTTTCTGTTATTATAACGTAACTGTATGTAAGCTGGAAGAGTTAGCATATAAGTCTAATTGTAATTCTTAATATTTCTAATACTATCTAATACAAAATCTTGGCTTCGACTTGTTCAATCTATAGAGCTTCGGAAACAGAGCTACTATCCAAATTTCCTTACGGAGGTAAGCTTGCCATCTCAGATTTGTAACCTAGCAGTTTATATTTTAGTATTCATTTTAAGGTTTATGTTTATTATGCTAATGACACATAATGACACTTTGCACGCCCTTTACAGGAGTGATTTTGAGGCCTGGGTTTATTTATGGGACTCCAAGTGTTGGGAGCTTAAAGTTACCACTCGGTGTAATTGGTTCTCCCCTAGAGATGGTAAGTTGCTAATCATCTTCAAACTTTTAAATATATTTCCTTAAATGTTTTGTGTAGATTGTGTTTTTACGTTGATGTAGGCATTAGTTACTTAATGCCATTTTATTCTGGGAAGCTATTTAGGAAATCCAAGGCCTCTGATGAATTTTTTTTTTAGGCTTAATGCACTCCTCTGGTCTTTTTTATGTGTTGTTAATACATTTTCATAATGCACAAACCTATTATGCAATTCTTAAACACAAAATAGTGTCATTTAGTAATTGTTAATCCATATGATTTTGATAGTACTAATCTAGTGCATTTTGACTTTCATTTGAATGATTTTCCCTTGGAGTTCAAAATCCAACAACTTTTCTAGTTGGAACTTTTGTTAGTCAGATATTATTCATCATACTTTCTGGTTAATAAATCATAACTACCTTGATTTTCTTGGGAATGAGTCAAATTACATGCTTTTAGCTGAGTTGTGGAAAATCATTCACATAGCCCAGAGGCCCTATTGAGATGTTTGAAATAAATGCGGGTGAAATGAAGAAAATGAAGCAAAATGAGATGTATGAATGTGGGTTATGGACCAAAGGATGGGTGACACTTGTCACTCATTGATTGGTCTAGACTAGATCTTTTGGGCCTACTAGCAAACAACCCAAAAGTCAACTTCTCGAATTATGTGCACCTGTAAAATCCGATCGAACCGCTAGGCCCGTAACATTCTCGTACGACGTTCAAATTCGACGCGTTGCCTATCTACGTACTTGTAATCCCTCGATGTACCTAATGGACCTCAGACCACATATAATTGACCTCCCGAGTCAAAAATAAACATTTTACCTTTCTAGGGGTAAAATCGTCATTTCACCTCGACTAATCCCGATTAATCTTGATAACCCTCAATTAATCCTTAATTAATCCCGATAATCACGTAATTTCGAGACGGGTCGTTACAGTGCATATATTGAGAGACACTTTAATTGTTATGTAGACTGAATTAAACTCACTAAAGATCTATTTGCTTTTAGTTATTGCATTCATTGAATTCTTAGTTTTGGCTTGAGTAGATCTTAGTTTTGGCTTGAGTAGATCGTAGCATAAGAACATAAAAAATTTGTGGCATGTGCAAACAAGTTTTATACTTGTATCAGACTAGGAGATTTGATTTGGATGACCTGCAGTTACAAGGTCTCAATAGAAGTTTCTTATTTTTTTTTTAATATTGCAATTTATTTCACTGACTCAACGGTGGCTTTCAAAGGCTTCTAACACTATTTGGAAAACTTTAAGTGAATTATCGGATTATCATGTGGTTTAATTTGAATCCTTTAATTGGTATGTGTTTTAAATTGCAATGTAAGGGTCACTAGTAAAAAATATAGCTTTGGAGGCAAAAAATATTTGTCGCAAAAAGCCAAAATTTGCCAGCTAAAGTCTACCGAGGCGAAAATATTTGTCGCGAGCTTTGTCAGTAAAAGCTCGCCAGCAAAGACCTCTTGTGACAAATTTTTAACTTTTGCCGTCTAAGAATTTTTTTCGCGGCAAATCTTTCACGGTAAATTATTTGTCAGGAGAAGTTTTCCGGGGCGAAACGAATTCGTCAGGGAAGAAAATCCCTCCTGGCAAATGCATTTGTCGCCTTAACTATTATATCCTAGCAAAACATATTTGCCACCATAGCACATCTATCATGACGAATATATTTGCCACAATAGAATATCTATGAACGCGTAAAAGCCCTATACTGACAAACATCTTTGTCGCAATAGGTACTCTATAATGACAAATGAGATTTTCCGCGATAAAGGATCTATAGCGACAAATTCTATTTAATTTGTCGCAATAGAGGATCTATGACGACGAATTCTATTTGATTTATCGCAATAAAGAATCTATGATAACTAATTCCATTTGTTGCTGTTCTATGTTGACAAACATCGTTGTCGCCTAAAGCTTATCTAGTAACAGGAATGTAAACATCAATTATTACAAGGATGTTTTACTTTTAAATGTCACAATAGGACTTGATTTATTGAAAATTCACAACACAACAATTGTAGAAAAGGTAATATTTATATAAATTAGTAACAGAATATACAAAACGAGTAGTAACTAAATTTCTAAATGTCAAATTAAGTTCTACATAAGTAAGGAAAAAAGACTACCCTAGGGAATAAATGCTGTTGATCCAGAGCTTTCAATCTCACGAACATGTCCATATCCCAAACCACGTATCTGCGTTCCTGGCTTCTTTCCAAGTACATCCATCAAAATATTAAGGCCAACATTAGGATCATCTCTACAGATATCTCATCCAATGGAGTATCCTCAAGATATTCTTTCGCGGCCGCTTGGAGATAATCATTATTTTTGGCTATCATCACATCCTTCAAATGAAACCAACATTAAAAACAACCTGTTATATACACTATACAGTCAAATAACCAAGTTCATATAAGTGAAGGAATGTATTGAATTTATGAAGTAGATATAATGAGATCAGTAACACTAGATTTAGATCAGTGGCAAGGACTCAAGCTTTTCTCACTTTACCATACACACATATGCATAAGTAGCTATATATAATATAAATCATCTTCATCATATTGTCCTTATTCTTATCAATCAAAATAATTATTCAAATCAAGCCACAATAAGAAAATTCAGAATATAAAATACCTACAGTTGTGAAGAAGATTCTGAACCAAGAGACAAGTCAGAAGATCCTTGACACGACCGTAGCGACCTGTAGGGATAGGGCGACATCGCCTGCTGCAATAACTCCTCGGTGGTGAAGGACTGTAGCTATAACTTCCACCCTTTATTTTCTTTCACCTATAAGAATATAAGAATCACTAAGAAAAAATTGGAGCCAGAATTGAAGCCGACGAAAAGCAGATTCGAAAAAGAAAAATTGAAGATGAACTACAATTTTATGCAAAATTAAAATGATCACTTATTTATCAAAACTTGAGGATGAACACATACGCCATAAATATATGAATTGATCGAAACGATTGGAAAAGTAAAACAGATAAATCTGAACAATCTAATTAAAGATTCTGCCTTTAAATCATAACCAAAAATCTGTACCTTGTTTGTTCCAGTAGAATCTGTACTTGTGATCCTTCTTCGGTCTCAAGAACAATGCAAAAATCTGTAACATCCAAAAAATATCATCCCAAAACAGATTTATCAACACAAAATTGAATCAAGATGGCATCACACATCCAAGTTTTCACCACCGGATTTAGGCTTTGATTTTGGATCAGGTAAGCGGCTCTTTCCTAGAGAAATCGATGGATTTCTTCCCCCCAGGATTGAACTCTTAGAGGGTTTTTTGTCTCCATATAGGGCTATACTTAGTCTCTACCTTATGCAACAATTTCCTATTACCTGAATCCCCAACCCTCTTCTTTCCACCATCCAAATTTGACAACATCTTCAACTCTTTTGCACATAAATTCCCAAAATTCAAAAAGAACAAAAGAAAAAACAACTAGACTAAGAAAATCCCATTTCCAAAATTCACCTAAAATGGAAATTCTTAGGAATTCAATTCATTTTCCCATTGAAAATGCTAAAACTACAAAATAGAATCGATATTTAAGAAAATGAATCAAAAGGGAAACTTTAATTACCGAAAGGAGCTGGCTGGCAACAAAAACTCTGCTTGTGAATCAGAAACCAAACCCTAAATTCGCAGGGTAGGTTTCAGGTAAGACTTCAATGTTTTTCACATGCAAATCAGCTAACAAAATACTTAAAAAAACATAAACTGTATAAAAATGAATCAAAATATCGAATTACTTTATGAGTTTTCTTGGACCACTTTCTTCTCTATTGGCTGCTTCTCAAAAGGATTATAATTGAAACAAGGATTCAAACAAAACAGTGGGACTGCGGTCAGAAAGCACTCTCACCCAATTCCAGCATCGCCCCAGTCCGTAAAAGAAACATATTACGGGAGGTAAGCTGATTTCTTTTACATGTTCGTAAAATAATGACTTACCGTTGTCTGAGGCTTATGTTCTGTGGAAAGTGAAAATCTTGCGAGAGAGAATGTAAATTGGCAACCTAAGTTACAGAGAAATTATAGATTAATGGAACACGACACCCAAAGGAAGGAGAAAGCTGAAAAAGACATGTAAAAGAAATCAGCTTACCTCCCAAGGGGTAAAGTATCTAAGACACTGCTCTTTCAATGAAGATGCTTTATCTTTTCCCTCTGGCTGTATATACATCACAAATAACTTGAAAAGTGGTCTAATCTAATAAGTGCATCAGAATGCTCAACAATTAACAATCTAACATGAATTCTATGCTGATCAAATACGTCATATTTTCAGATTTGACACATAACTCAAAATTTATGATCCGAATGTAACTTTTTTCATGTCTAAATTGATAACTTACCTGCAGGGTTGTCAGGACCCGACCCTCTTCTGTCAGGTCCCGATTCATCTAGCACGATATTGTCCGCTTTGGGCCTCCTTGCCCTTGCCCTCACGGTTTTGTTTTCGGGAGCTCACGGTGCAACTTCCCAGGAGGTCACTCAACTGGAATTGCACCAGCCTCAACTCGCTTAACTTTGGGGTTCCAATCCCCCCAAAGCCACTGAGCTCCCAAAAGGCCTCATGCTAGATAGGTGTGTGCCTACACCTTTAAGGCACAAGACCATTCCCTTTCCAGACCATTCCCCCTCGCAGGAATGTGGGATTGTTCACCGTTCCATCCAGGACACGGGTCTTACAATCCACCCCCCTTAGGGCCCAGCGTCCTCGATGGCACACTTCCCGCCCGGGGTCTGGCTCTGATACTAAATTTTCAGGACCCGACCCTCTTCTGTCAAGTCTCGATTCATCTAGCACGATATTGTCCGCTTTGGGCCTCCTTGCCCTTGCCCTCACGGTTTTGTTTTCGGGAGCTCACGGTGCAACTTCCCAGGGGGTCACCCATCTGAAATTGTACCAGCCTCAACTCGCTTAACTTTGGGGTTCCAATCCACCCCAAAGCCACTGAACTCCCAAAAGGCCTCATGCTAGATAGGTGTGTGCCTACACCTTTAAGGAACACCACCATTCCCTTCCCAGACCATTCCCCCCTCGTAGGAATGTGGGATTGTTCACCGTTCCCTCCAGGACACGGGTCTTACAAGGGTAGCCAAAAGGGATCTCGTGCCCTTCACATATCGAAAATAACTTTTTTGTAAAGTAACAGCATCGCCTTGAACCAGTGGGACTGCTTCTCAAATAATTCCAGAGCAAAATCAAGAACCCATAAATGAATTCACATAACCCATACAAAAATTAGTAAAAGCAAAAGTGAATTGAAAAACGAAATCAAAGAATAATGAAAGAAAAAAGGGAAAGGAAAGCACAAACTACAATTATACAAATTCGAGAGAAGAAGAGAGCACTGATTTTGAAAGACAGTCTAAACGGTGAATTAAAGGTATCTTGAAATTTTATTGTTCAAAGTTCTAATATTTTGTTACTAATCTGAAGTGAGATTATACCTGTGCAACTTCAACTGAAGTTCCCTACTTAACTTGGAACTTTCCATCACTACTCAAAGCTTATCTTTACTTGGATTCCTGTTGCTTAACTTCCTCATCAATGATAAACCTTGATTTGACATTGCGAACGTTAACTATGTCATGAATCATGATCTGGTTGGCAATTCTAGACTAAACAAAACATAAACTACTCTCTGAAAAATTGCGGTCTTTCAATATAACTCGAATTCTCAAAATATCTCTATAGCTAATAGAATAGGAGAGGGGAAACCTGAAAAGGCAACAACTGCAACTAATTTCCTTGGAAACTAAGATAACTTTGAAGTAAGAGAGAAGCAAAAGAAGCAAAACTTTGGTTGATTTAAAGCTCCATCATAACCCAACATCTTTGCTTCGTTCCTTGATTTAAAGCATGAAGATTAAAACCTGCACCATCACGGGAAGGAAAGGGATATGTAATAAAAGATTTTTAACTTAAACTTCAGGATTTTTGAACAACCTAGTACTTTTAAAGAAAATAAAACCCAAAAGCACAATTTTTTTATTCAGAAAAATCATTGAATTAAAACAAAAGGGCAATAGAAAAACATTATTCAGGCAGTCCATGACACGACCCATCCCAATCCCCCCGGGATTACCATGGAATGTGACGTGCTCCCGTCTGACAAGAGGCGCCAGACAAGGGATAACCGATTGCCATTGCCCAAACGGCCTTCCAGAGTGCGTAAGGATCGATGGAGGAGGTGTGCGATGCTCAAGTCTCTGCTGCAGTCGTATCCGGAATCAACCTGAAGGGCATTGAAAACAAAAGCTGTGAGTGGACGAAAATAAACAAGTCTGCTTAAAACATTTATAAGACATTTATGCCCCTCAGTAAAATCATATGCATGCACCAAAACCAATAATCCCATATTTATTTAGAAATAACCATTAGGGCCTTAGCCCGGAAACCAAAGCATAGTTTCAATTTCCAAAAGTAAATCCAAGAGTTATTTCATAAATCCAGTAATATGAACCATAAGGCATATAATATAAACCATAACCATTATTTTAGCCACTGCACTATACACTCCAATCCGACATCCCTGATGTCTGACGTCCCTGACGTCAATAAGGTCACAATCACAAGGCTACGCGTGCCACTCGGGTCTCAATTTTCCGAGTTAAATCCCCGAACCCCGTTCGGGTACAGCATCACCTGATGCAGCATCACCTGATGCTTAGCGTCATAGACGCTGGACGTACTAGACGCCCGTGACCTCTCCGGGGTACCTCGCCGGAGGAGACAATATAATATGGAAGGATCTATACAGTGCAGTACTAAATACATTTTATCGATATCCACATGCAAGGCATATATATATACATGGATAAAAAAATCCAAACCAATCATTAAGTTTCATCAGACGGGTCTCAAGCCCAAATACTGTGAAACATGCCATAACCAGATTTTCCATATCATCAAAACCACTATTGTTTTTAGCATGTGAATATATATAAAATGTAAACCAGAAAATATTTATTCAATTCCGTTTTAGGGTCCCCGACCCGCAATCACCGGTAGAAGTCAACTAGGCCCCTGGCCCGATTTCATAAGTTAACTGGGCCCCTAGCCCGATTCACAAGTTAACTGGGCCCCTAGCCCGATTTCATAAATCAACTGGGCCCCTGGCCCGATTTCATAAATCAACTGGGCCCCTGGCCCGATTTCACTTTATCAAATTTGTAACCGTTTCATGAAATCATATCCAACCACATTTATGGAAATCGGTGCAAATCCAGAAAACCTCGGTTTACGTGAAAATACGTAATCACCTCGAAATGCGTGAAACCATTTAAATTCACCGATATCCAAAGTAAATCATTTAATCATAATTATAACAATCATAAAACAGTTATGCATGCATCGAATTTATGAAACCAATGTCCACTCACAGACCGTTTAACCGAGCGCCTCGATACGCGTGCCATAGGCCTTCCCGGGCCACATCACTATCACCGGGACTCCCAATCCTATTCAAATCAATTTAGAGGATCACTAACCTCATCATTAACATCCTATTCAAGTCCCGTAATTTTCCCGAATTTTTAAGTATTTTTAAACTGGATTAAAAACCTTCGGACATCCCGAACAATAACGAAACGGGATCCGATCGACACGAAACCAACGCTAAAATGTTCGTTACATTGTATAGGACAAAAGTCATGTTGGAAGTTTCCCAAAATTACCTCACACGCACCCCCACGCGCCGGTTGAACTCCCTGCGCGTGAAACCCACGCGCCGGGTACTGTTCACCGTCGTTCAACCCGAACGACTGGTAAACGGGTCGCCGTGACCCGCGGGCCAACCCGATCGGTTCTCCGCCGTTCCTTGATCTTTTCCGACAGGGTTTCCTCCTACAAGATCGTCTGAGTTAAACTAGGAGTTCTGTGGAAACAAAAACAAGGAACAACGTCAAGATCCTTACCTCTCCGATCGAGAAGCTCACGGCCAACTCCACCGTCGACTGCTCTCAGCTCCGACCACCATTCTCGATGAAAACGGTCCCAATAAACTCGTCTCATCCTCTGAGTCATCCTCCCGTTTACTAGATCGACTAAAACGTCGAAAATCCCAAGCTGCCATTTTAGGCCCGAGGACGAACTCGCGGGTTTAGGGCCATATCGCCGTCGTGGTCACCACCGTGGCCACCCAAAATGCCTGGACTGATCACAGGAACCTCCACCACCCATCAGCACGATCAAAAACAATCTACAACGACAGTCCCAATTTTGAGTTTTTCGGCCTCCCCTGTTTTTCCTTCCGCCGTCATCTCCGCCGGCTCCCGCCGTTGTCCTGCCGCCTCCCACCGTCTCTCATACTTCCTCAGTCACCCACACATGTGCACAGAGGAGATGTGTGAAGGTTTTGGTGCACGGTTCGAATGGTTGTGCACTGGGTAAGCAATTATAACATGGGAAGGGAGATGATAAGGAAAAATGGATGGTCCAGATTCAATCTCACCATTGAGATTAAGGGTCTAGATCAAAAGATGCAATAAGTGGGAATACTTTATATTTTTTAATCCAATAATTTAATCAATTTGACCAATCCAGATCTGATCCCAATAATTAAAGGTTAGTAGTCCACGTGTCCCACTCAGAATCCCAGGCCAATCAGAAAACGCCACGTGTCCACGCCTCGTAATGCGTGCATAACGAAACCAAACTTCCGTGACCCATAACTTCGTCGTCGAATCTCCGATTTCGGCGTGCCGCCTGTCGTTGGATTCGCATCGACGAAACCTACGTAACGGTCCTTGGCCCTCGGCCATCGGACATCCCGATCAAAAAGTCAACATTTGCCCAAATATCGTCCAAATTACGAAAATGCCCCTGGACTTCCGTACATCATAACTTTCACCACGAACGTCGGAATCGAACGTGCCACCTGTCTATGAACTCGTGACGTCCCGAACTACGTCACGGTCATCGGTCAAAGTCCATTTGACCATCCGAATTAAAGTCAACGTTTTGCCCACGCCTAGGGGCAAAACGGTCATTTTGCGTCATTCGTCCGAAATCACTCAACTAATCCCAGATTAGTAAATCACAATTAAATATTATTAAATCCCGATATTCGGGACGGGTCGTTACAACCTTCCCTCCTTAAAGAATTTCGTCCTCGAAATTACCAACAATCTTATTCCACAACCACCTTGTGGAAAACAATTCGACCACACATCTGTGTACACTTGTACACCCACATACTGGGACAACACCAGCCTCGTTTGTACCCAGACATACCATCACAGTCATACGTCATAATAGCAACAACACTCGACCACCTCGAGTGGAAATGATCACCTGATCCGCGATAAAATCGCCTAACCATTTAGCTGACTCCTTCAGCTAGATGGTTCCATTCCATTATCAATATATCCTTACATTTGCTCCCATTGGGAGTCACCAAATCTCATTTTTCAGTCCCTGCTGACCCCATCAGTCAAACTGTCACCACTAAGCTTTACCACCCTAGTAAAGCCCCAACCATCTGTCCGTCGGTGACAACACCACGTACTACATCACTCTCGATGTAGCGCAAGATCAACCACACGATCACCATTCGCAGGGCAAGCCCAATCCTGCGACACAAAATACTCTCAATGTCCATAATTGCCGACTCCGTCAGCGAACCAAAACGCTGGGAAAATCACGGTGTGATCAAGTCACACAAGGCTACTCGTGGTCACTCTAACCACCAATTCACTCATCCTGAGTGTAAGTATACCGTCAACTTACTCCATTAAGTGGTGTAACTGGAACACATTGAATACCAGCCCAGCAGTGATCACACATATCAATACCGGGGTTCCACTAGCCAACCATGGCTAAGAGCACCTGCTCATAAAATCACTGAACCCGACAAGATCAATCTGCCCAGCGCACAGTATCCAATGTCCAGTCCACAATATAGCCAAACAAATGATATCAGAACCAAGCCGATTACCAATACATTAGTTACACACCACTGGTACATCCCATGTACCGCCATTAGGCACCACTCAGCCTAACCAGTATCAATCCTCGTACCCAGTACGTACCTCAATCCATCAATCTGACTATAGCCACCCAGGTCATAGCCAAACACGTTCCAAAAATGAAGTACCTTTGCCCCAAACCAACATGAGACAAAACGAACTCCACCCGTCATCTAGTTCCAATTCCGAATCCGAATCCGCAATTTCGTAAGAAATCCCGAATCCGAACCCAACATCATATTTTTAATCCATTTCCAAATCCGAATCCGAAATCATTATTCCGTAAGCTAGCATTGGAATAACCATTCCGCACCCAAATCCAGTAATCCATTTTCGAGCTTCGCAATCGAATCCTGAATCGTCACCCAGAAATTCGATTCCAAAACCCAAAATCTCGTTTACGTCCACCAAGACGTAACATAACCGAACCTATCGGTTGCCAGCTCAAAACACTTGATTGACTTCATAGGGAAGCCAATCCCAATATTCACATGTCAAAGGTTGACAAAATCCGACCACATCGGAAACCTACTCACCCGAGTAATCAACCATATGGACTTACTCCGAAAAGAAGTTCAGTCCCGTCATCTACGACTCACATACCAAGGTAAGAGTGATAAACTCTCCACCCATCTGGATCATCAAGATCACAATCCATATCCATCGCTACGTCACCCGACAAGTAATATCACGATCCTAGATCGTCACATCGACCAAAGTCGACAACATCGCAAATCAGATCCACCTAGGATCCACACATGTCCACATAGCTAACAATCCATCTGAAAGCTGATCGTAGGGTCTTACACCCTCAATTGAATCCTTCGCCAAATTTCCCTTGGTGGAAAGATGGCCACGCATACCACCACCAAATCCAAAATCATACAAAACTTCTTGTGTCCAATGACCCAAGGCCAAACCTGGGTCCACCTACCAATACACGCTCAACGTACTGGTAGCAACAATCATCATCTGCCACGACAGGAAATATGAAGTCAACCCTAATGACTTCGGAATACCAATCACTGATGCGGAAACGAGCACTCCTCTCGTCTCCCAATCACAACTCTCCCCGAAACGGGAGTTCCAACCACGTTGGAAACAGACATGCTCCCAATGAGATGTCAAGTCCAACCACTGGACTGCCCACGTCCATACCTCACTTGGACCACCACGTGTCCAAAATCAATTCATTACTCGGACCTCACGTCCGTCAATAATCATTTATGCACATACCCTGATTCCGAACGGAATATCCACAATTTTGCCTGAATGTGCATACCATACTGCCTCCGTCTCACATCTCAACCTAAACAGGTTCAATCCTCAGGTTCCAAGTGATTCACAATCACAAAATCCCACATCAATACCACGAATGGTTTTCCCCGACTTTTTCCAATTTCAATAATTTCCTTGTACTCTCTGGGGATATAAGAAATAAACAATCTTACCAATCTCGGAGTTGACAACAACTCCCCAAATCCACTGATTCTCATGACGTAGGGAACAGCATCCCAAGATTCCCCCAAATTTTCAATCATACCTTTGATCCATTCATCACTTGTCATCATATATCTGTTAGGACTTATCCCAACACGACACAACCTCCACTGGATCCCATCCAGTCCAAGACTCAACCACCACTGAGTCGCAGATACCAATCATCTGTTCATCATGACAGAGTCACACCCCAACTGGTGGCTCATCGTCATCACAATTACTGTCACCTGCACCAGCGCTAGTACCAGCACCAACGCACCATCATCAATACCAGTATCAGCACACAGGCATCCATACTAGTATTGGCATATAGGTATCACCATACCAACATCCATACATAGCACACGATCATCCATGCTAGCACACAATGTGCAAGGTTGTCACCCTGGATCTCCGTTCATTACGAACGACGATCCCGTAACAGCACTCGTACCCCAGGACTATGGGTACCTCCAATTTTCGCCATCGGCACATCAGGATAATGGACGTTCCCTGAACATCCCCTGATCCCCAAGTGTAAAAGCCACACTGAATACTCTCGATAGCCAGTCATCTCGACACAACTGTCGACCAACAGTCATCGTTGTCAAGATCCGTAACCACACCTCACACTAATATTCGATCCAACACGGGATTCCATATTTTATCTCATAACCGCATCCGTGGATCGAAACCCATAATCCTGACTAGACTCCCTTGAGTCATCCACATGGTCATCCACGACCTTCGCCGCTCGTCGCAGCACAAGTTCTCATTCAAAGTTCACTTTCCAGTCCATCAATTACAAGTTAGGGTTCCAAAATCACACCCTAGGGTTCCACCGAACCCGACTGCCTTCTGCAGTAAAATCCACAACCTGACCGACTCCTCGGTCCTGACATCGTATAGACGTCCAATCCAATCCAATCGTCAACTCAACGTGGGTTCCATCATGGGTTCCACCACGAAGGTCATCGGCTAACTCCGATGCACCAACCCCCGTACACTAGCCAACACTACTAGGGTCCAAAACTTAGACCAATACTCAACTGAGTTTCACATTTCCAATCAAATGGGGTTCCCTGAACCTAGCTGTGCCCAGTGGCACAACAATCCATCCATCACATGACCGAACCGACGGTCCCACATTACTAGTTAATCGAATACGACACCACTTGGGTTGAATCGCAACAATGCACGGCGTATCGGGCCAAACACACCCAATTCACCATACAAACCCAAAACTATCTATCAGGTTGACAACGGAACTGCAGCCCAAAGAGACATCACACCCTCGTCCTCGCGCACCAAAGAGCAAAACCTGCTCTGATACCACTTGACACGACCCATCCCAATCCCCCCGGGATTACCATGGAATGTGACGTGCTCCCGTCTGACAAGAGGCGCCAGACAAGGGATAACCGATTGCCATTGCCCAAACGGCCTTCCAGAGTGCGTAAGGATCGATGGAGGAGGTGTGCGATGCTCAAGTCTCTGCTGCAGTCGTATCCGGAATCAACCTGAAGGGCATTGAAAACAAAAGCTGTGAGTGGACGAAAATAAACAAGTCTGCTTAAAACATTTATAAGACATTTATGCCCCTCAGTAAAATCATATGCATGCACCAAAACCAATAATCCCATATTTATTTAGAAATAACCATTAGGGCCTTAGCCCGGAAACCAAAGCATAGTTTCAATTTCCAAAAGTAAATCCAAGAGTTATTTCATAAATCCAGTAATATGAACCATAAGGCATATAATATAAACCATAACCATTATTTTAGCCACTGCACTATACACTCCAATCCGACATCCCTGATGTCTGACGTCCCTGACGTCAATAAGGTCACAATCACAAGGCTACGCGTGCCACTCGGGTCTCAATTTTTCCGAGTTAAATCCCCGAACCCCGTTCGGGTACAGCATCACCTGATGCAGCATCACCTGATGCTTAGCGTCATAGACGCTGGACGTACTAGACGCCCGTGACCTCTCCGGGGTACCTCGCCGGAGGAGACAATATAATATGGAAAGATCTATACAGTGCAGTACTAAATACATTTTATCGATATCCACATGCAAGGCATATATATATACATGGATAAAAAAATCCAAACCAATCATTAAGTTTCATCAGACGGGTCTCAAGCCCAAATACCGTGAAACATGCCATAACCAGATTTTCCATATCATCAAAACCACTATTGTTTTTAGCATGTGAATATATATAAAATGTAAACCAGAAAACATTTATTCAATTCCGTTTTAGGGTCCCCGACCCGCAATCACCGGTAGAAGTCAACTGGGCCCCTGGCCCGATTTCATAAGTTAACTGGGCCCCTGGCCCGATTCACAAGTTAACTGGGCCCCTAGCCCGATTTCATAAATCAACTGGGCCCCTGGCCCGATTTCATAAATCAACTGGGCCCCTGGCCCGATTTCACTTTATCAAATTTGTAACCGTTTCATGAAATCATATCCAACCACATTTATGGAAATCGGTGCAAATCCAGAAAACCTCGGTTTACGTGAAAATACGTAATCACCTCGAAATGCGTGAAACCATTTAAATTCACCGATATCCAAAGTAAATCATTTAATCATAATTATAACAATCATAAAACAGTTATGCATGCATCAAATTTATGAAACCAATGTCCACTCACAGACCGTTTAACCGAGCGCCTCGATACGCGTGCCATAGGCCTTCCCGGGCCACATCACTATCACCGGGACTCCCAATCCTGTTCAAATCAATTTAGAGGATCACTAACCTCATCATTAACATCCTATTCAAGTCCCGTAATTTTCCCGAATTTTTAAGTATTTTTAAACTGGATTTAAAACCTTCGGACATCCCGAACAATAACGAAACGGGATCCGATCGACACGAAACCAACGCTAAAATGTTCGTTACATTGTATAGGACAAAAGTCATGTTGGAAGTTTCCCAAAATTACCTCACACGCGCCCCCACGCGCCGGTTGAACTCCCTGCGCGTGAAACCCACGCGCCGGGTACTGTTCACCGTCGTTCTACCCGAACGACTGGTAAACGGGTCGCCGTGACCCGCGGGCCAACCCGATCGGTTCTCCGCCGTTCCTTGATCATTTCCGACAGGGTTTCCTCCTACAAGATCGTCTGAGTTAAACTAGGAGTTCTGTGGAAACAAAAACAAGGAACAACGTCAAGATCCTTACCTCTCCGATCGAGAAGCTCACGGCCAACTCCACCGTCGACTGCTCTCAGCTCCGACCACCATTCTCGATGAAAACGGTCCCAATAAACTCGTCTCATCCTCTGAGTCATCCTCCCGTTTACTAGATCGACTAAAACGTCGAAAATCCCAAGCTGCCATTTTAGGCCCGAGGACGAACTCGCGGGTTTAGGGCCATATCGCCGTCGTGGTCACCACCGTGGCCACCCAAAATGCCTGGACTGATCACAGGAACCTCCACCACCCATCAGCACGATCAAAAACAATCTACAACGACAGTCCCAATTTTGAGTTTTTCGGCCTCCCCTGTTTTTCCTTCCGCCGTCATCTCCGCCGGCTCCCGCCGTTGTCCTGCCGCCTCCCACCGTCTCTCATACTTCCTCAGTCACCCACACATGTGCACAGAGGAGATGTGTGAAGGTTTTGGTGCACGATTCGAATGGTTGTGCACTGGGTAAGCAATTATAACATGGGAAGGGAGATGATAAGGAAAAATGGATGGTCCAGATTCAATCTCACCATTGAGATTAAGGGTCTAGATCAAAAGATGCAATAAGTGGGAATACTTTATATTTTTTAATCCAATAATTTAATCAATTTGACCAATCCAGATCTGATCCCAATAATTAAAGGTTAGTGGTCCACGTGTCCCACTCAGAATCCCAGGCCAATCAGAAAACGCCACGTGTCCACGCCTCGTAATGCGTGCATAACGAAACCAAACTTCCGTGACCCATAACTTCGTCGTCGAATCTCCGATTTCGGCGTGCCGCCTGTCGTTGGATTCGCATCGACGAAACCTACGTAACGGTCCTTGGCCCTCGGCCATCGGACATCCCGGTCAAAAAGTCAACATTTGCCCATATATCGTCCAAATTACGAAAATGCCCCTGGACTTCCGTACATCATAACTTTCACCACGAACGTCGGAATCGAACGTGCCACCTGTCTATGAACTCGTGACGTCCCGAACTACGTCACGGTCATCGGTCAAAGTCCATTTGACCATCCGAATTAAAGTCAACGTTTTGCCCACGCCCAGGGGCAAAACGGTCATTTTGCACCATTCGTCCGAAATCGCTCAACTAATCCCAGATTAGTAAATCACAATTAAATATTATTAAATCCCGATATTCGGGACGGGTCGTTACAGTCCACACATCTATTAAATTCGTGTTCTGACTCTGTTTTATTCTTGTAAATCCCTGCCAATGCAACCTTCATTAGCACTTTTGCCGTTGCTTAGTTTATTTGCGTTCTTCTTCAGGGCAGAGAGTGAGAGATGCTTGAAGCTTAAAGATAACTGACAGAATCTAATATGGAGAGGGAAAGTCAGATTAGCGAGAGCCTGAGTCCGAGAACCAAGAGAGCATGAGACGCGAGAGGGGAAGTCAAAGTAGCAAAAGCCTCAGAGAAAACCGAGAGAGATTGACGCTGATAATGATGTCGTACAGATGCTGGGACAAACCTGGGAGAGGAAGCTGAGCGAGAACTCAGAAAATGAGCGTTACTTTTCTTTCCCTGCTGCGAAAACCCAGGTAGTGAGTGTTGCATTTCTTTCCCTACTGCGAGAACATTTTGATTCAGAAAAAGGACGGGGAAGAAGAAAAGGGGTCGGGGAAGAAGAAATTGGAGAATTCAGAAACCTGAGCGGCAACTGCAAGATGAGGATTGAGGAGTACTGATCGAATAGGGTTTCGTCCTTGGAAAAAATATGATATATGAAAAGGCATATTTTTGTCCAGAACAAAAATCTTAAAACGACGCCGTTTTGACACTTTCTTTAATGCCTATGCCGGCAAATTCTAATTTCGTCAGCAAAGGGTCAAAATTTTCTCTCTTTTATTCTCGAGAATTAATCCCGCTTTTTTTTTTCCTGCGTAAATTGAAAGGAAATAATTCAGGCCGAAATTATTTTTGGGAAAAAAAATGGCGACGAAACAATTTGCCGTCATAGATCTCTTATTTGTCGCCTAAAATTTCGCACAATGACTAAAATTTCCCACTGAACCTTTCACGGCAAATTATGAATTTTGTCGTGAAAGTGATATTTTCGCGACAAATTTGTGCTTTGCCACAAAATATTTTGCCGCGAAAGCTATAAATTCTTGTAGTGGGTGCTGTAGTTTGACTAATTTCCTACATGATTTTCAGATCTAGGTTGTAACCTTGCTGTTTCTTTCATCTCCTCGGTTGACATTTAAATTTCACTTCAGTTGTCATTAGTGGAGCCACTAATCCAACTTGTCAAAAATAGGTTTGCAAAAACAGCACAACGTTTGGATGGTATATATAGGCCATGCTATTAGTTTCGAAGATAGTAATGGTTGACATCAAAGCAAGTCTGACTATTTATTGCACTACAGTTGCGATCCAGACTACTTCGATTTGGTTTTCCCTATCTGCAAGAGTTTGCTAAATTCTTACGAAAGAGTAGAGAACTTCCAACTCCACTCAATGTAATTTGTAAGCTTTTTATCGAAGGGTCAAAGCCATAACTAAGAAGGGACACCGATGGGATATATTCCTCATCTCAAGGTAGTGTAGGATATATTGTTCATCTCAAGGTGATATAGGATATATTTATAGGCTAAATTGTATATTTTCGTATTTTATGGAATATTAACAATTGTAATTTTTCTCTATTAATAAAAATTTATCTTTTATAGGATTTTAATATGATTTTTGTGATGAATGAATTCTTATGAAGTAGGGTCTTTTAGACATCGTTCATATTTATCATTTAAGACAATGATTATTTCATACAAAATACTGTTATCTAATTATACTTTAGACAATGGTAATAAACAAACAATGTTGCATAATACGACTTTAGACAACCACTTGTATATTTTAACCGTTGTGTAAATGTATTTTAGACAACGGTATTTTTATAAATCGTTGTGTAAAGATACTAAAAAAACGGTATTAAATGTAAACAGTTGTGTAAATGTACTATAGACAACGGTATCAAATATAAACCATTGTGTAAAGATACTTTAGACAACGACATTTATCAACAACCGTTGTGTAAAGTACTCTTTAGACAACAATATACATATATACCATTGTCAAGAGTACCCATTAGACAACGAATTTCAATAAGTATCGTTGTCTAAACACCCCCTTTAGAAATTAGGGGCAATTGTAACGGTATTTAAGCGGAATAGACAACAGATTTTCTCCATTGTCTAAATGAAAATTTGTTGTAGTGGTACCTTATTGAAAGTTATCATGAATTCCTACATGTTATGTGATAGGTATACTGTGGGAATCTAGGTGTATATAAATATGGGTATCTACTTTCACAGATACTATGCCTTTATACCAGAGCTTAAACATATTCTAAGCAAAGACCTTCTGATCTGAAAGAGAGGAGAAGAAGATCAATATTGTCAAATCTTGTTCATCAAGATATCGAGGCGAGGTTTCACCTTAAACTCCTAATCACTTATTATTGTATATATTATCTCTTGATTGTATGTTTTTGAAGAATGTTTGATCCTAAGTAGGTATGAATTGGTTTACACAGAAAGCATAATATCCATGTTTCTGAAGTCGCGAGACATTTCATCGATTCAAAAAATATGGTCAAAGCAACTGATGGGTGAAGAATTTTCATAACAAACTTGCAATCCAGCATTATTTTTCTGAAATCCAGAAGAAAAAAAAAATGTAGAATATTTGTTGTTAAGAATAGTCAAAATTAAGAAGAAGCGAACTGGACCTTCATATAGACTTAGAATTTGAGTCTGGAAAAAGAAAAAAAACAAAAGACAAAGTTACCATCATTTTTAACTCAGTTTAGATGATGAAGATGGACGGGGAAGGATACAAAATTTTAATAAGTACAATAAACCCAAAAAAAAAAGTGCACTATGCGGAGGAATGAAAAACTTTATTTCTATACTCCATTGTTTTTTTTGAGAGAGAGAGAGAGATGAATATTATTACATGTTTTGGAAGTTCCTAATCAAGCAAAAATACATGATTGATAACAATCAAAAATGAAAAAGAAGAAAGTGAATGAAAGGGAAATGGGAAAGAGAGAAAAGAAAAAGAAAAAAAAAAGGCACCCGGCACTAAGTGTAAAGCCGTACTGTAGGCATTTCGGAGATGTACTTTGTTGATTAGTTGCATATATTAAACTGTAAACATGCAAGACCCAAATTGATAGGACATTTTACATATATCATATATGGATTACAACGACTTAATGGTCTTAATTAAAGCACAAGTACTATTCATTTATTATGTATTATAATTATTATTTTCAGTTGTGACTGAGTCATTTTTAATTAAAACAATTCATGATTTGTTTTTTTTTTATTATAAGGAAATGAGTATTTTTTGGAAATTATCCATAAAATATGTCATCGAGCCGCGGGTTCGAATTTAAGACTAATTATCTATAAGCTAATCAACACTAAAATCAATTGAATTAGACTCACTTGACAACTCATGATTTGTTAATTTTGATAACGAGACATACATATATATTACAAAAAGACTTGAGCAAAACAAAATTAATCAAGCATCGTTGTCAAATGTCAATGCTTGGCCTTTTCTTCTTTCTTTAAAATGTTGACTGCACAGCAGGTCTATACAATAATTGAACCAACCTGAATGCCTAAAAAAACAAAACCTTATAAGTAATTTGCTAACTCCTTGCTGCCATATATAGATTATCATCCTCAAAACTGCTCTAGCTAGAGCAAGCACATATATTTCGGTCGATAAACTCTTTGCAGTCCTGGTATCATCAAATTAGTGGTGATTGATTCAGCTTGATCACTACGTTTGTTTTTGCGTAATGAAGCGTAACGGCGGAGTAACACGTTCCGATTTGGAGAAGCAGTCAGAGGAAGCAGAAGGGTAGGTTTTCATTACCTTATAGCTCTCGCTTCCTTAAATTTGAGACTAGCTAGCAATTTCTTTTTCTATTGTTTTAATTAAATAAGTTTGTATATCAAATATATATAAATATATATATATATATATATATGCATATATTACATTTTATATGATTATATATAGCTTAAACAATTCGATCAGCGGGACATTTTATATATGATCTTCATTTCCAGATCCGTCGTCGTCGGAGGCTCGAAGCCGGTGAGATCAACGGAGAAAAGCGCCTCCAATTCCAAAGGAAGAGGAAATTGGTCCAAAATAATGGGAATTTGTGATCCATCAAAAGGGCCATATCTTCCCATATGGAACATGATATTTGTGATATCATGTGTGTTGGCTGTGTCTCTGGATCCCTTGTTCTTCTACATTCTCATCATCGATCAACATAACAAGTGCCTCCAAACTGATAAAGTCTTGAGTTTCGTTACTCTTCTTCTGCGATCACTAACCGATGTCATTTTCGTGGTGCATATTATAATTGAAATTTATGTTGGTGTTACAACTCCAAGGGTCAAAAAGTACGGTGCATCTGCACTCACAGAAAAACTGCTGAAAACTACACCTGAAGCCACGAAAACCGCCGAAAATTTAAGCTGGAAATCAAAAATCGAACTGTTTGCCATGAAAGCAGCTCACAAAATGCCGTGGTTATCTGTCTCACTCATAGTTGATGTTCTCTCTCTTCTTCCCATCCCACAAGTAATTACGTAGTAATCAACATAAATTATTATTTATTCAGCTTTAATTTGAATCTAATTTTTTTTATTAATTCAGTTTCAATAATTATATATATGTGTATTAATTCATGCAGCTGCTAATAGTATTGACTTTTAACCATATGAGAGGATCTGGATATTTGGAACATAGAAAGATTCTCAACGTCTTTCTTCTTGGTCAATATCTACCTAGGGTCCTTCGAATTCATCTCTCATCCAGAAAACTTAAAAAAACCACTGGAATATGGATTAAAAGCCTCTACAATTTCTTCCTCTACATCCTTGCTAGTCACGTAAGTAATTTCATCTCCATCCATTTTTCAATCATTTCATTTTTAATGTGGCTTATGATCGATGATTGATCATGAACGTACTATCGTGCGTACGTTTAGGTGCTGGGAGCTTTTTGGTACTTCTTCTCTATTCAGAGGGAGACGTCATGCTGGCACCGAGCATGTGCAGATCATAGTACAGACCCCAAGGGATGCATGAATACTTTTTACTGCAACGGTCTATTAAGTGGTTCAAGAAACCTCACATTTCTAAACGAGCATTGCCCATTAGATACTCCTGAAGGTGCTTCGGCGCCCTTTGATTTTGGCATCTTTCTTGATTCGCTTAAGAATAATAACACAGAGCACATCAAGTTTGGAAAGAAATTCTTTTACTCGTTCTGGTGGGGCTTGCGAAATCTGAGGTGCGGCATACATATATATGCAATCAACATTAGTGATACTTATATCAAAGCAAAGAACCCAAATTTATCTCATCAACATATACACTCTTTTTAACTTTTTGCAGTAACTTTGGCACAAATCTTACAACCACGACGTACGTGTGGGAAAACTTGTTCGCAATTCTCATTTCTATCATTGGCTTGCTACTATTTTTATATCTCATTGGAAATTTGCAGGTTGGGATATATATAAACTCTCTTTCTCTCTCTCTCTCTCTCTCTCTCTCTCTCTCTCTCTCTCTCTCTCTCTCTCTCTCTCTCTCTCTCTCTCTCTATATATATATATATATATATTAATGTAGCTTATTAATTAATTAATTGTTTGTTTAATTGTGTTGAGACAGACTTTTATGCAGATGGAAGCTCAAAAATCAGAGGAGATAAGACAGAAGATTAAGATGAGGAAGCTTGATATACTAACTTGGATATCCAGAAATAAACTCCCTGATGATATAAAGAAAGAAATTATGGATAGCATAAAGGAAAAATCCAAAAAAGATAAAGATGCTGTTCTTCAGGACGACCTTTTCTCTATTCTTTCCCCACAAACCAGAAAATCTGCCAAACGTTGCCTTTGCTTGGAACCACTTAAGACTGTATGTTCAACGGTCCCAACCTCCTCCTTTCTCCGTCACGCGCGAATATTTATAATATAACCATGCTATTTTTAGTGGTTTTTCTTAATTTCTAGCTACAAATCACACACTTAATTTAATATATAGCTGGTAAAAATTCTGATCGTTTATATATATAGGTGCCAATGCTTGAAAACATGGATGACAAAGTGTTGAGAATGATGTGCGACTTTTTGAAGCCGGTGATGTACAACGAGAATAGCTTCCCCTTTCGAATGGGAGATCCACTGGATCGCATGCTGTTCATTATTGAAGGGACCATGTGGACCTACTCGACCACTGATACTGAAGCTTCATCAATGGCCAGCAATCCCCTTAAGAAAGGTCAGTTTTATGGGCAGGAGCTTCTCAAGTGGGCATCAAGCAGTTTCAGCGATTTTCCGATTTCGACTAGACATGTTAAAAGTCAGACAAAAGTGGAAGCCTTTGCTCTTATGGCCATGGACTTGGCAATTGTAGTAGATAAATACCAACGACTCTGGAACGTCAACAATTGTGACAATCCTCAGGAGGCCAAGGAGGACATGGCTCGTTCTACGATAAATCAAGCAGTGCGTCGTTTGCGCAATAACCGCCATGTACAGCACTCACGCCACACCGCTGTCGCTCCAAATACTAGTACTACCAATAGTGACACCTAATACTCCTAGCTACCCTTGTGCTACCTACGTCCATCGATATTGAAGAATACAACAACCTCACAATTACATATTTGACGGCTTCAATAATCAATATGCATCGGTTAATATACATATATCATGCTTGTATGTTTTTTTTTCCTTTTTCAAGTTCAGTTTAAATTATATATTGAGGTTTCGGCACGTAGTTCATCATATATACAAGGATGAAAATATCGATATCAACGGATATATCGTTAGTCAAATTTATGGATATTTCCCTTCAAATATCAGTATCGATATTGATATCGTTTATGGTCAACAAAAATGACGGAAATTCGGTCTAAAAGTTGGAAATTTGAAATGAAACTTTGAGAAAAACTTAAATATCCAATAATGGTTATATAAAACTAATAAAAACTATAAAACGACTTTGATATAATAAATATATGATGAATAATATGATACAATAGACTTCTTCCGATAACTAATAATATAAAATTTTAAACATAAACATAAAATTAAAGTGAATTACTATAATTGAATGTTAATATAATTAAAAATATAACAATAAACATAAAAAAATTTCAATGGAAGAAAAATTATAAAATGAGTAAATATATTTAAAATTGGAAAATAAAAGGATGAAAAAATAGAGCTAATCTTTATTCAAAAATTGGAAAGAATTGATATATTTAAAATTGGAAAAAGAGGACAAACATTGTTGAAAATTTGGAAATCTATGGGCTTAAAATAAGACAAAATGCTGAAATTTCCTCAATTTCTTCCCCCCTACCATTTCTTATGCGCCGTTGGCCAATTTTAGCAAAATTTCGACAAAATTTCGCCGATAATTACCAATTTTTTCATCCATAATATTATATGACTTTATTAAAACTAACTCCCATACTTTTCCTGCTCTACATTTCACTTTCATCATTTATACATCCAAAAAATTATATATATGTAATACTCATATTTTAGTACCAAAGAAATGACAGTAACAATTATCAAAGGTAATAATTACCAAGTTATCCCTCAAAAGCTATCTCGGGCAGCTATCTCAATTTTATGACAAGTTGTCTCACATTTTGTTCTCTCTAGAATACTCTAAAACTGAGCACAAAATTAAAACTCAGAAACATCATCGCCTCCCTCTCTCTGCGATCTTCATCGTCGTCTTCTTCTCCTTCTTCAGTACCGCCTCATCTGTTTTACAATATTAAAACTATGCAACTTGAAAGAATCCATCAGAGCTAACAAAAATCCTTGGCTAGATCTTCGACAAAATTTCAGTTTAGGTATGTTTGTGAAATTATTTAAATTTACAAACAAGTGTTTGGGTTTAGTTCTTTCATTCTTCAATTAAGCTTTCGTTGATGGATTTTGTGGTTTGATTTTGTTGCGTATGTTTTTTTTTTTAAGTGGAGAAGTAGTAATTAAGCGGAGAAGAAAGGCAAATTAGAGGTAGCGACATGATTATCGATAAATTTCGATAAATTTCGTCTAAATTTACTGAAATTTACCGATATCTTCCAATATCATGTAAATTGGGGAAAAAAATTTCTCCTCCTCCTATTTAGATGCCAGAGTTCCAATTTTCCGATATATCTACCGAAATATCGGCGAAATTGCCGATATTTCAATCTATGCATATATATAGAGCTAGGTGTATGCACGCTCTTATAGTTTACTTTTCAGCTTCTGATAATGATATATATATATATATATGTATATATACATGCAGTGCGTACAATTAAATGATTGATTTGGTACGTACTTCGATAAGATATTATATAATAAAAAATTCATATCCTCAATTATTTTTAATAATAATAAAAAAAAGTCGTCATTGTTTCCATCTTTCGAAAGTCAGAGTCTGGAAAGTATGATATTGACTTGGCGCGATAATGCAACCAAATTAAGTCTGAATAAGTTGTTCTTTATAAAATATCAATTTAATATTACCTTTATATATTGCATATGGAGTCCAATCGTCTATTATTGATATTTTCAATTCACCTCTCTCTACTACTGAGTCATATTATATCTTTTTGTTTCGGCCAATAAAGAAATGATGATCATAAATAGTTGATGTGGGAATTAACTTGTATAACCCGGCCCATACGGCCATACCTATAGACTATAGTACGTACGTACCCACATTACAAGAAATTTTCTATAGCCCAGCGAAGGTGCTTTATCGAGCAACCTCAAACTTTCATCGGGTGAGACGATAACTGGTGAGATTCCGTCGGGTAATTTTCGTCGAGCCATTGTTATTGAGCTACAACATATAGGACAGGTCTTGAAGGGAGTGAGAGGGACACAAGTCTCTAGCCCAAAATAATGTAAGTCCAAAATGGTTTTTATATTAAAAAATAAAAAATAAAAATCCTACGATAATTGAGAATTAAGAGGGACGCTACAATCAATCATGTGTTTTAATGAAGTTTTTATTACTTTGTTGTGTGAACATTAAACCCACAAACCCCCGATCCTGATCTGTTTTAGTCTAACTTATCTTAAATCTAAACTTAAATTGGAAATAATCGTTGTAAATTAAAATCATCATTGAACAAGTCCTCGAGGGTTCGACCTTTGCATGCTACTATACATGTAACGACCCGTCTCGAGAACCGGGATTAGTGAAGTGATTAGTAACGGATTAGTGAACTTAATCGGTGGTTAGTTGGTTACGTTTGGTGACAGGACCCATCCCAATCCCCCCGGGATTAGTGCGGGATGACCCTGCTCCCGTCTGACACGAAGTGTCAGACAAGGGATATTCTCGTCCTTTGCCCTCCCGGGCTATTAGAGTACGCCAGGATCCGGAGGAGGTATGTGATATCTCGGTCTCTGCTACAGTCCACATCCAATGTCAACCTGAAGGGCAGTCAAAACATTAAAAACTATGAGTGGACAAAACAAGAATTTATAAAAAACATTTTAACGAGAAGACATTTGTACCCTTCACTAAAAAGCATGCATGCATTCGAAAACCATTTATCCAAAACAAACCATATGTGGGACGAAGCTCAAAGCAGATATAAACCAAGGTCGAAAGGACCACAATGAAAACGACCATACGGGCCACTGCCCAAATCCATAAGGGACTCGGCCCCAAACCATAAAGAAACCAAGTACACGAGCCACTGCTCAAATCCTGTGCACACCTGTACACACCACATATCATATATCATATATCCATCACATACATATATATAAGTCACACAACCAATCCTGTCACGGTATCCAAAGCTACGCGCGTGCTACCCGGGTCTCAATCCGAGTCTTCTCAAAGTCAAGGTCAATGTCCGCAGACCACTGACCCTACTCGAGGTAATAGTAACCATAGCCTTCCTGAGAGTAAGGAACCCAACTGGGGGGTGACTCCACTCAGTCGGTGCTCCGTGACTACTCCGGGGTCCACCCAGGCCAACGACCCTCCCCGGAGGAGATAATGGAAGTAAAGGAAGGTAGATGAACATATATATACATAACATAAACATTCATGACCGGTTCCCCCGAACCGTCATGATCCATAATATCCATAATCAGGTAACATGCCGGTTCCCATAAACCGTCATGTACCGTAATAACATAACCGAGGTAACATGCCGGTTCCCATAAACCGTCATGTACCGTAATAACCAATAAGGGTTCATGCCGGTTCCCATAAACTGTCATGAACCACGATACCATAACGAGAGTTCATGCCGGTTCCCATAAACCGTCATGAACCTGGGAATCCATTTAAGGTTCCCTGACCTGAAATCAAAACCGTAAAGTGACTGGGTCTCGTACCCGAACATAGGACATCAGTTGGGCACCGTGCCCGATATCTGAGGTCATACGCCCGAGACAAAACCAAATGGGTCTCATACCCGAGTTTATCATTTTGAAATCCAAATCCAGTTCATTAAATCAATACAGAAATACAGACCCGTATAAGCACCGTATAAGGCCGAAACCTCGAAATACGTGCTTATACGTAACCACAAACAAATGCACCCATGGCATCATCAAACAAGTAATAAAACATATAATAAACATTTATGCATGCACCAATTTAGAATACAAGGTCCACTCACAGACCGTCCGAGCTGCCGCCTCGATTTGCGTGTCATACGGCTCCCCGAGCCGATCACCGTCACCGGGACTCCCAAACCTGTCCAAATCGTAATAGAAGGTTACTAACTACTTAATTAACCTCCTACCAAAGCCCCGTAATTTTCCCGTATTTTAACTATTTTTAAAACCGAACCTAAACCTTCCGATGCCCCGAAACATATCGAGACGGTGTCCGATCGACACGAAACCAGTCCCAAAATGTTCGTTACATCGAATAGAAGATTTCGTATGTTGGAACCTTCCCCAGATTCCCTGCCACGCGCCCTCACGCGCCGTCTGAAGTAGCTGCGCGTGGGCTTCACGCGCCTGCTACAGTACCTGCTGACGTCATCTGACAGCTGTCAGGTCTGACATGTCAGACTCTGACAGGTGCCACGTGTCAAGATCCCATTGGTCCACGTCACTGTGCTGTCAGTGCCACGTGGCAGTCTGACATGTGCCACATGTCATCACGGCACTGGTCCACGTCAGTGCCACGTGTCAGCCACTGATTGGGCCACGTCACTGACATGTCAGTGCTGACTGTGCACTGACATGTGACACGTGTCGCACTCCTATTGGCCCATTTTCTGACATGTCAGCTGACATTGTCAGATCTGACAATGCTGACGTCATCCCTGACATGATGACGTCAGCAGGATGACGTCACCTGTCATCCCTGCCCTCCCGCGGGTCGACCCGAACGTCTGCAACCGGGTCGCCGTGACCCGCGGCTTGACCCGGCCGGTTCTCCGCCGTCCGGCCACCAAAACCGTTCCCGTTTGTCCCATTTTCATCCTCTAATCCTAACCTAGGGTTCTATGACATTAAAATGGAAGGAAAACACCGAAAACCATACCTTCGAGCTTGACCATGGCGGCCGTGCATTCCTCCGCCGTTCACGGCTGTTCCAGGCCGCTCTAACCTTCAAAAACAATCCCATTTCTCTCCTAGGTCCCCCAGAAGCACAACCCAATCATTAGTTTCAATTAAAACCTAACAAAAACAAAACTTGGATTTTTAAATATTTTCACCTCTCGGGTCGAGCTCCTCCGCCGTGTCCTCCATCGTCCGCCGCCGTGACTCGTCGTCCCAGCCTCTCTGTCCTTCCCTCCCGTCACTCACGGTCACACCCAAGCATTGAATGGTGATGGGTGTATGTGTTTCGGTTTTTTGAAAGAAAATGGAGAAAATGGGGTTATGGGGTTTCGGGTGGTAAGGAAACAAAGAAGAAGGGGATGGCTGATGAGAGAAGGAGATGTGATCAGATGAGAGAAGAGAGGATTGATGGTGAGGATTGATAGTTAGTTGGTAATGGATGGTTAGGATTAATGGTTGTTAGGTTTAATTATATAATAATTAAAATAATAATATTTAATTATTTAGATCCACAATTTGGGGGATCAAGTCAATGGGATGAGTGACACTTGTCACTCATCCATGGGGCCCACCAAAATATCCACCCAATCAGATTTCGCCGAAACGTCCCCGTCTCGAAGTTCGTGCATAGTGAAATCGAATTTCCGTGACCCATAACTCTCCCGTTTGAAGTCCGATTTCAGAGTGCCGCCTGTCTATGGATTCGTATCGTCCTTATCTACGTAACGGTCTTCGGCCCTCGGCCATCGGACCTCCCGGTCAAAAAGTCAACTTTTGACCCCTTTTATCCAAAATTACCAAAATGCCCCTAAACTTCCAAACGTCATAACTTCCTCCCCGAACGTCGGAATTGAACGTGCCACCTGTATATGAACTCGTGACGTCACGAACTACGTCAGGTCATCGGTCAAAGTCCATTTGACCGCCCGATTGAAAAGTCAACGTTTTGCCACCACCAGGGGCAAAACGGTCATTTCGCATCGTTCGTCCGACTTCGCCCAACTAATCACGGATTAGCCTCACTAATCGTGATTAGTCACTAATCTAATCCTGGAATTTGGGACGGGTCGTTACAACCTTCCCTCCTTAATTAATTTCTTCCTCGAAATTCCAACCGACCTAATCTAACCGTTCTTCCCTCCTTAATTAGTTTTGTACTTGAAACTTTAACTATCCTGATTCCACATCCATCCCGTGGAAAGTAGAATCAACCTCAAAATACGTGTACACTAGTACACCAACTAACCAAAACCATCCTTACTCGTCTGCAGCCAGACGTACCGCTAACATCCATGTCGTATCGACTACGTTCGACTACGTCGAATGACAGTAGTCATACGTTCTGAATTGACACTACTTGTCAAATCTACCGTTTCGTTGACACAACCAACTAGACGGTTCCGTGCTCAACCACTAACTATCCTGACATCTACTCCCACTGGGAGTCACCAAAACTCACTAACCGATCCACGATGACACCTCCGACAAATTGTCACCACTTGACAGTCGTCAATCGAAATCTGTCACTATACTCACTCGTGGTTACACTAACCAACAATTCACCCGACTTGTGTGTAACTAGACCCATCAGAAATACCATGACCCAATGAACGGTATCCAATGTCCAGTTCACGACCTCAACTAATCCAATGGTATCGGAACTAAGCCGACTACCAACACGCTCACCAACGGACTACGAGTATAACCTATATACCGTCACTAGGCACCACAAGTCTGCCCAGTGTCATACCTCGAACTACGTACAAGGTACAGACGTCTATCCATCAACCTAACTACAACCACCTAGGTCATAGCCAAACACGTTTCTACTATAGAGTCCATTTTTCCAATCCAGTATTAGACAAATCGAAACTCCGACCCATTATCCATTTCCAAATCCGAATCCGAATCCGCAATTTCGTAAGAAATCCCGAATCCAAATCCAGAAATCATATCCATAATCATGTCCAAATTCGAATCCAAAATCATTATTCCGTAAGCTAGCATTTGGAATAACCATTCCGAACCCAAATCCATAAAAGAAAATCTACAGTCAAGCTCTAGACTCAAATCCTGAATCGTCACCCAGAATCTGATTCCAAAACCCAAATCTAGAAATCCTTTTTTCAAGTTCCAAAATCAAATCCTGAATCGTCATCCAGAAATCTGATTCCAAAACCTGAAATATCTCGTTCTCGTCTATCAAGACGCACCATATCTGAACCTATCGGATACCTGTTCAAACGATTTATACATTACCCTCGATTGACTTCATAAGGAAGCCAATCCCAACATCAACACATCTAGGTTGACCAAATCCGACCACGTCGGACAACTACTCATCGGACAACTACTCAGGCGAGTCGTAAGCCATATGGGATTTACCTCGAAAAGAAGTTCAGTCCCATCATCCTCAACTCAAACATCCCAGTAAGAGTAATAAACTCTCCACCTATCTGGATCATCGAGATCACGATCCAGATCCATAGCAATATCCAAAGTCCTAAGCCAATTCCCACATCTAAACAGATCAGTCAACGACGAGACACGCCGAGACTGTGGGTTCTCACTGATTACCTCATATCAATCCTTGTCATTCCACCTAGGAAAACCAAGGATGATCCAAGGTAATGACATCAAAAGTCATCCTACGTGAATGCAACCAAAACTCGCTGCACTCACCACGCCACGTAATTCAACATCGTCTGCCACCATACAGAAGATGAGAATCTCAGTCACCCGACGTCGATATACTAAATACCAACGCGGAAAACCCACATTCCACTCGTCACCTCAATCGCAACCTCTCGCGATTCCGAAGTTCCAACCAGATTGGAAACAACATACCCGGACATCAACCATGTGTCCTCTAACCAGTTTAACTCTATCTGAGTTCCACTCCTGAACCACAGATACCGAACATATGCCCATTACGAAGGATGTGACTCAACGTCATCAAGATCACCGGCACCAGTACCAGCGCTAGTACCAGCACCACGCACTATCACCAAAACTAGTGTCAGTATCAGCACGCCGTGTGCAAAACTGACACCCTGGATCTCCGCTCATACCGAGCGACGATCCCGTACCTCTCCTCGATTAGGAGAAACTCTGTCTCCCTCGTACCCAACAACTCTGGGTACAGTCACCCTGACAACTCATACGAGAAAAGGAAAACGTTCCCCGAACGTCCCCGATTCCCAACAATCGTAACTACAACCACTCTCGGTAGTAGTGCCTGCCACACACTCGTGCAGGCCTCACTACCAGACATCACTATCGAGACTCCGCATCCAACGGAATCAACTGTTCTTACCAACCATTTCGTCTCCCACTCAGGGATTCCATCGACAAGTACCAACCTTGATACCTTGTCCAACCAAACACTAACCAGTCGTAACTCGACTAAGACAATGTCGTTTACCAGGTCACCCGCGACCTTAGTTGCACCAACCCACAACTGAAGTAGCACGACAACCAACTCGGCCTAACCGATACGTACAACCCTGACTGCGAAGTGCAGTCCCAACACAAGCTGACATGACTAGACCGACTAACGAATCCAAATCCGATTAGTCGTCCAAGTCAAACCACTCGTCAACTCCCATTTTCGAACCATACACATACGGTAGGGTTCCACAATCAAGCCCTAGGGTCACTCTGAACCCAACTGCATAAGGCAGTAAAATCCACGATCTGACCGACCCCGCGGTCTGGACATCATAAAGACGTCAATCCAATCCTACCGTCAATCCAACTAGGATTCCCCGAATCCAGCTGCTAACTGCTAACTGCAGTAAATCCATCTAACTCAGCCAAATCCGATTATCCAACTCAATAATATTCGACCATCCGATGATCACAATTCCCAACTAGTCGTCGGAACCAATCCTACGACATCGTAAAAGACGATCCCAACTAACCGTCTCACGATCCAAAAGCTAACGTACGAATACGTTCACCCTTCGTAGGGTTCCACACTGCCAACCACGAAAGAACTATGGCAACCCCGGCATCAAATGCCGAACGAAGGCATGCCAATCCTACTAACTATCGTACCAGCACCCCAACTATCAGGTTGATCACGAACTGTAGCCCATTGAGATATCACATCCTCGACCTGCGTACATACTCCAAGAGCTACACGGTTGCTCGAATAGAGACAACCCCGCTCTGATACCACGTTGACAGGACCCATCCCAATCCCCCCGGGATTAGTGCGGGATGACCCTGCTCCAGTCTGACACGAAGTGTCAGATAAGGGATATTCTCGTCATTTGCCCTCCCGGGCTATCAGAGTACGCCAGGATCCGGAGGAGGTATGTGATATCTCGGTCTCTGCTACAGTCCACATCCGATGTCAACCTGAAGGGCAGTCAAAACATTAAAAACTGTGAGTGGACAAAACAAGAATTTATAAAAAAACATTTTAACGAGAAGACATTTGTACCCTTCACTAAAAAGCATGCATGCATTCGAAAACCATTTATCCAAAACAAACCATATGTGGGTCGAAGCCCAAAGCAGATATAAACCAAGGTCGAAAGGACCACAATGAAAACGACCATACGGGCCACTGCCCAAATCCATAAGGGACTCGGCCCCAAACCATAAAGAAACCAAGTATACGAGCCACTGCTCAAATCCTGTGCACACCTGTACACACCACATATCATATATCATATATCCATCACATACATATATATAAGTCACACAACCAATCCTGTCACGGTATCCAAAGCTACGCGCGTGCTACCCGGGTCTCAATCCGAGTCTTCTCAAAGTCAAGGTCAATGTCCGCAGACCACTGACCCTACTCGAGGTAATAGTAACCATAGCCTTCCTGAGAGTAAGGAACCCAACTGGGGGGTGACTCCACTCAGTCGGTGCTCCGTGACTACTCCGGGGTCCACCCAGGCCAACGACCCTCCCCGGAGGAGATAATGGAAGTAAAGGAAGGTAGATGAACATATATATACATAACATAAACATTCATGACCGGTTCCCCTGAACCGTCATGATCCATAATATCCATAATCAGGTAACATGCCGGTTCCCATAAACCGTCATGTACTGTAATAACATAACCGAGGTAACATGCCGGTTCCCATAAACCGTCATGTACCGTAATAACCAACAAGGGTTCATGCCGGTTCCCAGAAACCGTCATGAACCTGGGAATCCATTTAAGGTTCCCTGACCTGAAATCAAAACCGTAAAGTGACTGGGTCTCGTACCCGAACATAGGACATCAGTTGGGCACCGTGCCCGATATCTGAGGTCATATGCCCGAGACAAAACCAAATGGGTCTCATACCCGAGTTTATCATTTTGAAATCCAAATCCAGTTCATTAAATCAATACAGAAATACAGACCCGTATAAGCACCGTATAAGGCCGAAACCTCGAAATCCGTGCTTATACGTAACCACATACAAATGCACCCATGGCATCATCAAACAAGTAATAAAACATATAATAAACATTTATGCATGCACCAATTTAGAAAACAAGGTCCACTCACAGACCGTCCGAGATGCCGCCTCGATTTGCGTGCCATACGGCTCCCCGAGCCGATCACAGTCACCGGAACTCCCAAACCTGTCCAAATCGTAATAGAAGGTTACTAACTACTTAATTAACCTCCTACCAAAGCCCCGTAATTTTCTCGTATTTTAACTATTTTTAAAACCGAACCTAAACCTTCCGATGCCCCGAAACATATCGAGACGGTGTCCGATCGACACGAAACCAGTCCTAAAATGTTCGTTACATCGAATAGAAGATTTCGTATGTTGGAACCTTCCCCAGATTCCCTGCCATGCGCCCTCACGCACTGTCTGAAGTGGCTGCGCGTGGGCTTCACGCGCCTGCTACAGTACCTGCTGACGTCATCTGACAGCTGACAGGTCTGACATGTCAGACTCTGACAGGTGCCACGTGTCAAGCTCCCATTGGTCCACGTCACTGTGCTGTCAGTGCCACGTGGCAGTCTGACATGTGCCACGTGTCATCACGGCACTGGTCCACGTTAGTGCCACGTGTCAGCCCCTGATTGGGCCACGTCACTGACATGTCAGTGCTGACTGTGCACTGACATGTGACACGTGTCGCACTCCTATTGGCCCATTTTCTGACATGTCAGCTGACATTGTCAGATCTGACAATGCTGACGTCATCCTTGACATGATGACGTCAGCAGGATGACGTCACCTGTCATCCCTGCCCTCCCGCGGGTCGACCCGAACGTCTGCAACTGGGTCGCCGTGACCCGCGGCTTGACCCGGCCGGTTCTCTGCCGTCCGGCCACCAAAATCGTTCCCGTTTGTCCCATTTTCATCCTCTAATCCTAACCTAGGGTTCTATGACATTAAAATGGAAGGAAAACACCGAAAACCATACCTTCGAGCTTGACCATGGCGTCCGTGCATTCCTCCGTCGTTCACGGCTGTTCCAGGCCGCTCTAACCTTCAAAAACAATCTCATTTCTCTCCTAGGTCCCCCAGAAGCACAACCCAATCATTAGTTTCAATTAAAACCTAACAAAAACAAAACTTGGATTTTTAAATATTTTCACCTCACGGGTCGAGCTCCTCCGCCGTGTCCTCCGTCGTCCGTCGCCGTGAGTCATCGTCCCAGCCTCTCTGTCCTTCCCTCCCGTCACTCACAGTCACACCCAAGCAATGAATGGTGATGGGTGTGTGTGTTTCGGTTTTTTGAAAGAAAATGGAGAAAATGGGGTTATGGGGTTTCGGGTGGTAAGGAAACAAAGAAGAAAGGGGATGGCTGATGAGAGAAGGAGATGTGATCAGATGAGAGAAGAGAGGATTGATGGTGAGGATTGATAGTTTGTTGGTAATGGATAGTTAGGATTAATGGTTGTTAGGTTTAATTATATAATAATTAAAATAATAATATTTAATTATTTAGATCCACAAGTTGGGGGATCAAGTCAATGGGATGAGTGACACTTGTCACTCATCCATGGGGCCCACCAAAATATCCACCCAATCAGATTTCGCCGAAACGTCCCCGTCTCGAAGTTCGTGCATAGTGAAATCGAACTTCCGTGCCCCATAACTCTCCCGTTTGAAGTCCGATTTCAGAGTGCCGCCTGTCTATAGATTCGTATCGTCCTTATCTACGTAACGTTCTTCGGCCCTCGGCCATCGGACCTCCCGGTCAAAAAGTCAACTTTTGACCCCTTTTATCCAAAATTACCAAAATGCCCCTAAACTTCCGAACGTCATAACTTCCTCCTCGAACGTCGGAATTGAACGTGCCACCTGTCTATGAACTCGTGACGTCACGAACTACGTCACGATCAATGGTCAAAGTCCATTTGACCGCCCGATTGAAAAGTCAACGTTTTGCCACCACTAGGGGCAAAACGGTCATTTCGCATCGTTCGTCCGACTTCGCCCAACTAATCACGGATTAGCCTCACTAATCGTGATTAGTCACTAATCTAATCCTGGAATTTGGGACGGGTCGTTACATTTGGCCCGTTAGCGTAGAATGACGATTTTGCCCCTGGTTTGGGCAAAATGTTGACTTTGAGTTCGGGTGGTCAATTGGATATTGACCAATGACTGTGACGTAGTTTCGGACGTCACGAGTCCGTAGATAGGTGACACGCCCGATTCCGACATCCGAGGCGTAAGTTATGATGCTCGGAAGGTTGAGGGCATTACCGTAATTTTGGTTAAATAGAGGAAAATGTTGACTTTTTGTTGGACTATTAGTTGTCACGTAGACCGAGGACCGTTAGGTAGATCTCGTCGTCCTGAGTTCAACGACAGGCGGCACGTCTTCATCAGACATTGGACGGGCAAGATACGGGTCTAGAACGGTGAAGGGCAAAACGGTAATTGTAACTCATAAATAGGGGCAATTTAGTCTTTTGGTGCATTGTGATTTGTGCAAGTGGATGAGGACAAGTGTACAGGGCTGATTGGGATATTTTGGTTTGGCCCTTGGGATGGTGACACGTGCAATGTGTGTAGTGGCTTCTAGGGAGTGCACGATGTGTGTGTTTTTAAATTGTGCGGTGTGTGTAGCCGTGTTCAAAGAAGAGAGAAACAGAAAGTGAGGTTGAGGGAAATCGATCAGGTGAAGGGCGGTGTGAGGTGCTGTGTTTTGGTGAGTGAGAGTAGAGATCGAGAGAGAGGTAGTGAGTGAAGTGAGTGAGAGTTTGAGTGAGGAAAACTGGTGTGAGAAGGAGGTGAGGTTTCGGGAAAACACAGAGACGTGTCGAGGGAGTTTGGTGGTGGTGTTGATGTGTAATCGATCAATCGAGGCTGGTGGTGGTGTCCAAAGGACGGAGGAGACTTAGAGGGGTCGCATAGCCACGGTGGAGCTCACGGCGGCAGCCTGAGCACAGGTAATTTCTCTAATTCCCTTGGTTGCTCTGTTTTTCCCTGAAGTTCAAATCGATAGTCGTGACGGTAGGGGCTGAGTCGAAGTGGTTGGTGAGGTTTGGTGAGTTCAGTAGGTTCCTAGGAGTTGTTTAAGGTCGACACCGTGACAGGGGAGTACACGGGTGGCCGGGAGGAAGAATAGAGTTTTAGGAGGTTACGGGTTCGAGTTAGGGACGTTGGTTTAGAGGCTGTGTTGGAGTGATTGGATGAAGGGAATGGATTACTGGGTAGAGGACGCAGAGAATGGTGAAAAGAGGGAGGAAAATAGTGGACGGACGGCAGAGAACCGGTCACGCCAGTCCGGAACAGTGCACGGGTTCGAAGGTTGAAGATGAACAGTGACTGTGCAGGAGCGTGAGGCCCACGCGCATCCACTTTGGGGGCGCGTGGAGGCACGTGAGGCAGTTTCTGGGGGAACTTTCAACTAATTTTTTGGTCTAGATGTTGTAACGAGTCTATTGGAATAGGTTTCGGGTTAAGCGGACGTCGAATCGAGTTAGTTCCGCGAGGTTGAAGGCTTAGGGTCTCGGTTCGTTACGTTTAGGACCCGGAGATTTTTGGGAAAAAATATGAGGACCTTAGTGAACGTGTTAGTGACGTACTTTGGTGACTTGTGACAGGATCGGGAGTCCCCGAGGCGGACGAGGAACGTGCAGGACGTTCGGGACGCGAGTGACGTACCCGGTATCTGTGAGTGGACCCATTCTCTATACTTGAGCATGCATAACTGCTTTTCTATAATTGTTTTATGGTTTTACTCATGATTTCATGTTTATTGAATTTACTATGTTGGTTTTACATTGCACGTTTTTCGAGAAGTTCGATTTTCAGCACGTTTTACGAGAAATGTTTGAATTCTGATTTCGATGCTATGGTTTTGGGGATTTCAAATGGTAAATGGGTTTTAATGATTATAAAAGGATTTTGGAACATGACTTTGATGATCAAGGTTTTCGATTTTAGAATCGGATTTCGGAAAGCGAGATTTTGTTTTAAAGTTGAAAAGTGGAATTTCGGATTTGGGTTCAGAACGATGGTTCTAGATGCCGGAAGGGCATCAGACCAGTGATTTCGGATTCGGGTTTGGATATGGATTTGGAAATGGTTTTCAAATGGTTTTGGATTGGATTTGCTGGATCTGGTTATTGGGTTTAAAGACCCGGATATTGTGATTGAAGGGGAATGGGCCCGGATTGGGTTTAAAGACCCGGATTGAGTTTAAAGACTCGGAGTTTAAAGACTTGGATATATTGATATTTCCCCCGTAGGCCTGTTGAGTTTAAAGACTCGGGAGTTTAAAGACTCGGATGATTGAGGCCTGGATTGAGTTTAAAGACTTGAGAGTTTAAAGACTCGGATAGGTCCAGCAGGTTTGATCGGATAATGATTGTTTGGTATTTATGCTTTATGATATGGTTTTATGATACTTATGACGTGGTTTCTATAACTGTTTTTGTGATGATTCTGCAACTGTTTTTATGATGATCCTTATGTGATTTACCACTGGTTTCAGCTCATGGGTTATGCATGTGTGTTTCAAAAACGGAGGGCTAAAACCCTTGTTTGATTATAAAACGGTTTTAGAAACTTTTATTCTTTATGGTCCACTCACACTTTTCTGTTTTTATTTGCCCTCCAGGTCGTGGAGCTAGCGCGGGGGTTGACGTTGAGGTAGCGCCGGAGGCATAGAATACTCGAGAGTGACCCCGGAGTGATTTAAATTTTCCGTTGTGCGTATGTTTTGTGTATACGTTTTTGCTTTCTTAGTGTGGTACTATGCTCTGTATAACTGCTGACTCTGGGATGTTGTAAATTCTCCTGCGTCTGACAATGTAATTTTTGTGGTTTCTGTGAGGTTGTTTCGGTCTTTCGTTTTTGGGTTATCAGACGGGAGCAGGGTTCAGTCCCTAATCCTGGGGGATTATGGGTGGGCCCTGAAAATACAACTATATTCGATTTTGTGAACATGCAAAGTTATCACTAGCAGTGACAGGACCCATCCCAATCCACCTGAGATTAACGAGGGATGACCATGCTCCCATCTGACACGAAGTGTCAGACAAGGGATATTTCCGACCTTTGCCCTCCCGGGCTATCAGAGTATACCAGGATCCGGAGGAGCCATGTGATATCTCGGTCTCTGCTACAGTCCACATCCGATGTCAACCTGAAGGGCAGTCAAAACATTAGAAGCTGTGAGTGGACAAAACAAGAGTTTATAAAACATTTTCATAAAGACATTTGTACCCTTCACTAAAAAAGCATGCATGCATTAGAAAACCATTTAACCGAAAGAACCATCTGTGGGAACTAAGCCCAAAACCATAACCAACCAAATACACGAGCCAATGCTCAACCCTGTGCACACCTGTGCACACCACATATCAAAGAATCATAAAGATGCAACCATACGGCCCACTGCCCAAAACCCGTGTAACCACACATCACATCTCATATATCATGTCATATATCATATATACATATAAGTCACACAACCAATCCTGTCACGGTATCCAAAGCTACGCGCGTACTACTCGGGTCTCAATCCGAGTTTTATCAAAGTCAAGGTCAATGTCCGCAGACCACTGATCCTACTCCAGGATATAGTAACCATAGCCTTCCTGAGAGTAAGGAACCCAACTGGGGAGTGACTCCACTCAGTCGGTGCTCCGTGACTATTCCGGGGTCCACCCAGGCCAACGACCCTCCCCAGAGGAGATAATAGAAGTAAAGGAAGGTATATGAACATATATATACACACGCAAATATCCATGCCCGGTTCCCCTGAATCGTCATGATCCATAACATCCATTCCATTCATATATATATATATATATATAACATCCTCCATGCCCAGTTCCCATAAACCGTCATGTACCACAAGAACATAACCAGCGTTCATGCCGGTTCCCATAACCCGTCATGAACCACGATACCATAACAAGGGTTCATGCCGGTTCCCATAAACCATCATGAACCGGGAAATCCATTAAGGTTCCCTAACCTGAAATAAAAACCGTAAAGTAACCTAGGTCTCGTGCCCAAACATATGACATCAGCTGGGCACCGTGCCCGATATCTGAGGTCATATGCCCGAGACAAAACCAAATGGGTCTCGTACCCGAGTTTATCCTTTTGAAATCCAAATCCAACTCCTTAAAACCAATAAGGAAATACAGACCCGTATAAGCACCGTATAAGGTCGAACCCTCGAAATACTTGCTTATACGTAACCACATACAAATGCACCCATGGCATTACCAAACATGTATTAAAACATATAATAAACATTTATGCATGCACCAATTTAGAAAACCAAGGTCCACTCAAAGGCCGTCGGAGCTGCCGCCTCGATTTGCGTGCCATACAGCTCTCATGAGCCAATCACCATCACCGGGACTCCCGAACCTGACCAAATCGTAATAGAAGGTTACTAACTACTTAATTAACCTCCTACAAAAGCCCCGTAATTTTCCGATATTTTTAACTATTTTTAAACCGACCCTAAACCTTTGGACACCCCGAAACCTATCGAAATCATGTCCGATTGACACGAAACCAGTCCCAAAATGTTCGTTACATCGAATAAAAGATTTCTTATGTTGAACACTTCCCCAAATAATGGGCCACGCGCTCCAAGAAGGCCATGGGTACTGTTCATCATCATCAAGCTCTGCTGAACAGGTTTTTCTGAACTAGACCGGTTTTACTATGCTGAACGGGCGTGACCGGTTCAGTGGTTTTTTGTCAGGACCCGTTCCAAATATCACCTCGATACCCGGGATGAACCCTGATCCCGTCTGACAATCACACTTAAAGTACCAAAATAACCTCAACACAACCATAAGCATAACTATCAGACAAGGGAGAATATAATACAACAGTAATTCAGAGCATAGTTTATACAAAACAAGCACAAAACCCTACTAGGCTAATCTCGCAACGGAAGAACGTTGTAAGCTCTATGCCTCGATCCCTGCCTCAACGTTCACCCCAACGCTATCACCACGACCTGGAGGGTAAGTTAAAACAAAAGTGTGAGTGGACTAAAAGAAATAAAAGGTTTAAAACACGATTAAAGAATAAAACAGTTTAGAGAAAACAATCAGGTTTTTCCCTCCATTTTAAAATATGCATGCCTAACTAAGTACCAAAAAACCACAAGATAAAACAGTATGATAAGTATGCTAAGATCGTATCATAAAACCAAGTCCGTAAATATCAAAATCCGATCAACCTGCTGGGTCTATCCGAGTCTTGAAACTCAATTAGGCCTCAAATGTAATCCGAGTCTTTGAACTCCCGAGTCTTTAAACTCAATAGGCCTACGGGGGTAATATCGTAAATATCTGAGTCTTTAAACTCCCGAGTCTTTAAACTCAATCCGGGCCCGTCCCCCGTCAATCAGAATCCGGGTCTTTAAACCCAATATCCAGATCCAGCAAATCCAATCCAAAATCCGATTGAAAACCAATTCTCAATCCATATCCAAACCCGAATCCGAAATCACCGGTTCGAAGCCCTTCCGTCGTTCAGAACCGTCATTCCGAACCCAAATCCGGAATTCCACTTTTTACACCGAAAATCGCGATTACCAAAAGTCATATTTCATAATCCATTTATACCCATCAGAAAGTAATTATAAGTTGAAATCCCAAAGTATAGCATCAAAAATCAGAAATCCCGCTTTTCTCGAAAAACGTGCAAAAACCCAAAAATGTCTCGAAAAACGTGCAAACATATCAATCACATATAATCATCATTAACAAGCATAAAAACATACTTAAAATCATAAAACATAGATAAAAACAGCTAGGCATGCTCGTAAGAAAAGAAAGAGTCCACTCACGAATCCGAAAGTGTCAATCGCGCTCCGTGCGCTCCTCGACCGTCTCAGGCGTCTCCCGTCCTGTCAATAAGCACCAAATAGGGTCACAATTACGTCAAATATGCTACCCTAATTTCCCCAAATTTTTCGGGAATTTATACGTAAATTAAACTTAGACCCTAAACCGTCCGGATTCCCGAACTATCCCGTAACATCGTCTGATTAACTCGAAAATTGCACCAATAGATTCCTTATGACATTTAGAACCAAAACCATGTTGGAATTTTGTTCAGAATCTTCTTCACGCGCCGCCCAAAGTGGTTGCGCGAGGGCCTCACGCGCCAGCTACAGTGCATCTTCAACCTCGAGTCACCCGGTTCAACTATGTTGAACCGGCGTGACCGGTTCTATGCAATTTCGCCATGATTTTCCACCATTCCAATCCTATAAGCTGCGTCCAATTCCTAGCAATCAAACCCAGTCCTAAAATCCAGAAATCAAGGCCTAAAACCCCTCGTCTTCATCCTCGAAAAACACTGCCCGTGACCCCTGTTTTGGCCGCCGGCGACCCAGGTCCTCCCCCGTCATGGCACCATACTCAGACGACTCCTGGGACCTCCAGGAGTCTCACCCTAACCTCCAAAACCTTCGAATCTCGCCCAAAGTCCACGACTTTTGAAAACAAGAATACGGGAAAACAGGGGATTCAAACCATACTTTCGATTCTTCCTCCGCTATCTGCACCGCCGTGTGCCACGGTGCTCACTGAGTCCCCTGCAGTCGTCTGAGCTTGCTAGCATCTTGGATTGAACCAACACACAGCACAACCACCGCCTCAGTCCCACGGCTCCTCTGTTTACTCAGAAACTCAGCCTCACCACCGCCGTGTCTCCATGCACGATCTCACTCCCAAAACTCGATCACCAGCTCCCTCTCTTCTCTCTGTCACTTTCACAACTCACCACACTCTCACCCACACACCAAATCGATCACCGTCTCTCAATTCTTCACTCTCTGTTTCTTTGTGTCGAAGCCCAAATGCACGGTTCAAAATGAACACTTTGTGACCGTGTGTATGTGAGACTCTCCTAGAACCATTCAGCAAAGCCCACGTGTCCACTTCTCCATGGTCTTCAGTACAAAATATCCACACCCACTCAGCCACTTGTTTTTATCTGATTGGTCATAGGGCAAAAGGACCAAATTGCCCCTAGTATTAAAACTTACCATGTTACCCTCAAGCTTTCCAGACCCGTAACTATTTCGTATGACGTCCGATGACAGCGTGCCGCCTGTCGTTGTACTCAGGACGTCGAGACCTATCTAACGGTCCTCCGTCTACGTGAAAATCACAAGTCCACTAAAAAGTCAACATTTTCCCTCTAATAGTCAAAATTACGGTAACGCCCTCAATCTTCCGAACGTCATAACTTTTTCTCCAATTGTCCAAATCGGACCTGCCACCTGTCTACGGACTCGTGACGTCCTAAACTACGTCACGGTCAATGGTCAACACTCATCCAACCTGTAAATCAAAAAGTCAACTTTTGACACACTATTCGCAAGGGCAAAATCGTCCTTTTATACAATTCTTTTACAAAATTACATTTGTACCCTTCCTGAAGCAACGGGTTGTTACATTTTTCCCCCTCCATTTCATTCCGATTCAACTCCTAATCAATCCTATAATTTTTCTTACCTCTTTACGCATCTAACTATATAAATTAGAACCCTAAAACCCCTCCAAAACCCACGGTTCGATGCCTTGCCCGTGGTCCAATTTTTCCATTTTCCTTCCCACGGCTTCTCAGCCGTTAAACCCCATCAAAACCTTCATATCAAGTCCCTAGCAACCTAATAACCATTTCCTAATCATGCAAAACCGACCATAATGTGCAGAATCAAAATAAAATGAAAATGGGCTAAACCGAGTACCTCTCGACTTCTTGGCTCCGCCGTCCACAGCTGCGCCGTCCTGGGCCAGCCACCACATCATCCTGTCCTCCCTCACTCCCTGGCCTCTTAGTCATGATCATGGGTTAAGGGTTGGATGGCTTTTGGGTTGCACAGAGGAGAGAAAATGGTGGGTGTGAGATCGGGAAAATGTTTGAAAATGGAGAAATGAAAAGGGTGGTCGATGCATGAATTAATTTGGGTGGCCTGTGGATGGGTGACAAGTGTCACTCATCCATAGGGCAGGGATTACATATCTGGGCCCCACTAGAGTCCAAAAGTTAGGTTATTTCGTAATTCGTGCAATAGTGCACTTGAACTTCCGTGAACCGTAACTTCGTTGTCAAACGTCCGAATTCGACGTGCCGCCTGTCTACGTATTCGTAGCATCCCGATCCAAAAGTCAACTATTTGCCCCTTTTAACCAAAATTACCAAATTGCCCTTAAACTTCTAAACCTCATAACTTCTTCCTCAAATGTCGGAATTGAACGTGCCACTTGTCTATGAACTCGTGACGTCACGAACTACGTTACGGTCATCGGTCAAAGTCCATTTGACCGCCCGAATGAAAAGCCAACGTTTTGCCCACGCCTAGGGGCAAAACGGTCATTTTGCATCGTTCGTCCGATTTCGCCTAACTAATCACGAATTAGCCTCACTAATCATGATTAGTCACTAATCTAATATAGGAATTTGGGACGGGTCGTTACAACCTTCCCTCCTTAATTAATTTCATCCTCGAAATTACAACCGACCTAATTCCAACCGTTCTTCCCTCCTTAGTTTTGTTTCACTCTCGAAACTCCAACTATTCTGATTCCACATCCACCTCGTGGAAAGTAATTCGATCTCACAACACGTATACACTCGTACACCAACTAACCAGGACAATACTCGTCTGCAACCAGACGTACCACTAATACTCACGTCGTATCGACTACATTCGACCACGTCGAATGACAGTAGTCGTACGTTTCGAATTGACACCACTTGTCAAATCTACCTTTTCGCTGACACAACAACTCGAAGGTTCCTTCCTCAATCACCAAACTATCCTGATATCTACTCCCGCTAGGAGTCACCAGACCTCACTAGTCGATCCACGATGAAACATCCGACAAACTGTCACCACTTGACAGTCTCCAGTCTAAAACTGACACTATACTTACCCGTGGCTACACTAACCACCAACTGACTCAACCATGAGTAAATACTTACCCACAAAGCATTTCACTCGAACTGTGTGTAACTAGACCCATCAGAAATACCATGACCCAGTGCACAGTATCCAATGTCTAGTCCACGACCTCAACTAATCCGATGGTATCAGAACCAATCTGACTACCAACACGCTCACCAATGTACCACTAGTATAACCTATATACCGTCACTAGACATCACAAGTTTACCTGGTATCGTAGCTCGAACTACGTACAAGGTACGTACATCCATTACCAACTAGACTACAACAATAAAGACGACGACAACACGACCACCTAGGTCGTAGCCAAACACGTTTCAATAATGGAGTCCATCTACCCAATCCAGTATTATACAAATCGAAACTCCAACCCATCCATTTCCAAATTCGAATCTGAATCCGTAATTTCGTAATAAATCCCGAATCCAAACCCAGAACTCATATACATAACTATGTCCAAATCCGAATCCGAAATCATCATTCCGTAAGCTAGCATTTGGAATAACCATTTCGAACCCAAATTCATAAAAGAAAATCCCTTGTCAAGCTCTAGAATCAAATCCTGAATCGTCACCCAGAATCCGATTCCAAAACCCAAATCCAGAAATCCACTTTCAAGTTCCAAAATCAAATCCTGAATCGTCATCCAGAAATCTGATTCCAAAACCCGAAATATCGTTCACGTCTACCCAGACGCACCAAAACCGAACCTATTGGTTACCTACTCAATACATTCAATTGACTTCATAGGGAATCCAATCCCAACATCAACACATCTAGGCTGACTAAATCTGACCTCGTCGGACACCTTACTAGGGCGTAATATATCGTACGAAAAGAAGTTCAGTCCCAACATCCTCAACTCAAACATCCAAGTAAGAGTGATAAACTCTACACCTATCTGGATCATCAAGATCACGATCCAGATCCATCACTATGTCACCCGACCATAGACGTCACGATCGAGGATCGTCACGACGTCCAAAGTCCTCAACATCAAAATCCGGATCCACCTAGGATCACATAGCTCACTCAGATAACAATCCACCTGAGATCCGACCATAGGGTCTTACACCCTCAACGAATCTGCATACTGACACATCGTTCGTCAACCAATTCCCATATCTAAACAGATTAGTCAATGACGAGACACGCCGAAACTGTGGGTTCTCCCCAATTACCTCGTATTGATCCTTGTCCTCCCACCTAGGAAAATCAAGGATAATCCAAAACGATGACATCAAATCCATCATACGTGAATGCAAACAACACTCGCTGCACTCACCACGTCATGTAACCTGACATCGTCTGCCACCAAGTAGAGAATGAGGAATCTCAGTCACCTAACTTCGATATACTCACTCCACCTGATGACCCAAGACAAATCACGGCTCCACTAACCAATATACGATCAGTGTACTAGTGGCAACCAGCAACATCTATAACATCTATGTCATCTACCACATCAATCATGGTAGAATCCGAGAAGTCACCCGAAAATGACTTCGAAATACTCATCATCAATGCGGAAAACCCGCATTACTATCATCACCTCAATCATACTCTCTCGATTCTGAAATTCCACCCATATCGGAACCAACACACTCGGACATCAACCACATGTCCCCGTTAGACTGGTTATGGACACATGCCCATTTACGACCGTATATGTAGCTCTCGACTAGAGAGTCACAACAGACCACTGCTGTGATCTGCAGTCAAATCTCTGCATACCACCATATTTGACCAATCCTGACCAATTCTGACCAACTGGTCGCTAAACCCCGCGACAAATCGAGTCTGACCAACCGGTCACTAATCCCCCATGACAGTACTCGATCCTCACGCCTCAACTACCGTTGGATTCTATCCAGTCCATCACTATCCATGATCCACTCCCGAACCACAGATACTGAACATATGCTCATCTTGACGGAGTCATATCCCGACTCGTGACTCATCGTCATCACAATCATCGGCACCAGCACCAGCACTAGTACAAGCACCAACGCACTATCATCAACACTAGTATCAGCACCATCCATCCTAGTATCAGCACATCGTGTGCAAAACTGATAACCTTGGATCTCTGCTCATACCGAACGACGATCCCATACCTCTACTCAAATTGGAGAAACTCTGCATCCCTCGTACTTGACAACTCTGGGTACAGTCACCTTGAAAACTCAACCAAGAAAAGGAAACGTCCCCTGAACATCCCCGTCTCATTCTGCGATCGTACTCAGCCATAACCGAGTCGAATCTAGAATCACTGCTCATACATATGCGTTACTCACGCACCTCGTATCATCGTCACGACTGACAATCCCATCGTCACAATCGTCACGACAACCTGAGTCTACTCGACCTGATAAGACTCGACCATGTCCATCGATAGTAGCGTCTGCCATAACCTCGTACAGACCTAACTACCAGGCATCTCGATATCCAGACTCCGCATCCAACGGAATCAACCGCCTGTACCAACTACTCTGTATCCCCACTCTGGGATTCCATCGACAAGTACCAACCCTAAAACTTGTCCAACCAACTCTAACCAGTCGTAACTCGACTCAACCAATGTCGTCTACCAGGTCGCCCGTGACCTTAGTTGTACCAACAATCCATCATAACTAAAGTAGTACGACAACCAACTAAGTCTAATCGATAGGTACAACCTCGACTGCAAAGTGTAGTCCTAACACAAGCTGACATGACTAGACTGACTAATGAATCCAAATCCGAATAGTCGTCCAAGTCAAACCACTCGTCAACTCACATTTCCGAACCATACACCCAAGGTAGGGTTCCACAATCATACCTAGAGTTCCTCGGAACCCAACTACTAACTGAAGTATAATCCAAAATCTGACCATCCACGTGGTCTTGACATTGAAAAGACTTCAATCCAATCCTACCGTCAATCCAAGTAGGATTCCTCAAATCCGACTGCCAACTGCCACTAGAGTTCCACAAACTCGACTGGTCACTGCCAACCGCAGCACACTCCACAATCCGGCTGCTAACTGCTAGCCGCAGTACAATCCACGAATCCAACTGCTCCCAGCAGTAAATTCATCAACTCAACCATATCCGCACATCAGAGGATCACAACACCAAACTGTCGTCAAACTAACCCTACGACATCATGAAAGACGATCCCAACTAACCGTCTCACGATCAAAACTCGAAAGTACCGTTTACGTTCTTCCATTCATAGGGACCCACTCTGCCAACCCTAACAGAACTATGGCAACCCCGGCATCTAGTGCCGAACCAAAACGATCCAATCCTACTAACTATCGTATCGGCACCCCAACAATTAGGTTTACCACGAACTGTAGCCCATTGAGATATCACATCCTCGACATGCGTACTATTGAGCTCAAGAGCTCCGCGGTTGTTCGAATATAGACAACCCAGCTCTGATAGAGCCAACCGCAACTCTGATATTAGCTAGCTGGGCTCCGATATAAGCCAGCCTCGCTCTGATACCACGTTGACAGGGCCCACCACAATCCCCCCCAGAATTAACGAGGGATGACCCTGCTCCCGTCTGTCACGAAGTGTCAGACAAGGGATATTTCAGGCCTTTGCCCTCCCGGGCTATCAGAGTACGCCAGGATCCTGAGGAGGCATGTGATATCTCGGTCTCTGCTACAGTCCACATCTGATGTCAACCTGAAGGGCAGTCAAAACATTAGAAGCTGTGAGTGGACAAAATAAGGGTTTATAAAACATTTTCATAAAGACATTTGTACCCTTCACTAAAAAGCATGCATGCATTAGAAAACCATTTAACCGAAAGAACCATCTGTGGGAACTAAGCCCAAAACCATAATCAACCAAATACACGAGCCACTGCTCAACCCTGTGCACACAACATATCAAAGAATCATAAAGATTCAACCATACAGGCCACTGCCCAAAACCTGTGTAACCATACATCACATCTCATATATCATGTCATATATCATATATACATATAAGTCACACAACCAATCCTGTCACGGTATCCAAAGCTACGCGCATGCTACCCGGGTCTCAATCCGAGTCTTCTCAAAGTCAAGGTCAATGTCCGCAGACCACTGATCCTACTCCAGGTTATAGTAACCATAGCCTTTCTGAGAGTAAGGAACCCAACTGGGGAGTGAATCCACTCAGTCGGTGCTCCGTGACTACTCCGGGGTCCACCCAGGCCAACGACCCTCCCTGGAGGAGATAATAGAAGTAAAGGAAGGTATATGAATATATATATATATATATATATATATACATACACAAATATCCATGCCCAGTTCCCCTGAATCTTCATGATCCATAACATCCATTCCATTCATATATATATATAAAACATCTTCCATGCCCGGTTCCCATAAACCTTCATGTACCACAATAACATAACAAGGGTTCATGCCGGTTCCCATAAACCGTCATGAACCGGGAAATCCGTTTAAGGTTCCCTGACCTGAAATCGTAACCGTAAAGTAACCTGGGTCTCATGCCCGAACATATCACATCCGCTGGGCACCGTGCCCGATATCTGAGGTCATATGCCCGAGACAAAACCAAATGGGTCTCGTACCCGAGTTTATCCTTTTGAAATCCAAATCCAACTCCTTAAAACCAATAAGGAAATACAGACCCGTATAAGGTCGAACCCTCGAAATACTTGCTTATACGTAACCACATACAAATGCACCCATGGCATTACCAAACATGTATTAAAACATATAATAAACATTTATGCATGCACCAATTTAGAAAACCAAGGTCCACTCAAAGGCCGTCGGAGCTGCCGCCTTGATTTGCGTGCCATACAGCTCTCATGAGCCAATCACCATCACCAGGACTCTCGAACCTGTCCAAATCCTAATAGAAGGTTACTAACTACTTAATTAACCTCCTACCAAAGCCCCGTAATTTTCCGATATTTTAAACTATTTTTAAACCAACCCTAAACCTTCGGACACCCCGAAACCTATCGAAACGATGTCCGGTTGACACGAAACCAGACCCAAAATGTTCGTTACATCGAATGGAAGATTTTGTATGTTGAACACTTCCCAAAATTATGTGCCACACGCCCTCACACGTCCCAAGAAGGCCCTTGGTACTGTTCATCATCATCAAGCTCTGCTAAACCGGTTTTTCGGGTTCTGGATCGGTTTTACTGTGCTGAACCGGCGTGACAGGTTCAGTGGTTTTTCCCCCTACATTTCGGTCCGATTCAACTCCTAATCAATCCTATAATTTTTCTTACCTCTTTCCTATCTAACCATATAAATTAAAACCCTAAAAATCCCCAAAAAACCCACGGTTCGATGCCTTGCCCGTGGTCCAATTTTTCCATTTTCCTTCCCACGGCTTCTCAGCCGTTAAACCCCATCAAAACCTTCATATCAAGTCCCTAGAAACCTAATAACCATTTCCTAATCATGAAAAATCGACCATATTGTGCAGAATCAAAATAAAATGAAAATGGGCTAAACCGAGTACCTCTCGACTTCTTGGCTGCACTGTCCATGGCTGCGCCGTCCTGGGCTGGCCACCACATCATCCTGTCCTCCTTCACTCCCTGGCCTCTCAGTCATGATCATGGGTTAAGGGTTGGATGGGTTTTGGGTTGCACAGAGGAGAGAAAATGGTGGGTGTGAGATCGGGAAAATGTTTCAAAATAGAGAAATGAAAAGGGTGGTCGATGCATGAATCAATTTGGGTGGCCTGTGAATGGGTGACAAGTGTCACTCATCCATAGGGCAGGGACTAAATATCTGGGCCCCACTAGAGTCTAAAAGTTAGGTTATTTCGCAATTCGTGCAATAGTGCACTTGAACTTCCGTGAACCGTAACTTCGCCGTCGAACGTCCGAATTTGACGTGCCGCCTGTCTACGTATTCGTAACATCTCGATCTACATAACGGTCCTCGGCCTTCGGCCATCGGACATCCCGATCCAAAAGTCAACTATTTGCCCCTTTTAACCAAAATTATCAAATTGCCCGTAAACTTCCGAACGTCATAACTTCTTCCTCGAATGTCGGAATTGAACGTGCCACCTGTCTATGAACTCGTGACGTCACAAAATACATCACGGTCATCGGTCATAGTCCATTTGACCATCCGAATGAAAAGTCAACATTTTGCCCACGCCTAGGGGCAAAACGGTCATTTTGTATCGTTCGTCCAATTTCGCCTAACTAATCACGGATTAGCCTCACTAATCGTGATTAGTCACTAATCTAATCAAGGAATTTGGGACGGGTCGTTACAAGTAGAATTATTATTCATCTTAATTGTGCTCAATAATGATACCCATTCATTTCAGAATTACTTAAATGTGTCTATTGACTTTGTCGGTTTTATTTAGTTTGTCTATTAACTTAGTTTTCCATTTTTCATTGTGCATATAACACCTCACACATGGATATGCGACCGTAAAATTATCCATACATTAAGACAGTTACTTGGAATTACCCATACCAAAACTCAAATCGAGTCAATCAAGGGTGGACCAATCGGCCTGATTTCACATGGAATACCACTCAATCAGTTCCTAAGTATGTCCCATCTTCTTATTTCTAGCCTTTGTTTCAGACCATGATCAAAACATGAAGGCCTAAAATCAAAGTATGGATGAGAGATATGCCAATCAAATGGGGCAGATTGGATTCTACATGAGTCAAAGATGGACATGGCACCCTCTCCACCAAGTGACGTCGTGAATAATGCTCATGATGAAGTAGCAGTATAACCAACCCCATCACCAGGTGCATGCCATGGACTCCCTATTTTTAACTTCAGGCCATGACATGACTTTACCCCTACAGTCTGCTATGATAAAGCAACGGGACAACCCGAATTTTCGAGCCTAAAATTTCTTCCTTCTTTTCCAATAATTATGATGTCTTTTCAATGTTACCTGACCCGTTCCTAACAACACCTTGATAAACACACCCAGACCCTACTCTCGTTCCTAAAAACACATTGATTTTATCTAGTGTAGTGATTTTTAAGACTGTGTATGGATAATTGTAGCATATTTCAAGTTCGCATTATTGAGTTTATGACTGTTATCATTGGCATGAAATAGATCTCATAATATGGAAACTTAATTTTGGGCATAAGAAGAATGAAATTTTTTGTCATGACTCAAGCCTTGGTGGTCAAATGGGGTACTTGGATAGTTGGATTATGACAAGACCCGCCCCGATCCCACAGGGACCACAAGGGGACGTGCCCTGCTCCCGTCTGACACCCAATAATTCATACCAATTTTAACCTCAAAACATCAAATGCATAAAAACCAAATTAAAGTCATACATCAAATCCGAATTAAACGAATGTCAGACAAGGGATGAAATTCAAAATTACAAGTTGCGAGCACGACTCTAACATAAACCTGTGGGTAAACCACCCAGCATGGGTTCAGGTACGCAGAAGTAGATCTATGCCTCAGCCTCAGGTTCCTCCTCTACCTCAGTATCACGACCTGGAGGGGTTACCAAAAACATTAAGGGTGAGTGGACCGAACTCAAGTTTATAAAATCATTTGATAAGTAAAACATATAATTTACCCCTCCGTTTTCCAAACATGCATGCAGCATCCTTTAAAATCATAAATAATATAATATGAATCATAAGGCATGTAATAAAACCATAACCATAATTTTAGCTACTGCACTATACACTCCAACCCCGACATCCCCGATGTCTGACGTCCCTGACGTCCAATAAGGTCACAATCACAAGGCTACGCGTGCCACTCGGGTCTCAATTCCGAGTTCAATCCCCGAACCCTGTTCAGTTACAGCATCCCCGATGCTTAGCGTCATAGACGCTGGACGTTCTAGACGTCCGTGACCTCTCCGGGGTACCTCATCCGGAGGAGACAATATAATATGGAAGGATCTATACAGTGCAGTACCAAATACATTTTATTGATATCCACATGCAAACATATATGTATACATAGGTAAAATCTGAACCGATCGTTACGTTTCATCAAACAGGTCTTATGCCCAAATACCGTGAAACGTGCCATAACCGAAATCTCAATATCATCAAAACCATTTATAGATTCCAGCATGTGAACATATAAGTAAATCGGAAAACATTTAAGCATGCAAGGGTTTAATGAAAACGGGCCCACTCACAGTACAATCCTGCTAGAAACCGAACGTATACCCTCGTCCTGGTACAAATGTACAATCCCTGTCAAGTCCAAAGTATTCGTAAAGGTCAATTTAAACCCCCAACATTCAACCATGAAAGCCTAGGCCGAAACCGGCCCGGGAAAGTCGCCCGAACGCGCTTCCCAATGCAATAAACCTTTATTTGACCAACTTAATGATCTCCGATCGACCCGAAACCACCGCCATTGGATCCGGATCGTCGAAACCTAAAGAATGGTGGTGGTCCCACCAAAATTACTGTTCACACGCGCCTGTCAACGCGTCGGTCAACGCAGGAACAGTCCCTGCTGACGTCATCGCTGACGTCACTGCTAACTTCAGCATGACGTCATCTGACAGCTGTCAGGTCTGACATGTCAGACTCTGACAGGTGCCACGTGTCAACATCCGATTGGTCCACCTCACTGATCTGTCAAGCCACGTGTCAGATCTGACATGTGCCACGTGTCAGCACGGCACTGGTCCACGTCACTGACATGTCAGTGCTGACTGTGCACTGACATGTGACACGTGTCGGCTCACGGTTGGTCCACGTCACCTGACAGTCTGACAGGGGCCACGTCATCGCCTCTGTCCTCAGACGGGTTGACCCGTATCTCTGCAACTCGGGTCGATCAGACCCGCGATCATGACCCGGTCACCATTTCACCATTTCTCAATCATTTTCGTTCAGGTTTGTTCCTAACTACTCGTCTTAATCCCAGGAAGGGTTCTATGGAATCAAAATCGATAAACACAGATAGGATCGAAGGCTTACCTCGATGAACAGACCTGGTTCCCGTCGCCGTTTGCACTCCGTTCAGGCTACCTCCGGTCACGCAATTGATCCCAAAAGGTTCCTAACAGTTCCTAGAGTTGATTAGCGTAAATAAAAACCAAAACTAAACGTTGGAATTCAAGTTACCAAATTCTGGGTTTTAAAACCGTTTCGGGTTTTCCGGTTTCTCTACCTCGCCGCCGTCCTCCGCCGTGATCCCTACCGTCTGCCGCCTCACCTGTCCAGTCCAGCGTCACTCAGAGCAAGGGTAAGATGCAATGTGGTGTGATGGTTTGGAATGGGCAGTATGTGAGTGTGTCAGGTTAGGAAATATATAGAAATGGAGGGAAAGCTGCACAATGGAATGAACGGTCCAGATTAGATCTTGAAATGAGATCAAAGGCTGAGATTAGATCAGGGGTGTATCAGATCAAGGGCTGTGATTAAAAAGGTGATTTAAATGGTTTTTAATCCCATAGTGGATCTGATCCAATCCAGCCAATGGGCACTTGTCACTCACCAGGTGTCCTCCAATCAGAACTTTTAGAATAAAATATTCGACACGAAAACCGAGACACGAACCTCCCGATTTCACGTTTCTGACCATAACTTCCTCGTACGGAGTCCGATTTCGGCGTGCCGCCTGTCTACGGACTCAGGACGTCGAGGCCTACCTGACGGTCCTTGAGTCAACTGAAAATTAGTTGCCAAAAGAAAAGTCAACATTTCCACCCCCAAATGTCCAAATTACGGTAATACCCCTGAACTTCCGGTAGTCATAACTTTTTCCCTGATCGTTCGAATTGGACGTGCCACCTGTCTATGAACTCGTGACGTCCCGAACTACGTCACGGTCATATGTCAAAGTCCGTTTAATTCATCAATCAAAATGTCAACAATTGACCATACCCATAACAAGGGTAAAAGCGTCAGATCACACAATAAATTACAATATTGAAATCCTCGAATTTCCGGGGTGTTACAGATTATGTGTTTGTTTCGAATGCACTAATGGGTGTGTATGGTAAATGTTGTTGTTTGATTATATGCTTAAACTGTTTGATCAATTACCTGAAAGAGACATTGTTTCGTAGAACAATGTTATGTCAAGTTTAGTGGAAGAGTTTATGTATGAGGAAACATATGAATTGTTCAGTGAACTATAAAAAAAAAAATGAGAGGTTTGTACTGATAGTGATAATAATGCTTTTAGAAAAGGCAAAGAAATTGATGCACATGCCATCAAAATTGCTATAAATACTAATTTGAGTATTAGTAATGCACTTATTAGGGTCTATGCGGTCTGTGGTAATGTAAATTGTGTGAGGGACATTATCACGTGCTAATGTAACGACCCGTCCCGGGAATCAAGATTAGATTAGGTGTTAATGATGGATTAGTGAAGTTAATCGGTGATTAGTTGGTTGATTTCAGACGGACGCTGCGAAATGACGATTTTGCCCCTAAAATGGACAAAAATATTGACTTTTCATTCGGGCGGTCAAATGGACTTTGACCGCTGACCGTGACGTAGTTCGGGATGTCACGAGTTCATAGACAGGTGGCACGTCCGATTCCGACATTCGAGGAGGAAGTTATGACGTTCGGAAGTTCAAGGGTATTTTGGTAATTTTGTGGATTAAGGGTCATTTGTTGACTTTTCAAACGACAAGTATTTCGCAATAATTTTGAGGACCGTTAGGAAGGTTTCGATGCCCTGAGTACAACGACAGGCGGCACGCCGTCATCGGACGTCAGACGATAAAATTACGGGTTTAGGTATATGAGGGGTAAAATGGTAATTTGGACAATAAGGGGTAAAATAGTCTTTTGGCAGTTTAAATATTGTGATCAATCGGATAGGGACAATTGGGCTTGAGTAATTGGATATTTTTTGGCTGAACCACTCGCTGGAGGACACCTGGCCAGCCTCCAGTGGCTTCTAGCCAATTCATACAGTTGTGTTTGTTTTAAACGGCTTAATCGTTCAACTGAGAGAAAACAGGGACAGAAAGCAAATCGACCATTTCAGTGTGTGAGTCGTGGTTGTGAGTTCATTATGGTGAAGTGAGAGATCAAGAGGTTAGTTGTGACTATTGTGAGTGTGTCTAAGGGGGGAACTTAGTGTAGAGTGTGTGTGAGACGTGACTAAGCACAAAAAACAGGGGAAGGCTGAGGATTTAATCGTGCTCTGTGACCAGGTGAGTGAGAGCTTTAGCATGTGATTGTGAGAGAGGTGAAACTCAGGTAGATACTCTAGGGACCGTGATTGTTGTCTAAGATTAGGGGGAGTCGAGTAGTGGGTAAGTAATGAGGGAAACCCAGAAAAAAATAGGGAAGGAAGCAGTGAATGACTATGGACCGAAATCGATCAAACCCATCTAAAACCCTGGTCTGTGGTGGTGTTCAGCGAGCAGAATCGACCTTTGGACGTGAGTGAGCACGGTGGAGGTCACGGTGGAGGTAAGGCAGAGTCTCGAGAATTTCAGGTTAAGTTGAAATATGGTGTTTTGAGATTTAACATTTGTTTTGTGGTTTCAACGATCAAATATTATTTCTTGAGGTTTCAGAGATTGTTGGGATCAAAATCAAGGACAGCAGTAGCCAGAATCAAGGAACCAGATGAAGGAACAATAGCTGGTTTTTCATCGATTCGAGAAGGTAACCTTTGATTCTTAATTCTTAGTTCTGAAGTTGTAAGAAGATTAATGAGACCTAGATGAAGATGTAGAACCTGGTAGGATTGGAAATAGTTCGAAAATGAAGAAAAACCGTGACCACCGGTTCAGTTGGACCGGGCTGGTCTAACTGAAGGTAGGAGACGATGAACAGTAAGGCGCGTGGCTCCCACGCGCAGCCCCTTTGGGCGGTGCGTGAGGGCTTGTGGGACCCCTTTTAGGGAAGGTTCCAACATGACTTTTAATGTATTCGATGTAACGAACATTTTGGAACTGGTTTCGAGTCGATCGGACATCGTCTCGATATGATTCGAGATATCCAAAGGTTTTAGGCCTCGGTTAAAAGTAGTTAAAAATTTGAGAAAATTACGGGGTTTTAGTATAAGTTTTATGAAGTAGTTAGTGACCTTATTATGGGATTTGGACAGGTTCGGGAAAGTCGATGCTAGTGGATTAGCCGTGAACGGCGTAAGCGCACGTTTATCGAGGCAACGGTGGAACGGTCTGTGAGTGGACTTTGCTTTCTAACTTATGATGCATGCATATATGTTTTTATATGTTTTCATATGTGATTCTATGATTTTGATTATGCTTTTAATGATTTACGATTTTTCATGATTTTCGAGATATTTACGGAAATGCGTATTTTACGAGATTTCGATCGATGTTGTGATTTGACTAAGGTTTTGATGGTTTGAATTCGAGATTTGAAATACTATTGGATTTCAAAGATTTAAAAAGGGATTTTGGAAAGTCATTTCGGGCTTGAAGCTCAGTTCATAAAAGTGGTTTTAAAGAACATGATTTCGGGTTTTGGAATCGGATTTCTGGATGACGATTCGGGATTCGATTTGGGACTTAGAAATGGAATTCCGGGTTCGGGTTCAGAATGGTTATTCCAGATACCGGCTTACGGAATGATGGTTTCAGACTCGGATTTGGAAATGGAGATGGATATGAGTTCTGGGTTTGGATTCGGGATCCTAATGAGATTGCGGATTCAGATTCGAAAATGGAAAATGGTTTTCAAGTGGTTTTCGGATTGGATTTACTGGATCTGGTTATTGGGTTTAAAGAACCGGATATGATATGACGGTGGCGGGCCTGGATTGGGTTTAAAGACCCGGATTGAGTTTAAAGACTCGGGAGTTTAAAGACTCAGATTATATTGAGGCATGGATTGAGTTTAAAGACTCGGATAGATCCAGCAGGTTCGATAGATGGATATGTGGTTTCAAATGTGTTTAGATTTCACTGAGTTTTGATGATGATGGTTTTCAATAATGTTTTTCGATGGTTTTGGGATGAGGCCCGAGACTTGAGAAAAGGAACATGTGTTCGGTTTTTCTTACGTGGTTTGCTTAACCGGAATATTGAATGGTTTTATGACATATATTTGATATGCATGCATTGGGTTTTAATTGGAGGGTATAAATGTACTTGTTTTATGAACTGTTTTAAACTTATACTTTATTTTTGTCCACTCACAGTCTTTTTTGTGTTTTCAATACCCTCCAGGTTGTTGCGGTGCGGGCTGTCAGTTAAGAGAGACGGAGACATCACGCACGCGATCCACAGTAGACTCTGCACACTCTGGGAAGTCCGGAAGCTTTTGTACGGTTGGCTTGAGAATCTCTTGTCCGACTTACGTGTCACACGAAAGTTGAACGTCGGTTTAGCCTACGTGTCATATGTAAGTTGGACGGGAGTAGGACTTAGCCCTTAATCCCGGGGGATTGGACGTGGTTCCTGACAGCTAACATCTATTGTTGCTATCTAGATTTTCATTCTTATCCAACTTACGAGCAAATATGTAATCAGTAATTCAATAATCATTCATATGCATATCTCCCATGTCACATTTTCAGGGTTCAAAGCACGGTCCTCCTGCACTAAGGATGTTGAATGTCTAGATTCCAGGTTTTATTGTTCTTATCTTGACAATTACATCTTGTTACTTGTTAGTTGTTAGATAGTTATATATAATATACCGATGACTGATTTTCTGATTTTGTTAAAAAAAACGATTAAATATGTTTCCTAATAAACATCTTTCTAGACGCGAAAAAAGACAGAAAAAACAAAAAAGAAAAAGAAATTGCTCTAGGTCTCAAGGTATCTTTGAAAAAATATTTTTTTTAGAAAACAAATTCTTCTCCTAAAAATTTAGTTGAATCTGATGATTTAACAACTGGACTAGATATTAATTTGGAAGATTTACAAGCTGAATCCAATGTTAATTTGGAAGATTTACAAGCTTAACCCGATATTAATTGTGACGACCCGTCTCGAATTAACGGGATTAATTAAGAATTAATGATGGATTAGCCTCGCTAATCGAAGACTAATCGGAGATTAGACAAGGATTAGCGGACGTTCGGGCGAAATGACAATTTTGCCCTTGGAATGGGCAAATCGTTGACTTTTCATTCGGACGGTCAATTGGACTTTGGCCAATGACTGTGACGTAGTTCGTGACGTCACGAGTTCATAGACAGGTGGCACGCTCGATTCCGACGTCCGAGGAAGAAGTTATGAGCATTATGGTTGACTTTTTACTCAAGAGGTCCGATGTCCGAGGGCCGAAGACCGTTAAATAGATCGAGACGATACGAATACATAGACAGGCGGCACGTCAAATTCGGACGTTCGACGGAGAAGTTACGGTTCACAGAAGTACGAAAGTACTATTGCACGTTTTACGAGACGAGGAACTTTTGGAATTAAGTGGGGCCCAGATATTTGTTAGTGGACCAATGGATGAGTGAAAAGTGTCACCCATCCACTGGCCATCTCCCTTTCCTCATGCATTTCACCTTCATCGATCATATCTTCTTCTTGACTCACACAAACCCGATCTCACCCCCTTTGAATCCAAACCAATCCAACCCTTCCCTTTCGGTCATGACTGAGAGGCCAGAGAGTGAGAGAGAGGCTGAGGAAGTAGAGGACGGTGGCTGGGCCGCCGTGCACGGCGGTGAAAGCCAAGAAGGACCTGATTGCACGGTTAGACCCATTTTTCCATATTTTTCGATTTGAGCATTATGGTTGGTTTTGAATGATTAGGGAATGATTATTAGGATGTTAGGAAGGTTTTAAGAGGGTTTTAGTGGCGGTTGGTGGCTGAGGAAGCCGTGGGGAGGAGTTGGGAAAACAGAACCGTGAGGTTCAAGAATCAATCCTCGGGTTCTATGTGTTTTTCTTTGTTTTGATCATCCAAACATGTCCCTAGGATCATATTAGGAAGTTTAGGATCGATTAGGAAGAGAAAGGACCGAAAATGAGGAGTGGGGAGCATCGAACCGGTCACGCCGGTCCAACTGGACCGGCCGAACCAGGTGAACCGGCCACTGAAGCTTGAAGAAGGTGAATAGTCGCCGGCGTGTGAGGCCCACGCGCAGGCCACTCCTAGGGCGCGTGACGGCGTGTGACGGGGTATTTGGGGATGTGTTCAACACACGAAACCTTCTATTCGATGTAACGAACATTTTGGGACTGGTTTTGTGTCAATCGTACATCGTTTCGATATAGTTCAGGACGTCCGAAGGTCTAGGTTCGAGTTTAGAAATAGTTAGAAATTCCGGAAAATTATGGGACTTTAGTGAGGGGTTATTTAAGTAGTTAGTAACCCTCTAAATGAATTTGGACAGGTTCGGGAATCCCATAGGCGACATTAGACCCGGGGGACTATTCAGGCACGCGTATCGAGGCGAATCTTCAGACGGTCTGTGAGTGGACCCTTCCTTCGAAATTGATGCATGCATAAATGCTTATAAATACTTTTAATACATGTTTTGTGTTGCCATGAGTGAAATTGTTTGTGGTAGCTTAGGATCAACATAATTGCACGTATTTCGAGGTTTTCAGCTTTAAGTCGTACCTTTGCGTACCATGTTTTCAACGATGATTTAATGAACGAACTTTGGATTTAGAAATATGAAATCGGGTACGAGACCCATTTGATTTACAAACTCTCGGACTTGGAGTCCATTTGATTTGACGAGGAATCGAATCGAAGGTCCATTTGAGCCATATGATCGGACCGAGGGTCCAGTTGGTTTACGATTCGGGTTTGAGGCCCAGTTAGTGGTACTATCGGGCTTGATGCCCCGTTGATTTATGATATCGGCCCTGAGACCCATTTAGTTAAGATATCGGGCTTAAGGCCCAGTTGGTTGTGAAATCGGACTTGAGGTCCTGTTGAGTTGTGGTTCGGGCTTAGGGCTCAGTTATTCGTGTTATCGGGCTTGAGTCCCAGTTCAGTTTGTGAAATGAGAATTCGGGCATGAGACCCAGTTGAACTCTGGATTTAGGCCGAGGCCTGTGAAATGGATTTGAATCGGATTCGCGAAATCCTATTGAGATGATTCGGGTATGAGACCCAATTGAAAGTGATTTGAGAAAGAAAGAAAAGAGTAATTGAAAATGTATATGAAACCCTCCATATGTTATATGGTCTCCTCCAGCGTCGACCTGGAGAGCCACGATCCACAGTCCAGAGTGGGTATCCCCATAGGGATCCCGTTCCAGGAGTGGTGGTTACTAGATATGATGTGGTCCCAGACCAGATTCCGAAGAGATGTGTGGACTAGATCCAGAGAGAGAGCTCGGACTAGATCCAGAGATTAAGCCTCCCAGATGGAGATTCCTGGGAAAAGACTCGGAGTGAGACCCCGAGTAGTGTGCACACTAGTTTAGAGATGATATCGTGACATATATCGGGGATATGTTCCCTAGGGGCTGTGTGCCCCGAGTTGGCATCTTCTCCGGAAGTGCCTAGGATGGGTTATACGTACGAGTGTGTATGTGATTTACAGAAAAGTGATTTGGGGGTGGAGACCCCGTGTTACACGTTTTATGTTTTGGAAATGATTTGGGGCAAAGACCCCGTATTCTGTATGTTTAGTATTTCATTGAGAAAGGTTTTGGGCTGAGTTCCCACAGGAAATGGTTGATGGTTTTGAGTTGTGATTTCGGGTTTGGGACCCAAATCGATTTACGGTTCATGACGGTTTATGGGGCCAGGCATGAACCCTTGAATGATTTTGAGAATGTTTTCAAATGGTTTTATGAACGTTTGATAAACGGTTTTTGGAATGCATGCGTATGTTTTTATGAAGGGCATAAAGGTCTCTTATGAAATGTTTTAAATAAAATTATTATTTTGTCCACTCACGACTTTTAATGTTTTAATGCCCTTCAGGTTGATCGCGGATGCGGGCTGTAGCGGAGACGAGACATCACTCCCCTCCTCCTACGATCCTGACGCATTTTGATAGCCCCGGTGAGGGCTAGAGATGGAATTTTCCCTGGTCTGACACTTCATGTCAGACGGGATCAGGCGGGTCCCACGTTAATCCTGGGGGATTTGGGACCGGTCCTAACATTAATTTGGAAGATTTAGAGAAGGAAAATGATGTGAATGAAATTCCTGATTATAATGAAAATGAAGTTGCAGATTTAGATGAACGAACAATTAGCGAAATTGAATGCCCACAGTCAAAACATGATTTGAATATTTTTTATTCACGGGTTTGGAATAGTCTTGATGTAAAAATTAAGGATGTACTTGCCGAAAAAGGACCTATACATCATGTTCTAGCCCTTTGCTAGCCTCCGGACGATCTTCCCTTAACACCTACCCAGTTGTCGCTCTACGATCACCCTTGACCTCTCAGTATCTGACAGTTACTCCTCTTGTGACATGACCCATCCCAAATCGCTCCTCGATTAATGCGGGATGTCTCATGCTCCCGTCTGACACGAAGTGTCAGACAAGGGATAACTCAAACCTTAGCCCAAACGGGGCTACCAGAGTGCACTAGGATCAGTGGAGGAGTGTGATGTCTCGGTCTCTGTTATAACCCGCATCCGCAATCAACCTGAAAGACATTAAAAACCATTAAAAGCTTTGAGTGGACGAAATAAATAATTTATAAAACACATTTCATGAAAAGACGTTTATACCCTTGACTAAAAAGCATGCTTGCATTTGAAAACCAGTAATCAAACTATTTACTTTAATTAAATCATTAGGGTCTTAGCCCAACATCATAAATCCAACCATGTGGAAACTCAGCCCGAAACCAAGTATATGGGAACAGAGCCCAAAACCAATCATGTGGGAACTCAGCCCAAAACCAATCAGCATTAAATAACCAGTTTATCGAAATACAATGTAACCAACCATCGGCATCCTAGATGCCTAGTCAATACCATTGTCATAGTCTTTAAGGCTACGCGTGCTACTCGGGGTCTCAATCCCGAGTCTCCCCAGGGTCCACCCAGGTAAATGACCCGTAGGTCAATGACCCTCCCTAAGGGGTATTATCCATAATTGCACTCTTGATCATGAGTCATGAGCTACGCCTCGAGGCAGTCCCTCTCCGGTAGTGTAAGACCTGTAACCTGGAGGGAACAGTGAACAATCTCACATTCCTACGAGGGGGAATGGTCTAGGAAAGGATGGTGATGTGCCTTAAAGGTGTAGGCACACACCTATCTAGCACTAGGCCTTTTGGGAGCTCAAGTGGCTTGGGGGGGGGGGGGGGGATTGGAACCCCAAAGTTAAGCGAGTTGAGGCTGGTGCAATTCCATGATGGGTGACCCCCTGGGAAGTTGAACCATGAGCTCCCGAAAACAAAACCGTGAGGGCTAGGCCCAAAGCGAACAATATTGTGTTAGATGGGCCGGGTCGTGACAATTTGGTATCAGAGCTAGACCCTGACCGGGAAGTGTGCCATCGAGGACGCTGGGCCCTAAGGGGGATGGATTGTAAGACCCGTGTCCTGGAGGGAACAGTGAACAATCCCACATTCCTGCGAGGGAGAATGGTCTGGGAGAGGATGGTGGTGTGCCTTAAAGGTGTACGCACACACTTATCTAGCACTAGGCCTTTTGGGAGCTCAGGTGGCTTTTGGGGGGGGGGGGGGGGGGGGGATGGGCGGGATTGGAACCCCAATGTTAAGCGAGTGGAGGCTGGTGCAATTCCATGATGGGTGACCACCTGGGAAGTTGCACCATGAGCTCCCGAAAAAAAAAACAGTGAGGGCTAGGCCCAAAGCGGACAATATTGTGTTAGATGGGCCGGGTCGTGATAGGTAGTGCGCCGTGACTACTCCAGGATACTATGAGACGTCCGGAGGAGACAATCCATACATAAGGATGGTACACGGAAAAACATGTTATAAATCATCTCAAAACCTTTCAAAGGGCTATGCCTGGGATTTAGTGTTTAACCATTCGTTCCATAAACCATCGTAAATCCACAAATGGATCTCGTGCTCGAAGTATAACTTTCATAAACCATTTCAACAATTCCAATTTCCAAATTCCCAAAATTCTATTTCATAACCCAACTGGACCTCAAGTCTGATATCATAACCAACTGGGTCTTAAGCCCGATACTATAAAGACCGATGCCTCATTAAATCAAATGGACATCTAGTCTGATAGTTTACAAATCAAATGGGTCTCATGCCCAGTTCCATATTTCCAAATCTGAAATCATACCATTGAACCATAATTGGAAACACAAGCAAGTTCAACCCTGTATAAAATCGTAAACCTTGAAATACGTGAATAATAAATGCCACAATCACGTTCATCATAAATCACATATTTAAAACATATAAAACAGTTATGCATCATATTTAGAAACAATTGTCCACTCACAGACCGTCCTAGCTGTCAGCCTCGATACGCATGCCATAAGCCTTTTGGGGCTAAATCACCATCACCGGAAAATCCAGACCTGTCCAAATCACACAAATGATCACTAATGGACTCAATAAGGTCATACCTAAGACCTATGAATCAAAGCTAGCCAGTAACTAATTGGATAAAATTTGTTTCTATTTGCTTTGATCAAAATAGATAATGAATTCGATGATGATTGAATAGAATATGCACTCAGTTTGGTTAATGCACACCAACTGTTTGATAAAATCTCATTAGAGAATTCTTACACAAAATCTCACTTAAATAAGAGATTTCATTCTCTCATACTCATTCTCATTCATCTTTTCATTATATGTGATCTGAATCTGTAAAGAGTTTACATTCTCACACTCTCTATAATTCGATTACACACACACGCACCTCATGACTTACACAATGCCACCTACACATATTAGATTCCTAGAATCTACTTGCAGCTTACGAAAGGTATCACACACTCAACGTCAATCTCAAGTAGTTATCCACCTCATCACACACGCACTTCTTGTGCAACTCACTTTAATCTGCCAACTGGTAGCTTACACTTCAACAGTTACTGCAATGTATCGAGCTGTTTCTGATGAGGAGATTAGGAAGGTCTGCTTCCAGCTTAATCCTAGTAAGGTTCTCGGCCCTAATGGCTTTCATGCCTTATTTTATCATGTTGATTGACCAACCATTGGTCCCTCCATTATTAGCATTGTAAGAACTCGTCCCAAATTCACGGGATTAATCAAGGACTAATTAAGATTTATCGTGACTAATCAGGAATTAGTCAAGGATTTTCGGGCGGTCGGTGAAAAATGACAATTTTTCCATTGGGAATGGGTAAAAAGTTGACTTTTGACCCAAGTGGTCAAATGCACGTGAATCGAGGATCATTACGCAAATCAGGACGATATGAGTCCATAGACATGCGTCACGTCGAAATCGGACGTTTGACGGAAAAGTTACAGTTCACGGATGGGAAATAGAACTATTCATGCAAACCGAGAAAATTGGACAAATTGCAGTTTTGGATTGGGTTGAAAATCTAGGTTGACCAATCAGTGAGTGACACCTGCCCCTCATTTGATTGGCCCAAAACCCAAACACTTGGGATTATATTTCATCTTCATTTTCATCTTTTGTTTTTCCTTAACCTGAAACCCTCCCAAACCCAAACACAAACAACCACACCACCATATCTCCCGTCCTTGGTGTGGTTACTGAGAGACTGAGAGTGAAGGACTAAGAATGATAGAGAGGCTGCGGATAGCTAAGGATGGCTAAGCACGACGGGAACCACGACGGAGGTAAAAAACCCGTAATCCATTTTTGAACCAAAAATGGAAAACCATGTTTCGACGTGTATTGATCGATTTAGTTGATCCCAACGTGTTCTAGGGATCAAGGCGACTCAGTGGGGGTCGATTTCGAAGGAAGTAGTGGCCGGAGTCGATGAAAAACAGAGTTGAAAAACGGTCATTGTCAAGACCCGACCCTACTCAGTCAGGACCCGTATCCTTAGCAACTGTCTGACGACATGCAATATTAAACCTAGGACAAGCTAGCAAACAGAAATCATGAAAACCATCTCCCTCCCCAAAAGAAAAAGGTAACTCATAAACTATGACCATCTGAACAAATTTCCTAACAAGCTCCTTTTGAGTAAACCCAACAGCAACTTCTGTGGGCTTTTCTAAGAAAGAACTTTCAGATTTCTTTTGGAAATCATATTAGGGGGATATTTAGGACATTTCTGAAGGTAACTAATCAAAGCCCTAGTTCCATTTCGAATAGAATCAACAGCATACGTATTAGGGCAATAATTGTCAGGACCCGACCCTCCTCGGTCAGGACCCGATTCTAGCACGATATTGTCCGCTTTGGGCCCCCTCACCCTCACGGTTTTGTTTTTGGGAGCTCACGGTGCAACTTCCCAGGGGGTCACCCATCATGGAATTGCAGCAGCCTCAACTCGCTTAACTTTAGAGTTCCAATCAAACTCAAAGCCACTGAGCTCCCAAAAAGCCTCGTGCTAGATAGGTGTGCCCACACCTTTAAGGTACACCACCATTCCCCACCCAGACCATTCGCCTCTCGTAAGAATGTGGGATCATTCACCATTCCCTGCAGGACACGGGTCTTACAATCCAACCCCTTTAGGGCCTAACGTCCTCGCTGGCACACTTTCTAGTCGGGGTCTAGCTCTGATACCATTCTGTCTAGACCTAACCCTCCTCGGTTAGGTCCTGATTCTAGCACGATATTGTCCGCTTTGGACCTCTTCGCCCTCGCAGTTTTGTTTTCAGGAGCTCACGGTGCAACTACCCAGGGGGTCACCCATCGTGGAATTGCACCAGCATCAACTCGCTTAATTTTGGAGTTCCAACTAAACCCAAAGCCACTAAACTCCCAAAAGGCCTCGTGCTAGATAGGTGTGTGCCTACACCTTTAAGGCACACCATCTTTCCCCTCCCAGACCATTCCCCCCTCGTAGGAATGTGAGATCGTTTACCGTTCCCTACAGGACATGAGTCTTACACTCGTCATTGTTCATCGTGAAACAGGTAAATTTTAGATCGTTTTTCTTGTTTTTGATGAGGTAGAACAATTACTGGGTTGATGCCGATCAATTAGGAAGAAACTAGGATGAATTTGGTGTAGAAATTGAGAAATAGGAACGGGGTCGAGTCGCGGGTCTGCGCGACCCGATACAGTGATTCAGGTCTGACCCGCGGGAGGAGGAAGTCAATGATGTCATCATGTTAGGCTTCTAGGCCAGGTGTGATAGGACCCGCCCCAAATCCCTCAGGATTAGTGTGGGACGTACATGCTCCCGTCTGACACGAAGTGTTAGACCAGGGATAATTTTGTCTTTTACCCAACTGGGGCTATCAGAGTACGCCAGGATCCGAAGGAGGAATACGATGTCTCGTCTCTGCTACAGCCACATCCGCGATCAACCTGAAGGACATTCAAAACATAAAAGCTGTGAGTGGACAAAACAAATATTTTATTAAAACATTTCACAAAAGACCTTTATGCCCTTCATTAAAAACATATGCATGCGTTTGAAAACCATTTCTAGGGTTCATACCCGGTTCCCATAAACCGACATGAACCATCAAACCATTTGGGCCTTAGCTCGAAATCCGTCAATCAAATACCTGGGACCTCCGCCCAAACCAAAACACGTGGGAACTCGTCCCAAAACCACCTCATAAGGGTCACAGCCCAAAACCAATACGCGTGGGTCACAGCCCAACGCCATCTCAGTGAAAACTCATCCACATATAAATATATACATATATAACCCATCCTAGGCACTTCCGGAGAAGATGCCAACTCGGGGCACACAGCCCCTAGGGATCACATCCCCGATATAGTCACGATGTCATCTCTATACTAGTGTGCACACTACTCGGGGTCTCACTCCGAGTCTTCTCCCAGGAATTCTCCATCTGGGAGGCTCAATCTCTGGATCTAGTCCGAGCTCTCTCTCTGGATCTAGTCCGATCATCTCTCCGGAATCTAGTCCGGGACCACAACATAATAAGTAACCACCACTCCTAGAACGGGATCCCTATGGGGATACCCACTCTGGTCTATGGATCGTGACTCTCCAGGTCGACGACTGGAGGAGACCAATCAATACGCTCATAAGGAGGGTATATACATACTCGTATAGAAAAACCATAAAAACAGAACTCAAGCCCGATAACACAAAGCAAGCCTGAACACAGGACTCAACAAGGCCTCCAGCCCGATTTCACAATAACTGGACATCGAGCCCGAACTCATAAATCAACTGGGCATCAAGCCCGATATCTCAGGGTCAGTCACGATCCTGATCATAGCGATGTGTGCAACCATCAATCCAGAACCGCTCTCAATCCTGGTATGTCGCCGTGAACATATCACTGCCGCGACCATCTTGAGACCATGGTGCACACGTCGCCGATCGATTCTCTAAACCGTCAGCACTCCGAAGTCGAGCCTCCAGTGGCTGCTCGACAACAAGAAATGCATCGTGACCTCTCCGGAAGGAACGCATCCCAATCCGGAGGCGAGCGTCACTTCGTCTGTCGCCGTGCACACAGCACCCGTCGCGACCACGACTCAGACCTACAGGTCATCAATAGGGCCTCATGGCTGAGTCAAAACCAAATCCAATTGGGTCTCATGCCCGGTTAATCAAGACCAAATGGGTCGTTTTTCTTTTCAAAACCGTTTCATGAAAACCGAAAACCTCAAAGTACGTGCCCATACGTAAACACACACCAACATGCACTCAAGGCATCCCAAAACACATATTAAAACATATATAAAACATTTATGCATGCATCGATTTCATAAATAAAGTCCACTCACAGACCGTCTGCGCTGCTGCCTCGATATGCGCGTCGTACGCCTTCCCGGGTCAATCGTCTTCTTCGGGGTACCCAAACCTGTACAAATCACTTTAGAGGGTTACTAACTAGTTAATTAACCCCTCACTAAAGCCCCCTAATTTTCCGGGACTTTTAACTATTTTTAAACGCGCACCGAAACCTTCGCACAGCCCGAACTATATGGAGACGATGTCTGGTCGACTCGAAACCAGTCCCAAAATGTTCGTTACATCGAATAGATGATTTGACATGTTGGAAACTTTCCCAAATTCTCCCCCACGCACCCGTACGCGCTGCCTGAAGTGGCTGCGTGTGGGCCTCACACGCCTAGCTTCAGTACTTCGTCTTCTTCCTCTGGCCGGTTCGGTCCGGTTTGCCTGTAACTTGGACCGGCATGACCGGTCTAGGTCCATAACTGGTCCAACCATCACCGTTTTCAATCTTAATTGATTCTATTCTTCCTATAATCGTCCTACGAACCTAACCCAATTAATTAGGACCCCTAAAACCCACAAAACCCGACCAGTTTGATTTTCCCCTCACGGTTCGAATTTTCAAAATTCACCCCAGGGCTTCTCGACGTCTCACCACTCCCAAAACCTTCCTAAAAACTCCCTAGCAACCTTATTAACTCAAACCGAACGTCCAAAACCTCCCATAACAAACGAAATCGAAATTGAATTAAAAATGGTTAAAACCGATACCTTGCTCGGGTTTTTCTTCTCCACCGTGCACGGCGGCTCTGCCTGGCCAGCCACCACGTCCAACTGGTCCTCTTCATCTCTCTGGCCTCTCCCAAATGTTCAAGGGTCAAGGGTTTGGGTTTGGATGAAAATGGTGGATCGGTTTTGGGTTTGGAATGAAGAAAAATGAGTGATTGATGTAATGGGAAGGGATATGCATGAGTTGGTTTGGATGGGCAATGGATGGGTGACACTTGTCACTCATCCATTGGCCTGTCCAATAATATCTGGGCCCCACTGGCTGCCAAATAGTCCCGTCTCGAAAAACGTGTAATAGTTCCCCCGAACTTCCGTGAACCGTAACTTCGTCGTCGAACGTCCGAATTCGACGTGGCGCCTGTCTACGGATTCGTATCGTCGTGATCTACATAACGGTACTCGGCCCTCGGTCATCGGACCTCCAGGGGTCAAAGTCAACCGTTGGCTTCTTTTCGCCAAAATTACCAAAATGCCCCTGAACTTTCGAACGTCATAACTTCTTCCTCGAATGTCGGAATTGAGCGTGCCACCTGTCTATGAACTCGTGACGTCTCGAACTACGTCACAGTCATCAGTTAAAGTCTGTTTGACCGTCCGAACGAAAAGTCGACGTTTTGCCCATTCTAGGGGCAAAATTGTCATTTTGCCTTGAACGTCCGCTAATCCTCGTCTAACCCCCGATTAGCCTAGCTAATCCGTCATTAATTCTTAATTAATCCCGTTAATTCGGGATGGGTCGTTACAAGGTGGCCCAGACAGAAGTCGACATGTGTCATGTCAGTGCCCAATCAGCACTGACATGTTAGTGACGTGGACTAATCAGAGGGTGCCATGTGTCACTACATGTCAGTGACGTAGACCAACGAGCTGTTGACATGTGGCACCTGTCAGATCCGACACGTCAGCATGAGGACAGCGTTGACTGGCCGTTGACCGTTGACCTGACCATTGACTTTTTTACCAACTTTGACTTTGACACACGAGCGGGGTGCGTGAGCGTGAATCTCGAGGTGGGACCAGTGCCATTTTCGGATGCCGAGGATCGTGAGATTATGACATTTGGGATGTCAAGAATTTAGTATGTCGAGGATTGGTTAAACTACATTTTACTCGATTGGTATTTCTGTGTTAATGGTTTTGGGCTGAGTTCCCACATAGATTTATGGTTTTGGTTAAGGCCCTAATGATTTGAGGAAGGAAATGACTTTGATTGATAAACGATTTTATTAAGTTTGATTTAATTTAAGTAAAAAGATTGAGTTAATTGGTTTCCGAATGCATGCATACTTTTTAATGGAGGGTATAAATGTTTTTTCGTGAAATGTATTTTTATAAACTATTTATTTTTCGTCAACTCACAGTTTTCCATAGTTTTTAATACATTTCAGGTTGATCGAGAATGCGGGCTGTAGTAGAGATCGAGATATCACATTCCTCCACAGATCGTGGTACGCTCTAGAAGCCCCAAGAGGGTCATCGATTGGGTTATCCCTTGTCTGGTCCGTGGTGTCAGATGGGAGCATGGCACATCCCACGTTAATCCCTGGGGGATTGGGATGGGTCGTGTCAAGCGTTGTCAAGGAATTATTCTCCTCGGATAAGCTCATGTGGAAATTCAACACAATAACCATTAGCCTTATTCCCAAAACTCTGAATCCCTCCAACGTGAGCCCTCCTTCCCTGACATCATTGGTGCTCATCAGGTAGTATTTGTTGGTGGTCGCCAGATTGGGGATAAACCAATGTTGGTGCAAGAGTTACTCAAGGGTTACAGTCTAGATAGTGGGTCTACTAGGTGTGCAATTAAAGACGATATCCAGAAGGCGTACGATACCTGGAACTGGGAGTTTATCTTGGGTGCCCTCTCCGTCTCAATTTCCATCCTATCTTTTTATCCCCTTAATTCTCGGTCAATGTTAATGGTTAGCTTGCTAGGTTCTTTGGGAGCAAGGAGGGGTTGAGATAAGGAGACCCTTTTATCATTGCTAAGAAAATGTTTTCCCCACTCGCTTAATATACGGATTGCTAGGACTCCTTACTTTCACTATCACTGGCGCTATGAATAAGTTAGTCTCTCCATCTACTATTTGCTAATGATTTAACGCTTTTTTATGAATGGGTACTATAAGTCTGTTGAGGTGATCAAGGAATCTTTGGACCACTTTGCTCTTGTCTCAAGCCTTTGTTCTAACCCTTCCAAGAGCAATATGTATATGGATGGTATTGGCTGTAAGGAGGCGAGTCTTGTCCTTAATCTGCTGGGATCCTAAGAAGGCTCCACACCCTTCCTCTTTCTGGGTATCCCTTTTGTCATAAGTAGGATTAATTTCCCTAATTGCAAACCTCTTTGGAGAGAATTGAAAGTAGAATCAATGGGTAGGAGAACATGTTCTTTCATTTACTAGTCGCCTCCAGCTGATTAAGTCAGTTCTTTGCAATTTTAAGTGTATTGGGACTCCCATATGTTCCCCCTAAGAAGATCTTCAATGATATGTAGCATCTGCTAAAGCGGTTTCCCTGGGATAGGAAAGTTTCTAGTAGGATTTGTGCAAATGTAGATTGGAAGTTTGTCTGTAAGCTTAAAGAGGAAGGTGGCCTTGGCTTAAGAGAGCTCTATACGTGGAACATCGTTCTTATGTCCAGGTTCATTTGGTATATCTTTACTGATGTTAAGGGCAGTATATAGAGTAGATGGGTTCATGCTTACTACATCAAGGACCGGAACTTTTGGGAGCATCAATCCCCCCTCCTTTCTCTGTGCTCGTGGAACTGGAAAAAGCTCCTGAAAATCAAACCTTTTTAAGCCTCTTATTAGTGCCAAGGTGGGTGATGGCTCAAATATTTTCCTCCAGTACGATTCTTGGCACCCTCATGGGCCTTTGCTTGAGAAATGGGGAGAAGGTATGGCTGTTCCTAACTGGGCTGCACGATACTAGGTTGGCTTTGGTGACTGATGGTTCCTCTTGGAGCTAGCACATGTCTTCGTTCCAATATTAGATTCGTTCTTTTTTTTAGGAGTCCCGGTCCATCACCGTTCCCTAGGACTGCTGATTCATTCTCCTAGGATCCTGATAATACTGGTGACTTCTTCTCTAGCTCTATGTGGGTTTCCTTGTCCCCTTCCTTTCCTAAGGTTCCTTGGGCTCACCCGGTCTAGTTCCCTAAGGCAATTTCAAGAACTAGTTTCCATTTATGGCTCGCATGCAGTGGCTTCCCGGCTTTCCACTTTGGATCGTCTTAATTGCTTTACATCTACTAGTTCAGGTACGTGTGTGCTTGTTTTACCTTGCTTGAAAGCTACGACCATCTCTTCTTTGATTTCCCATTGAGCTCTAGAATCTAGGGTAGGTTCCATACTAAATTCAGCATTCCTCGGAAGCTGGCTCCTTGGCAAGACCTTATTCCAATAGCCAAACTCGAAATATTGAAAAATAAAATTAGTCTCGAGTTCTCAAATCTTATAGTGTTAGAGCTCACATTAACTATTATTTTAAAACAAACTACAGAGAGAAAAAAGTCAAAGTTTACTCTTTAATTCGTTTTAACAAACACTTGAATATGAATTGATGTGAACAATATAATTTCAAAATTCAAACTCAAACTTTTGAAAAAATGAAAAATTAACTTTGAAACTCCAATCTCATATTGTTAAAGTTCACATCAATATTATAGAAAAGTTAAACTCAAAATAAAAAACAAAATGTTATCTTCCCAAGTGACATTATAAAATATGCTAGATGAATTTCATTATTAAAAGACGGGAAATTTATTTAGATTGGTACAGACTTCACTTGTTTGATTATCAAAATTGAAATTTAAGATGTTTTTCACTGTATACAAGAAATACAAATACCATCAAACCAGTATTATTAGGTAGGTACGTACTCATTATCGTTAGTACTAGTTGGTCAATGGCTTATGAATATATATAATTGGATAATGTATACCTCTTACTATATATAGAAGCTTACTGAATTTAAAATTGTAAGGCGTACAGCTAGAGCTAGCTATGGAGTTCTCTTACTTTAATTAAGCTCCCAAAAGAAAAACAAGAATAAGAACTTCGATCTGCATTGTTAATTAAGTCCAGTACTATAGTTATAGCAATTTGAATATTTAACTGCAACTGGATTTTTTTTTTTTTGGGTAATTGGTACGTACATATGTTTCAATTATTGAATCTCAAGTCAATGATCTTGTGATAGAATGCATTTGGGATAATGATGTTTGTGCCAACAATAGCAAGTTGAACCCTAATTAGCACTAGAAGTTTGATACATATTATTCTTAGTATGGAAAATGAGAGCCCCCTAACAGTTTCGATGGTTGCTGAACTGATATAGAGGAAAGAAGGGATGATAATAATGATGAGAATCGACTATAGCAAGCTTGGACTAGTTCTTCGTCAACGACTACTAGAAACAAAACTCCACTTACATAGCAAGCTTGGACTGGTTCTTCGTCAACGACTACTACAAACAAAACTCCACTAACGTCTTATCTTCGTTGCCTGTCCATATATCTTTGTAGCCACCAGTACGTACCACAAGTCATCATGCTTTCTCAACTTTAACCTTAAATCCCCACCATCCACCTCCTCCCCCCCCCCCCCCCCCCCCCCCCCCCCCCCCCCTCTCTCTCTCTCTCTCTCTATGTAATGCATTCCTTAAAACTTGTGTCCTTTTGATTTTTCGATACCTTGTTGCGCAAGACATTGTTTTGAAGAATTAAGCTATTTACTGATCATTTGTAATTTCTCAGAACAATCGTTATGAGTAACATACGGGTCCTGGATGAGCCTACCATTTAATTAAGGTTAGTGTGGTGAGATATTTGTTGGGATGTGAGTAGTGTGTAGTCTTACATCGGAAAAGATGAGAAAGAGTGTGTGTCTTTTATAGGCTTGGGTAACTCCCACTATCCCCAATTGATTTTAGAGCGGAAATCCGAATCTATTATGGGTCATAAACTCGATTTCTAACAATATTCATAATTAAGTTGTATATATGAAATATGAACAACTCTAATTTGCATTGTCCTTTCAACTACACACCATATTTCCCCTGGCCTGATGATCATCCTCCGGCGCAATTTGCAGTGCCATTGGATCCTCTGTTTTTTTACATTCCCATCATCGATGAGGATAAGAAGTGCCTTGGAAAAGACAAGAGGCTCAGAAATGTCTCTTTTTTTGCGACTGCTCACAGATATCACTTCCATAGTTCATATCAAATGTCAATTTTGTGAGGCCCTTAAAGATGTGAACTCCAGGGTACAAGGAATGGGGCTTTCCGGCCGGGAATCGAAAGTCAAGGCAATATCGATCTCAGACGTTGGCATGGCGATCTGTAGTAACTGACTTCCTTTGTGTTCTTCCCATCCCACAAGTAAGGCCAAGTTAGATACTCTTTAATGGCTTAATTATAAATATAAGTAGCCGCTAGGTTTGACTAGTTAATTATATATATGATTAACTTGGCTTGTTTTTTCCATGTTTCCAGTTTCTTTTAGTAGGTGTTTTTTTTTCAAAATGAGAGGCGCTGGATATTTGTCTAATCGAAAGGTTCTGAATGTCTTTTGTCTTTCTCAATATTTACTGAGAATTTACTGAGTTTCTAGATGAATATTGTCCAATAAAAGCTCCTACAAACGATGCACAGCCATTTGATTTTGGAATTTTCGTGATTCACTTCAAACGGGAAACACCGTAACATGGGATTTTCCAATGAAATTCTTCTACTCCTTTTGGTGGGGCTTGCGAAATTTAAGGTTTGTAATATAGAAATTCCGCTATTCCTAATTTATTTATAATTTCAGAAGGCTCTATATGGACTTAATGGGCGGTGATCAGAGTCGACACGGCAGAGGAGCCTCGAGAGCAAGAGCATCATCGTCGTTGGCTCCCCTTCACTTCCGAAACACGCACCCAAGAAAGGTGATTTTTACAGCGAGAGAGCTTCTAAAGCGGACGTCCGCCTCGGAACTTCCTGGCCTCCGCCCAAACTGTCCAATGCTATGCAAAAGTCGAAGGCTTTGTTCTCATGGCCAATGACTTGAGCAGCGTGGTCTCCAAATGTGGCATCTGCTGGAATCCAAACAACAATAATAGTAACACAAACACTCTTAACAGACCACCCTCCAGAGTCATGGGCGGCAGCGAGAACTCCACCGGAGGAATCAAGTATTTTCGGTCTTCTGGGCGCCTCCATTAGTACTGCACTTCCTTTTCCGTGGCATCCAGCTCTTTGTGTTGTTGAGTGACAATTAATTTGATTACAAGAATTATCTCTCTGGTTTTGGCACGGACTCTTTATTCCAATCTAATCTAATTCTAATCCATTTCGGCATACAGATAACCATAACTAATGTCAGTTTCATAATTATTTGAGTGCCTGAGCAAATTACCAATTACATAATGTCACAGGGATATATGATATAGGAATAGGTCATCCACAAATAAATTATTGGAGGCCGTCATATTACACACAAAATTCAAACGCCTCATCAGCCATGACCATCTATTCTTAAATTTGTAATAAATTACCTAGAATTCTATCTCTCCATGTGTTTAATGCTGCCTAATAATGATAAACCACCACTCGCCAGTCGCCAGTTCATCTTGCCGGAGTTAAAGAATCACGTAGGGCGCTCACTTCCCTTTGGCACGAAAGGAGGCAAGGGCAAAGGCAGCTGAGTGCATCTAACAAGCAAACAACACTGTCATTTAGCTTTACAAGCATTAGTTCTACTACAATTTGAATGAAGCAGCGGTGTCATTAGTTGTACGACGGTTAACAGAAAATGAGATGATCTGATTCGCTATATATGGCTCGGAATCTTGCATGTTTAAGTAAGAGAAAAAGATACAACATAACAGATTTCTGTGTAAGGTGAAAGGCACAATGACTCCTACCTCGGAATTATAGAATTTGAGTTCTCTCTTATGTTTGAGAGCTCCTTCTAACTTCTCAATAGAATTGACAGGACTTTTGAAATCAACAGGAGGCCCCGCAGTTGAACACAGCAGAAAACCTATGACACCACTGCATCGCAAGTAATCTCGCCAGTCAGAACAATGTCTGATTCATATACCCCGTTTGAGGAAGACTCAAGAATGCCAAAACATTCAATAAGCTCAATGCATAGAAAAATAACACTTCGACATTACTATTATAAAATATAGGGTGAGAGCAGATTAGCAAGAGAAACAGGATTTACAGTGTTACCTTGGATACGTAGGAACACTCGCCCATCCATAATTCACAGATCCCTTGAACATTTCACGGCACGTAGAGATCAAGTCATGAATAAGATGCGTATGGAGCCACATACTCTCGGCCATGTTACAAAGAACACCACCGGGCCTTAATGCTTTGGCTATTGTCTCAAAAAATGGCCTCTCTACAAGCTCTTGAGCAGGACCTGCACGAAAAGAAAAACATAAATTTAAGCACTAGATTCTAGATATGATTAAAGATGTTCATTACTCCAAATCTATATGCACACCATAGAGATCAAGATGTGTTTGGAAAAATTGGTGCCAAAGATCAGTAACTAATTGTCCCAAAAAAAAAAAAAAGATCAGTAACTAACCTACAGGGTCTGACGATCAACAATTACAGCATCATACTTCCCTTCAGGTGCACACCTCAGGAATTCAGTAGCTGTCACACAGACCAAATATAATTGAGACAATCGGCCATATAAAGAGTCATTTAATGAAACCTTTTGATCAAACAGATAAAAGACATAGTAAGTGTACCGTCGCCAACATGAAGGTGGACACGAGGGTCCTCAAACCCAACAGCTAATTGAGGGAAAAAACTTCTTAGAGACCTAGAAAAAGTGACATATAAAAATGAACCAGTAGGCTCCAAATTTCTTAACAATCAAATAAACAGAAAGATACCTTACATCAACACTTACATCTATAACCATCTTATCTATCTCACATATGTCAATATGCTGAACTGAAGGATGGCGAGAAACTTCCCTGAGAACACCCCCATCACCACCACCAACAACCAGAACCTGCGTCAAGGACTTATGACACTTAGCATTATAACTGCAATAAGAAGACTATAACACAGACTAACGCGGTCATATTAGGTGGCCCATTCTACCACTACATTTCAAATCCACAAAATTTGAGGGGAGAGCCATCACCAGTCTGTAAGTCTAATTATAATAACGAATAGGGGAAATGGTGAAAACGTCATCTAAAGGATCATGTTGCAAATCTACAGGATCATTGAAGCCACATCCACCTAAATGCAGCAAAAAGTACCATAGTGCAGGCCAAAGAACAAATAAAGTCTGTTAATAGTTCAAACAATTGAGTAGAAAATCATTGCAGCCATATCCAGCCAAAATGAGGCAGAATACAACCATTATAGGAAAAACTACATGATGGCAATCCCTTCATTCAAAATGCGCCCAAAATTTCCAGAACAGCTTTGCAAGTTCCAGGTTCAGCTGGCCATTGCAAAGAAGCCATCTTAACTTTCCCACAAAACACCCAATAAAACTACTAACAGATATATGAAGAAACCTACAACATATGCCAATATGTCTATACATTCAGATGTTATCAAATGAAAACCTATAGTCATCAACTGTTGGATCAAAATCTAATGGTTGAAATTCAAACGCTCTTCAAATCGCAGTTTTAGTATTTTACTTTTCGTAGTAATGCAAACCATTGGTTTCTTATCCAACTATAGTCACCATGTGTTCTCATGGTCACTGATGATCCTGTGATCAAGATATTCAAGACTTTAAACACACAAAGAATAAATAACATGATGAATGGATCGTGCAAAATTACAGTCTTCGGGGAGGGAATTGAACAAAGAGGTAGATGAGCTATCATCTCCTGGTATGCACATTCATCTTTCTCACTCAGCTGGATAATACCATCAAGAACAAGCATTTTTCCATACGCTGAGGACTGCATAATAAGAAATTCACGTCAATGATAACATACACATAGTTAAGATTAAAAGGTATGCCAAGTGATAAAAACAACAAAATGTAAACTGTCCAAGACAAGAATGCCAAACCTCAAAAACTAAAATTTCTTGATATTCTGACTTTCCCTTGAACAGAATATTCTCTACTTTCAGTGAATGAGTTTCACCTTGAAAAGAATAAAATGAATGAACATTAAACACGGAGATGAAAAACAAATGATCAAACCCAAAGGGAAAAGGCACAATAGGAAACAATGTAAGTGTTAGGAAATATTATGTAAATTTTTCCATAAAGAAGCTTTCAAATTTTACAAATTTTTCTGCTTACTATTATGTAAAATTTGACAATAGTCCCTTTCACGGGTCTTTTTTTACTTAATCATTAAGGAAACAGTGTAAATTTGACAATAGGTCCGTTTAATGTCCAGGTTTTCCTCACTTTATATTGAAAAAGAAAAATCACACAAAACCGTCAAGAAAACTAGCAATGTCGGTACAGCACATCACAAAAAGGAACTTAGATCTCAATCCAGAAATGAATAAAGAAACATGCGTTGTGAAGTATATGAAGAAACTACAAATGAGAACATGAAATAAGTAGAGGCATGCAAGTTCCTACCAGGCCACATAGGGTTGTTGAAATAAACTGTCTTGCTAGCCTTCTCTGTAATCAAAACAAAAGAAACAAGAATAAAGAAGGTCAACGATATCAACCTGCTTCGACCAACCAACAAGACCTGAACAAGACTATGCAGTTTAATCTACAATTGTGGATAAAGTTATAGAAAATGACCAGAGCGAGACTGGGATTCTGAAAACCACCCAGAAACAACAGTTGAATGACATTTTGCCTCCACCTCAGGTGCGGAAGCCCTAGCCTTTAAGCAACAAGAAGGGATGGCCTTCTCCGAACCATTCCCATTACTCGCCTTCCCATCCGTAATCTTCTGGCATTCCAAACCTCTTCCTGCGCCGGCTTCCATAAATTATATTTTTCTTCTCCGTCTCCAGTCTCTAACAACAATAGATATTCATAAGTAATATACACTGGAAAAGAAACCATTCACAATAAACACCATCTATGAGAATCAAAAATTATTTTCAAACAAACACAGACGGATTCATGTTGATTAATTATAACAGAGGAAAGAAAAAACTGCATACCAGAAGAACGATGACAAAAATGATTCCCAGTAGAAGGATTTAAGATGACAAAAATGATTCCCAGTAGGAGGATTTAAGTAGAATGCCATCCAGAATTTAAAATGGAAAGTTCAAATCTTTTGGTAAAGTAAGCTTGTTTTGAACATTAATCTTAAACCAACGATATGGTAGGCTTAATACCATAATCATTGCAAGACCTTTTCCATTTCAATATGCAGATCATATTAAGTGTCTATAAAGGTTATTATCTGCAACCACACACAAGAAACAAAGATTGCACATCGTAGAATCATTTGAGATCTATTTAATTCATAGAACTGGGTCCCAAATATTGTTTTTTTTTAAGGAACCAAATTTGTGGCTTGTATCTTTTCCAACATTACCTCAGCTACAAAACAAACTATTATCTTTTAAAATTTCCGGTCAAACCAGTGTAAAGTATTCACCAGAGTCAGAACAAATGAAAGAAATATTAAACACCGAGAACTGTCCATACAAATTCCTCTGTAACAGCCAATACCAAAACTAAACAAAGGGGATTTTTTTTCTCTGCCGAGCAATTTTCAAAGAAATCTCGCCGTTTTCACCAATCAGCATAGAAGAAAAGTTCGGCAATATTTCCGGGAATTAAATGGTCCAAACTCGATTTTCTCGGCCATAATTTTGCCGGAGATTAAATAAAATTTAGGGTTTTAGGTCATTCAAAAATTAGGGTCCCGGAAGCAAAGCCCGAGACAGTGAGATTATGACAATTTAGGAAATTTTAATCCCAAAACTAAAAGTCAAAAAATTGATTGAAAAGAACCCACATTTTCTCCAGAAGCTGCAGGGCGGAAAGGATTAGAGAGAAAAGCAGAAACGTAGAGATAAAATGAAAGAGAAGGATTGATCTTGCCTGAGGTTGATGATCAATTGGGTTTGGTGAGGCCTCAAGTGAGCGGGAAACGAAGTCCAGTATAAATAGACGCCCGAAAAAATTAACTCACTCTCAAACTCTGTCTCTCGATATGGCTTTGCAGTGCTCACAAACTCCTCTCTCTCTCTCTGGCTTCTCTCTGCTGCTGTTTTTCGAGTTGGAGTGCACGAGAACGCAGAAACAGACCCCATATATATATATATATATTCTTTGATTGTTAGAATATTTCGTTCTTTTCAAACTAAATAAATAATTGTAGGTTATTCCATTGGGAGCGCCAGTTGGCTTTTTCAGCAAATCTACATTTTCCAATTTTTTTTTTTTTTACCCCATAACATGCCTACAAGGTGTCCTCGCACCCAGACAATATTGATGTAGGACTCATATCCGACCATGAAATCCTGGCATACACATAAGATCGACGTAGGTGAGGACATACCTTATGTTTTTATATAGACATAACAGATGTTAATGTACTTAGACCCGAGAAAATCTCATTGGGTCAAAGTTGATAGCTAGAAGGAACTTAAAGGCTCAAACCAAGGAAAATCCAAGAACCCACTTGGAACATGAAGCCGGAGTAAGGCATGTGCCATTCTGAAAGGGAATAAACAACATTGTGGGACCCACCAAAATCTCAATTTGACAATTTGATCCACCTCTTCATGGTCTATAACAAGAGAAGGAACTAATTTCTAAAAAAAGGACAATCAACTAATCAAACTCAACAAATTGAACTTCATTAATTTCTGTACCTCTAAACACCTAATCAGGTTTCATGGTTTAACAAAAGGAGGGCCCTTGTGACAAAATCGGCTTCTTTCAACTTAAAAAATTAATGTAATTCAACTCATCATAATACAGGTCAAATTAGCCAAATTATATAAATAAATAAATAAACTACTAATTTACTAAAACAATATACAGTTTTTTACGACGGATTCTCAGTTTGAAATCGTTGCATGCCTAAAATAAATTATGATTGAAGTATTAAAACAAAATAGACATGCGTCAAAATTTTAAAAATTGAAAAAAAAAATAACTATAATACGAATTATGTATTTTTATATCAAAATATCACTATGATTTCTATAAATCATATATGATAATGATATATATATATATATGTGTATTAAAATTTTATTTTCAAATTGAATGTGAATTCCAGAATATATAATTAACTATAATTATATAATAATTCTTACTTATTAATAAATTTTTAATTAATTAAAATATATTTATACATATATTACATCAAAATGTATAAAATTCAATGGGGGCACAAGACCCCACCGGGGCCCATGCCAGCTTCGCCCATGATCGTCTTTCTAACCCACTCTAGCAGCATCGTCATAATGGTTAGTTTCATTATGCACTAACCTTCTTTCTGACTAAGTATTGTCATAAGGGTTAACCGCATTCCGATTGTCAGTTCATGGATGGTCATTGAGGCTTACAGAGATTAACCTTCTTTCTGACTAAATATTATCATAAGGGTTAAACTCATTCTGATTGCGAGTTCATGGATGGTCATTGAGGCTTGCAGAGATTAATCTTCTTTATGACTAAGTATTGTCATAAGGGTCATTCTCATTTCGACTGCCAGTTCATGGATGGTCATTGATGCTTACTGAAATTAACCTTTTTTCTAACTAAATATTGTCATAAAGATTAATCTTCTAGACTACTAATTCACGAAAAGTCCCGACTACTGATTCACGAAAGTCATCTCGACTATTGGTTCACGGAGAGTCATAACGATTACCGATTCAAGAAAAGTCATTCCGACTACCGATCCACGGAAAGTCGTCCCGACTACCGATCCACAGAAAGTCATCATGACTAAGTTAACAGAAATTCATCCTGACTACTGGTTCACAGATAGTCATTTTGACTACCAACCCATGGCCAGTCACTAAGGTGTTCATATCTCCCCTTAGACATCGCGTTTTCATTTCTAAATCCTCTATCATCCCATATAATGATTTCTAACTGATATTCGTTTCAGTTAATGATTTTTTTTCTACTTGATACATGATACACCCCGATCTGAAAAGTTTGCTAGGATACAAAGATCGAGGTAAACTGACCAACATTTAGACGGTGACATCTAGATGTAGAAAGGCATTTAAATTAAACGTTGCATTTTGGGAGGTCGAGTAAAACATAACAAGTGAAATGCCGATTAGATTTCACTGCAACAGCGCAAGTATAGAGCATAGACAATTCATGATGATCATACAACTACGTAGCTACCTGTAATACCCAATTTCCACTGCATCACTCCAATCCGTGAGTGAATGTCAGAGCGGCTAACCAAGCATCTCTGAAGTACGTGAAACACCCACGAGACCTGAAGGATTCAAAAACAAAGGGTGAGTGGACTCAATAAATCATTTCAATGTAAAACCATAAATAGTAAATATGTTTTAACCGCTAAGTTTTTGAAAACTCAAATAGTAATTTCAGACTTTCACATAGTATGGGAAATAACAATAATATAATAATGATCAAATGTGTCATGTTGAATATATAAATATCATATGTCAACTCACTAAAATCTTGTTCATGGGTCGCTCTAGTCATACTCTCATGACAAAACTAGGTATATTGACTCGTGTACCACAACCACGTGAAGTTCTGGGTGCCTAGCACCATCACCATGAGTCCCCTAGAGCTCGAGGACAAGACTGGCGCTATTAGCTAGTATTGAAGGCAACGCAAGTGAACGATCACGTTGAGGACTGGTTTGTGACCTACATACAGGTACTAGATACTAGTGACTCCTAAAGTGGGTTCTAACATCTCAATCTCAATAATCTCTTGGGGACTCATATGCACAAATGCCATCCATGAACTATCTAGATATGCAAATGCAACAACTAACTCGCCATTCACACATATCAAACTCATAGTTTAGCAATATTTCATACTATCATGAAAGGATAGCACCACAAGATAAGTAATCACGAAGTGACCAATCAAATTATAGCATGCAAGGACATCGTAAAATGTGCGAGTAAATATCAAGGTAGAAATAAATTTGAGAAAGATGGTTCACTCACACTAGTCAGGGAGTCAGATCACCATCCAAAAAGGTTACAAACAACTCACAAGTCAACTTCTAGGTTAAAACCCCTCTCGGGTAGCCCAAAACGAAACTTAGGAACACTACAACCTAACCAAAGCATGTCAAAAACTGTTTGAAAAGCCTTAAAACTACACTTGCACACTGTCGGGAGCTGTCCATGCACCATTTAGGGTCTAGAAAGCCACCCCAAGCACAACCGTGGGCACTAAAATAACCCTAAGCGTCTCCACGAGCGGGTGGGATGTCGAAAAAGTTCCTCACGCGTCGCCACACTCCAAAAAAGGTCCTACGTGCCTCCACGTGCATGCACATGCGGCCACACGCCCACACGCCCACACGGGCCACACAGGTAATTCACATGCACTCGAATATTCCTTGGAATATTCTATTAAGCCGGCATGTTGACCGACAAGACTAACAATTGACTAACGGCAGTTGATCGTTGACTAACATTGACCCATTGTCATAAAGCTTCACCGGAAATAACGACCAGACTGCCGCCATCACTACGTCGAAGGTGGCCGAATTTTGGGTTTTTCTCTGGAAAAATTCCAGAATCCTGCGAGGTCCAAATCCTTCAAAACTCAACCGATTTCGAAATGTAAGTAGTCAATTCGACCCTATTTGATGCGAGGAATCCAAAAATATTTTCCTTGAGGATCTGTTGGGATTAAAAAATCACCGAAAGAGGAGTGGTGGCTTGTGGCTTGTGGCTTGTGGCTTGTGGACCTCGCACAAAAACACATGCAACCGAATCAGAGACTAATCCTAAGCGGGATTAAGACAATGGTTGGGTTCAATGGGATCAATCTGACCTCAATATATCTCAAATCTCATTGAAGAACAATCGGGTCTGGATCAGGTACATTTAAGGTCTCTCACTATGGCGGTTGCTGGCGGTGCATGTTCACAGAATTGGTTTTGCCTTGTCCGAAGGTGACTATTAGTCGTAGTTTAAGTATTTACCTAAGACGGATTTGAGGTTGTAGGAGATAAATAAGGACGGTGCTCTTTTTCTTAGTGTGGTTGAGGGGCTGAATGAGTTTTCGAGGAAAAGATGGTGGACAGCCTAGGTTGGGCGACCAAGACACCATGGTTTCTTTGTGATTTTTGGTTAAGAAATCAGTGAAGAAGATGAATGTGTGTGTGTGTGTGTGTGTGTGTGTGTGTGTGTGTGTGTGTGTGTGCGCACGTCAAGCAGAATCTAAGCGGGAAAGATTAAAGAGAATGTGGGTAAAAATAAAACCAACTTGTGCCTAGGTTGACTTGGGCTTAAAAGCTTATTTTGGACCTACAAACCACACACACAACAAGTAACCCACAAGTGAAGTAACCAACGCCGAACAAAACTCATAGGGCACGTTGGTAAGTTCTTAATTTTTGAAATTTCATTTGCGAGACGGATGTAACAATGCGGGCTTCAATGCGATGAAAATCATTTACTTTTATGCACTTGTAATTTCAATTTTCGCTCAGCTCAATTCCAGTACTTTTACATTCCAGTATTTGTACTTCCATTTCCATCTCAATACAAACCAGATTTTCTTAAGTAGAAATTGGTACTAAGGATACACCATCCAAGAGTGGTCCATGGCTATCCAAGTTGGGATGACATCTTTGAGCATTGGTCTGATATTTTGATTCCGGTTTGAGGGAACCTATGACTTCTAACCTCCTGAATACTTTAATAACAACGTCGTCAACCTAAATATCATGGTATTTTGACTATGTTGAGTCAACAACCCCCCAACTTGACATGGAACCACCTCGCGATAGATTAATCGAGGATACTACCAGCCAAGTCATGGCTAAAGAAGAGTTTGTGGAGTTCTTCAAGGATATCTTGGCTCCCATTAGCTTGCATATAAAAGCTCTAAATCGCCAGGTTCAAGAGTTGTCCAACCGCAATACGGCTCAAAAGAGGGACGTTAATGTCCCACTACCGAAAATTTCAAACCATGACAAGGGCGAGAATTATATGGAATCAGAAGCTTCAGTTCTTGATCCTTTTTTTTCCTTCGAACCAGCCTTCCTGAAATGATAAGGAATTGAAATCGTGGAAATGAGTAGAGTTCACCATCAGTTTCCAAGCTTTGATTCTATGATGTTTTCCAAGAACCAGCCACCTAATGGCTGGGGAGAATTCAAGCCCACTATTCCATCCAAGAATAGAAACATACTGAACAACTGGAGAAAACCTGATCTTGATGAAGCAGGGTCAGATGAAAAGCTTGTGTGTGATATCTCACGCAATAGAACATTAGGCCCTCATCAACAAGTTGAATGAGTTGAGACGTTTGATATCGGGTCACCCAGCTCCTCCTAGGAGAATAAATGCCCTTACCTATAGAAAGACTTACTTGACTTATATAGATCAGGACAACATTTTTTCCAGGAATTTTAAGCCACAAACATTTACACTCCTCATTGGAAATGGCAACACATCGTCCTTGGAACATATAGGGAGATTCTCAGCCCAATGCATAGCTATTAAAGATAACACTTACCTCAAATTATGGTTGTATAGTAGTTCCTTGTCTGAAGTTACAATCAATGACCTGATTTCTCTCATGCAAGTTGAACACGAAACAGCAAAGGACTTCATTGCCAAGTTCAAAAGGATGAAGATGAAATGCAGTGACCTGACTGCTCCCATAAATAATGCTTAGATGGTAGAAATTGTACAACGAGCTCTGGGGTTTTCCTTCAGAAATAAATTTGATTATACTACATTTTTTAATCTCCAAGAAATAGTAGTATCAGCAACCAAATTCGAAAGGCTATTAGAAGAAGAAAAACGGCAGAGGCATAACTCTAAAGTTTCCCATTTCTACAAAAACAAGATCCTTATGCACTAGCCGAAGCATCAAGAACTTGAAAAATGATCAAAGATGATAAAGGAGAAGCAAGAGCTAAAGGTAGCAACAGCCGAGATCCATACCTCAGAAAATGTGCAGTGACCTTCAAGCCGCTAGTCAAACCTACTCGAGAACAAAAACCAGTCATGCCAAGTGGTAGTCTGTTCACAAATAAAACAATGATGTTTGGTTCTTACTCGTTTAACCTTACCATAGCTAGATAAATCTATGATAAGTTGGTGAGGGACAAAGTAATCAAATCAAACCCTAAGCAAGAGATGCCTAAACCTGAGGATATCAAGGGCAAGCAGTTCTGCAAATAGCATATATCATTGCACTATGCCACCGCTAATTGTGCCCAATTAAGGGATATAATTCGGAGGTTAATCAATAAAGGATATGTCATGTTAGCACCAATACCCAAGGCGATGGGGGTGGACACAGATCCATTCCCAACGACATAAATCAATATGGCCAATCTCCAGTTGTCACAGAAAATAGCCAAAACAACAAAAGGAGAGTAATCACACAATGACCAAACTAGATGCATGTCTGCCACGATTGAAGGCGAGATATCTAGGACCCCGACTCCAGGCATTGAAACAAAATCGAAATATTCAAAGTAAAGTCAAGATTATGATAGTTCAAAAATACCTGAATCAAACCATGGTCTACACACCCCTAAAACGTAGACGCCAAAAAGCTCCATATATAAGAAATTAGGAAACATTGGAAGGAAGCAAGAATGGACAATTGGACAACAGACTAGGGGCAAGTCAGTTATCAGAAATTGCAAAACAATAGAGTGGTTCCCCCTGAGAAATCCACTGAAACAGTCAAGCCTTATAAAAATACAATCAAGGAAGGGAAGTGGTATATGATAGGAAAGGATAAAAAGCCAGCCAAAGAACTGGGAAGAACTACAAAAAGAAGAATCCAGAGATAATACGAAGTATACCTTCGCACTAAGAAGGGCTTGAGGGCATGGCCTCCTAAGGAGCCAATGATGCCTCCTATAACCCGCAGGGAGCTAACTAGTCCTCGCAAGGTAAACGAGAAGGAGAATGAGGTTCAAGGGAGACATCCAAGAGGAAGCTCTCATTCAGATATTATCTTAAAGATTTCAGGAAGCTCTCATTCATGTACTATCTCAAGTTTTCTTCTAAAGTCGGGAAAAAGCTCATATTTAGGAACTTTCTTCAAGAAAACTTGGGGAACAAGAAACTGAGAATACAGAAGACACAACAAAAGAATCATCCAAGTGTGGTGTCCAAAAAGGTTATGGTTAGGGTATGACCAAAAACGAAATAGAAAAGTTTGAAAAATATCTACTGGAAGTCATGGAAATGGATGCCTTTTTTGACAAAAAACAAGAACCCCAAGTTGAGGTTGATGTAGTGGTAGCCCTACCTGAACCTTTGTTAGCAGTATATCACCAGGTCAACTAGATGGTAGGTGATGTTTCCATTTATGAACACTCTCGAGCAACAATCAGGATCCCAATAGTGAAGGTCAAGATATCGTCTCAAAAACAACTTTCTACCGAGAAAGCCACTGTTCGCTATCCCGACTAAAGAAATGACGGATCATCAACAACCTATTTTCATTATAGCATATTTCGAGGGCATCCCGACTAACAAGATGATAGATAGAGAGGCTTCCATTAACGTCCTACCTACTAAAAAATTTAAAAGATTAAACACGATACTATTAGATTGCTTTTCTAATATTGCTATAATGTCCAATTTCAGCATAACCATTACTAAAACTCATGGGATTTTACCCTTGGAGATCATGGTTGGATCCAAGAAATTAATGTTGGCATTCTTTGTAGTAGACAACACTGCATACTAAAACATTTAGCTAGAAAAGGACTTTGCACTAGTAAATTGCCATATGGAATCCCGACAATGCTACCCGCGAGGGATGATTGTAACACCCCAGATGTTCGAAAAGATGAAAAATGACCATTTTGCCTCTAAAAGTCAAAATGTTGTCTTTTGACCTGGGACTTCTTCTAAAAAATTCAAAAAGACCATTATGAAGGTCTTGGCCTCCCGACTACATAGACAGGTGGCATGCCAAGCATGGAGGTCGAATCAAGTCGGTATAACTCAAGAATGCATGGGGTTATTTTCCTAATTTTGGGCAAAAAAGGGTTATTTGGTCATTTTACATATTAACATGTGATTCATGTGAACATGGGCCTAAAAGATTCTATAATTTTCCCTCTATTTTTCTCACCGACTTTACACACACACACACACACTATATATATCTGTGCGTGTGTGTGCGTGTGCGTGTGTGTGTGTGTGTGTGTGTGTGTGTGTGTGTGTGTGTGTGTATGTGTGTGTGTGTGTGTGTGTTATATGTGTGTTTGTGATAGATCGGTGGGTGGTGACCAAAGGAAGAAAATAAAAAGGAAATCAGCAACCACCAGAGAATGAGGAAGAAAGAAGAGGGAAATGATGGGCAGGAAGAAGATAAAAGGCAGGGGTCGATCAAATGAAGAAAATGGGCAAGGTTGGAGTTCTGAGGGATCCCAAAAACTCAAACCCTTGAAGACCAATGATGGTCGTGAGTTACAAACTGGGCTTTAGATCCTCTAGTGCTTATTTGGGAAACCTAAGTTGCTAAGGACGTACTTGGGATCATTTAGGGACATAAATACAGAAGAGTAGAGCTTGGGAAGGTCGCAGCCAGAAGCATAACCCCATGGCCGAGAACATTAAAAGTTGGAACACACAATCGAGGTAACTTTTCCTAATCATGACATCATAAATCCAATCCTAGGCTTAATACGAGTTGATTTGATGAAGAACACGATAAAAACAAACGTAAAACGAAGGAAATATTGCCGGGTCGGACGACCCGAATAGCAGGACCTGCGAGAGGTTGAAGACAACCTCTGCGCAGGCGCGTGAAGCCCACGTGTAGAAGCTGTCCTCAGCCTCTAACGGCGCATGCGGGTGAGTCGGCCGAAGTTTGGAAACACGATACACCTAAAAAGTATTCAGCTTGTTATTCTGAGTTTAATGGTTCAAGAATTAAGTTAATTGGATACTGTTTGAAGGACTTATGATTATTCAAAGTATTAAGTGTTATTGATTATTTTATTATTGAATTTAGAGAAATATAAAGGAATGTTATTTAAGGTCATTTGAATATGGTTCTGGATTTTCAAGTAATGTATGGTATTTTGCAAAGTAAATATGAGTTTGGAAATTAAATGAAGTTAATTTTGGAAATTAATAAGATGGAAAATTATGGTGATTAGCTTGGAAATCATTATTCGAATTTTCTATAGCTTAATGAGAAGGTTATTAGTATAATGTGTGGATACAAAAGGGAGAATTATATTTTTAGAACTTAAGCCTATGACTCGTATGATTCTTCATAGGCATCAATGCGGTCGATTGAAATGTGTGAAATTAAGGGAAAAATACTTAAGAATATAGTTGAGGGATTAAGGTATATGGTCATGTGGTTAGGCATATTTATGATGCCACACATTTAACTATAATTAGTAGCAAGTCCTAAAGACTTGTTCAAGTACTATAGGTTAGTAATTGATATTGTTCTATCTACTATATGTTTATAGCCTAATAATGAACTCGTAAACTCCACTACTTTGGAGCAAGAGGGTTGGATGTGCCCGGTACCCCATGGGAGTGAATATATTTGGCTAATTTAGTAAGTTATGGACATGAATGAAATTTGTGATATCCCTTGTCTGATAAGGATGGTCAGACGAGAGCAAAGCCGGTCTGATTTTCTTGAAAATTAGGGATGAGTCCTGTCAACGTGGTATCAAAACATGGGTTTGAATATTTTAGTTATGAAGTATGAGTTTTGTGCAGAGGATAATTGATAATGTTAGGGAATAATTTGGAAATGATTTAGAAAATATGTTTTACAAATCGAAAATATGGGTTGATTTGAGATACAAGCTCGGGATTTTGATTATCAAAATAAATAATTTAGAGCTTATAGTATGGAAAATATGAATGTGATGATGACGATGTTATGTTGACATATATTGATGAACTACCGCATGATAAGGGTATAATAGTATGATCGCATGATGACATGATATTATATGATATAATGATAAGATGACATGATGATAATGATGATGATATATATGATGAGATATCTAATAACTTGATAAAATGATGTGGTATTTGATTGATTGAGACCTATATGGTTTATGAACGATTTTAATGGTACATTTTACGAGACTTTTACATCCCCAATGGTTTTGGACATAGACCCAAAATTTGAATTATGGATTGCTCCATGGAATTGAGATACGTAGAAATATGTGATGAATAATGTTATGTTGTGAATATGAACGTGTATATGTTTTTGGTATGGTGTTATTGTGTTGTGGACATGTGGGAGGATCAGTCTCAGACGTCGAGTGGGGTTCCGAATCCTGAGACCGGTGTGATGTGAGTAACGTCAAGTTAGGCTTCGGTTCCTAAGTGGAAGGTGGTTGGTGGGTCTCGAACATCAAGTTAGGGGTTCTGTATCTCGAGACCGATATTGTGGTGGTCAGTCTCAAACATCGAGTAAGGCTTTGTATCCTGCATCAGTAACTACTCGGATGTATCATGAGTGGTGTATACGTGTGGATATTGGTTAGTCTCATACGTCGAGTTGGGCTCTGTTTCATGATACTAGAGGTGTGGTGATGACTCAAACGTCGAGCTGGGCTCTATATCCTGAGCCGGTCTCCACGTGGATAGTGGTTTGAAACCCCCAAGGGAATGTGTCTGACACTATGATTGGTACTGATCTTGAAATAAATTCATAAAGTGATTATGGTAATGGCCTACGTGTAGTGCCGTTGTGTGATATGGTTGAGATGTGAGAAAATAATTGGTTGAGTTTGGTTATGAAATGATGGAAAATAAGTTAAGACTATACGGGATCCCGGTAATGCTTGGGTCTAAATAAACTATAGGTTATGTGTTAAATCGATTTATGGTAGTAAAAGATGTATGATTATACCAATTTGATGATACGATGATGTTGTGATATTGTATCGGGTCCTATGTTGTGATGAGATAAGGTGTTAATATGTCATGATAATGGGTAAGATAATGAGATGTCATAACATAAAAATGGTACGATAGAAAGAATTAAGAGCTTAAATGATTCTGATGAAGGATGTTGGGTAATGAGTATAGATTAAATGTATGACTACTATGATGATTTATGCATAGTTGTTGAGACGGCTAATGATAGTTACTTTATATATATTTTACATGTGTTTTGAGGACGAGTAAAATATGATGATTGATTTTCCAAATAGCCTTTGGATTATGATAACTGTAACGACCCGTCCCAAATTCTTAGATTAGATTAGTTACTAATCACGATCAGTGAGGTTAATCGGTGATTAGTTAGGCGAAATCGGATGAACGATGCAAAATGACCGTTTTGCCCATGGTCGTGGAAAAACGTTGAGTTTTCATTCGAGCTGTCAAATGGACTTTGACCGATGACCGTGACGTAGTTTAGGACGTCGCGAGTTCATAGACAGGTGGCACGTTCAATTCTGACGTTCGAGGAGGAAGTTATGACGTTCGGAAGTTTAGGGGCATTTTGGTAATTATGGTTTAAAAGGGGCAAATGTTGACTTTTTGACCGAGAGGTCCAAAGGCCAAAAGCCGAGGACCGTTACGTAGATCGGGACGATACGAATCCATATGCAGGCGGCATGCTGAAATCGGACTTCGAACGGGGAAGTTATAGGTCACGGAAGTTCGATTTCACTATGCACGTACTTCGAGGCGGGATGATCTGGCAAAATCTGATGGGCTAGATATTTTAGGTGGGTCCCATGGATGAGTGACACTTGTCACTCATCCCATTGGTTAAAACCCCTAAAAAGGGGATCTCACTTAATTAAATAATATTAATTAATTAATTTTATAATCTAATCCACACCTCATTCAATCCTAGCCCTCCATTCTATTTTTAATCTTTCAATCCTCACCATCAATTCCATCTCCCTCTCATCAGCCATCATTTTTCTTCTTTTCTTCTTCAAACCCGCACCCCCCTCCATATTTCTTCTTCATTTTCCATTTTCATTCTTTCCATACAAACACACAACACCACCACAAACCTCCATCAAGTGTGACCGTGTGAGTGAGGGCAGGACTGGGATGATGAGGAGGACACGACGGCCGGCCATGGTGGCTCACGGCGAGTGAACCCGTGAGGTAAGGAAATGTCCAAAAATTCAAATTTCGATTTTGTTAGTTTTTGTTCGATTCTAAGGATTGGGAAACATTTCTGGGGACTCTAGGAAGCTAACAGGATTAGTTTTGGGGCTTGTGAAGACCGGAAATGGCCGTGAACGGCGGGAGAAAATCCGGCCACCATTGATACGGATGAAGGTGCGGTTTTGGGTGTTTAATTCGGTTTTAATTAGCTAGAAAGATAGGAAATAGGATTAGGATTATATTAGGATCAAAACGGGATGAAACGGACCCCGAATCAGTCCAGAAACCGGAGAAAACCGAGGTTGAAGGCGAACGAACAGTGTCGTAAACAGTACCTGGAGGTTGAAGACGATGAACAGTATTTTCGACCTTCTAGGGGCGCGTGAGGATGCGTGGGTCATAATTTGGGAAAGTGTTCAACACGGGAAATCTTCTATTCGATGTAACGAACATTTTAGGACTGGTTTCGTGTCGATCGTATACCGTCTCGATATGTTTCGGGGCATCGGAAGGTTTAGGGTCGGTTTAAAAATAGTTAAAAGTTCGGGAAAATTACGGGGCTTTAATGGGAGGTTAATTAAGTAGTTATTAACCTTCTATTAAAATTTGGACAGGTTCGGGAGTCCCGGTGACGGTGATTGGCTCGGAGAGCCGTATGACACGCAAATCGAGGCGGCAGCTCGGACGGTCTGTGAGTAGACCTTGTTTTCTAAATTGGTGCATGCATAAATGTTTATTATATGTTTTAATACTTGTTTGGTAATTCCATGGGTGCATTTGTATGTGGTTACGTATAAGCACGTATTCCGAGGGTTCAGTCTTATACGGTGCTTATACGGGTCTGTATTTCCTTATTGGTTTTAATGAATTGGATTTGGATTTCAAAAGGATAAATTCGGGTATGAGACCCATTTGGTTTTGTCTCGGGCATATGACCTCAAATATCGGGCACGGTGCCTAGCTGATGTCCTATGTTCGGGCACAAGACTCAGGTTACTTTACGGTTTTGATTTCAGGTCAGGGAACCTTAAATGGATTTCCCGGTTCATGACGGTTTATGGGAACCGGCACGAACCCTTGTTATGGTATCGTGGTTCATGACGGTTTATGGGAACCGGCATGAACCCTTGTTGGATATTATGGATCATGACGGTTCAGGGGAACCGGGAGTGGATATTGTGTTATGTATATATATGTTCATATACCTTACTTTACTTCTATTATCTCCTCCGGGGAGGGTAGTTGGCCTGGGTGGACCCCGGAGTAGTCACGGAGTACCGACTGAGTGGAGTCACCCCCCAGTTGGGTTCCTTACTCTCGGGAAGGCTATGGTTACTATAATCTCGGGTAGGATCAGTGGTCTGCGGACATTGACCTTGACTTTGAGAAGACTCGGATTGAGACCCGGGTAGCACGCGCGTAGCTTTGGATACCGTGACAGGATTGGTTGTGTGACTTATATGTATATATGATATATGATATGATATATGAGATTTGATATGTGGTGTGCACTGGTGTGCACAGGATTTGAGCAGTGGCTCGTGTATTTGGTTTCCGAATGGTTTTGGTTTTGGGTTGAGTCCCTTATTGGTTTTCTTATGGATTTGGGCAGTGACCCGTATGGTCGATTTCATGGTGGTCCTTTCGACCTTGGTTATTTCTGATTTGGGCTTAGTTCCCACATGTGGTCCATTTGGTTAAATGGTTTTCGAATGCATGCATGCTTTTTAGTGAAGGGTACAAATGTCTTTATGGAAATGTTTTTATAAACTCTTGTTTTGTCCACTCACAGCTTTTAGTGTTTTGACTGCCCTTCAGGTTGACATCGGATGTGGACTGTAGCAGAGACCGAGATATCACATGCCTCCTCCGGAGGGCAAAGGTCGGAAATATCCCTTATCTGACACTCCGTGTCAGACGGGAGCAGGGTCATCCCGCATTAATCCCGGGGGGATCGGGATGGGTCATGTCAATAACCCAGGCCTAGTAAATGATTGCATAAGTATGATAACCTAGTTGATGATTTTAGAACACTTGACATTAATTGTAGAGTTATTCGTTAGTGTGTTACACTCCCGATGCATTTAGAAACTTGATCACATTAAGACTAGAATACTAGCTAATAAAGTATAGAGATAAATTACGATGACTTGAAGTACGAAAAGAAAGTGAATATAAAAAGGATTAATGCAAGAGATTATACTTGGATTAGAAGTGCTTTGGTGAATTAACACTTGTATAATGATTGCTTGTATGATGATTGAGGTTGGTTATAGTTTGGTAAAACGAAATGGAGCTCGATGTATCCTTAGTATGATTGAGCAATTCAGTTGTTCAATTTGGATACGAAAATATGTTAAAAAATTTTGGGACAAAATTTTTTTAAGAAGAGGAAATTGTAACACTCCGGATGTTCAAAAAGATGAAAAATGACCAAGCCTCCGCGACAGCCTTCAGCCGAGCTATCAATGCCGTTTTCCGAGAACGGGTCTCGTCGACAATTTTTGGCTATCAAGAAAATTGGGGGTTCGACATCGGAGGCGAATATGAGATCGTTAGAATGATGCTCGAATGTGGCCCTGGAAATATGAGACATTTTTTCTTTGCGACTTGATCGATGAAGAAGAGCGTATGAAAAGGTTAGTTATGGCTTGTATTTATAGCCAAAAGATTTGATTAGGTATGTCAAGATATGGAATGGGTAATAGGGATTAAAAGCAAAATTACTATCGTAGCAATTACTAGATGATTGAGTATCTCGAGGAAAGTTCAAGCACAAACTGAAGCACCAAACAAAATAGGTGGCCCACATTAACAAAGGCGCGAAGAGGCCCACAATTACAAGAAAGTTCGAAATTACAAATTCAACAACCCACCAAGCATGGATTGGAGGCCCATCTTCAGCATTATTATAGTGTTAAAAGAAAGGGTGTGGCTGCATCCTTAATGGAAACTTAGCGACCTCCTTTTCATCCACTCTGAAAATTTTCCCAAGAAACTTCCCTCCTATGTTTTGCGAATACAAATTGCAGTCTAATTTTTGAACGAGTTGCTTTAGTTTTAGCAAGTTGAGGATGAAAGGTCTCCAGTGTCCGGTCTCTGAATTTTTTTTGTATAACATAGGAAATCAATAAGGTAGCACATGAAAATAACATCAAATTCGACCCTGGTAGGCACATATGTTGGAAGGGGATTCTGGTCCATATGGCTCGATGAGAGAAATATCTAAAAATTGTCCAAAATTGGCATGATTAGGAGAGAAGGTGATAGAGCCATATGAGAGGATTGAGAGAAAACCTCTACTGCCCGAACCAACTCTCTTCTGTCAGAGCAATCAGCTCGGACTAAATATTGTCATAAGAGTTAATCATCTCGACTACTGATCACGGAAAGTCATCCCGACTACCGACTCACAAATAGTCATTTTGACCACGAACTCATGGCCAGTCACTGAGGTATTCAAACCTCCCATTCCGACTTATATTCATTCCTCTTGATGATTTATGGAATTTCCTGCCTGATACGGATTTGAATGCAAAGAAAATAATCTACTTTTATACACTTGTAATTTCAATTTTCGCTCAGTTCAATTCCAGTACTTTTACATTCCAGTATTTTTACTTCCATTTCCATCTCAATACAAAACCATATTTTCTTAAGTAGTATTTGGTACTCGAGATACACCATCCATGCATGGTCCACGACTATTCAAGTTGGGATGCCAACTTTGAGCATTGGTCCGACACTTTGATTTTGACTTAAGGGAACTTGAGACCTCTAACTACCTGACTACTGAAATAACAACATCGACAACCTGAATATCATGGCGAATAATTGAACTCCGACTACGCTATAAAGAAAATTATAAAATTCCTTGAAAGGTATAGAAAAGAACAACGCAAGCTAAAGCTAATCTTGTCTGCTTGACTCATGATCGTTTGAACAGAAGAAAGTTTCTTGGGCCGTGAACGAAACTCATCTACACTGTCTAGTAGTAGTTTATACTAGTGGCACGCCTACATTCGAGCTGAAGGCCTTCTTGCTTCATGGTCTACCCATTTAGGGAACGACCATGGCTAGAGGCCCATTACGCTCAATCCATCCAGCATTATCCACACCACATCAGTAGCAAAGACACCATACGAGTGGTCTACCTCCTTCACTCTGCAGACCCGGTTCCCTCGCAGAGATCCTGTAACGACCCGTCCTGGGAATTAGGGTTAAGACAGTGATTAAGATGGGATTAGTGAGCTTGATCGGTGGTTAGTTGGTCCCGATAGGGTCGTTAGCTTATAATGACGATTTTACCCCTAGTCTGGGCAAATTGTTGACTTTTAGTTCGGGCGGTCAATTGGGTATTGACCGATGACCAGGACGTAGTTTAGGACGTCACGAATCCGTAGACAGGTGGCACGCCCGATTCCGACATCCGAGGAAGAAGTTATGATGTTCGGAAGGTTGAGGGCATAACCGTAAATTGGCGAAAATAAGAGGAAAATTTGACTTTTCGTACGATCGGGTTTTGACTGGTTGACCTAGGACTGTTAGATAGATCTCGTCGTCCTGAGTTCGATAACAGGCGGCACGTATTCATCGGACTTACGATGTGTGAGTTATGGGTCTAAAACGGTAAGGGTAAAATGGTAATTTTGGATTAAAAGAAGGGTATTTTGGTCTTTTGTACTTTGGGCCTGGTGCAACAGAGAGGGACAAGTGGATGGCTGGGATTGAGCCACTTGTGAGAGAAAGGGGGAGGATGGTGACACGTGGGGCTTGACTAGAGGGTTCTAGGATCTCTTACGGGTCCAATTATTTGGGCAGTGCTCGTGCTTGTTCGAACTAGAGAGAAGAACAGAAACAGAGGGAGAGAGAGTTGGGAGACTTGGACTGTGATTGTGTTTGTGTTGTGTGAATTGGTGAGAGAGGAGTGACCAGAGATTGAGAGGGAGACAGTGAGAAGGTTGGGAGGTGAGGAATTAGTGTGTGTGCTAAGTGTGAGCTCACGGAAAAATTAAAGAAAACAGGGAGGAAGTGAGAGATCGTGGTGGTGGTGTGGCCGTGTGTGGTGTAATTGGACTCGACAGGGAACAAGGACGACTCTGTGGACTTCAAGGAGTGCGGCGGTGAGCACGGCGGCGCTCGACGACAGGTAATTCCTTCTCCCTGTGTAAGTGCTTTGTTTTGCCGTCGATTTTCAAATCAGAAGTCGTGGCTTTTGGGGTTGAATCGAGGAGTCCAGTGAGGTCTAAGGGACTCAGTAGGGTCCTAGGTATCTTCTGGTTGTGCAGCCGTGACGGGGGAGTGCACGGAGGAGTCCAGAACGACGGAGAATACACGGCGTTCTCTGTTTTTCAGTCTGGGTTCAAACGTTGAGTCGTGAGTTTTGAGTACGAGTCGAGGGTTATGGTTGGTCCTAGTCGACTTCTTAGGTCCTTAGGAACCTTTTGGTGTCGAAGCCGTGAAGGGGAAGTGTGCGGGTGACCGGATTGAAAAACAGGGGTACGGGTAGTTTTGATTTCGAGCTTGAGACGTTGGTTAAGAGGTCGTGTTGAAGTGTTTGGGATGGTGGATTGGATTGTTGGGTAGAGGACGAAGCTAGGGGAAGAAAAAGGAAGGGAAATGGTGGACGGACGGCGGAGAACCGTTCTAGCCGGTTCGAGTTGCAGAGGTTGGTTCGAACCGGGTCGACCAGAGGTTGCTGCGTGGGGGCGCGTGCGGCGGTGGTTGGGAAAACAGTCAACATGGTTTTTGGTCTAGATGTTGAGACGAGTCTAATGGAATTGGTTTCGGGTTGTTCGGACGTCGATTCAATATAGTTCCGCGAGGTTGAAGGTTTAGGGTTCCGGTTCGCTACGTTTAGGACCCGGGGATTTTTAGGGAGAATTAGGTGGACCTTCGTAGATGTGTTAGTAACGTTCTTTGGTTATTGTTGACAGGATCGGGACTTCCCGAGGAAGCTGAGGAACGTACGAGACGTTCGGGACGCGATTGAGGGTTCGGTACTGTGAGTGGACCCCTTCTCTAAACTCGAGCATGCATAACTGTTTTTCTAAACTTGTTTTATGGTTTTCTATGTGATTTTATTATTTTTGGATTTATGATGTTTGTTTTACATAATTGCACGATTTTCGAGAAATAACGTACTTGGCATGTTTTACAAGGAATGTTGATTTCTAAGAATAATGTTATGGTTTCAGGATTTCAAATGATAAACAGTTTTTAATAATTATAAAGGGATTTTGGAACATGATTTCAATGATCAAGGTTTTCGGTTTTAGAATCGGATTTTGGAAAGCGGAATTTGGTTTTAAAGTTGGAAAGTGGATTTCCGGATTTGGGTTCGGAATGACGGTTCTGAATGCTGGAAGGGCATCAGACCAGTGATTTCGAATTCAGGTTTGGATATGGATTTTGAAATGGTTTCCAATTGGTTTTGATTGGATTTGCTGGATCTGGATATTGGGTTTAAAGACCCGGATATTGATTTGACGGGGGACGGGCCCGGATTGAGTTTAAAGACTCGGAGTTTAAAGACTCGGATATATTGATATTTCCCCCGTATGCCTGTTGAGTTTAAAGACTCGGATATTATTGAGGCCTGGATTGAGTTTAAAGACTCGGGAGTTTAAAGACTCGGATAGATCCAGCAGGTTTGATCAGTTGGTTATGGCTTGGTACTTATGTTTTCTGATACAGTTTTATGACGCTGATGATATGATTTCTATAACTATTTTTATAGTGTTTCTGTTTTTATGATGAGGTTTGTGTGATTTATAATTGTTTTGTTAACTGGGTTATACATGTGATTTTAAAACGGAGGGCTAAACCCGGTTTCTTATAAAATGGTTTTGGAAACTCTTTTTTTTATTCTGGTCCACTCACACCTTCTGTTTTTAACTTGCCCTCCAGGTCGTGGAGCTAGAGCGGGGTTTCGGCATCGAGGCAGCGTCTGAGGCATAGAATTTACGAGAGCGACCCCGAAGTGTTTTAAATTTTCCGTGTGCGTGTATTTAGTTTACCGGTTTTCTTTCTTTTGTATTTAGTACTATACTCTGTAAACTTTTGACTTCGGGATGTTCTATATAGTTTCTCCTGTGTCTGACTGTGTTTTTGGTGGTTTAGAGTGAGTTTACTTTTGTACGTATCAAGGTGTCAGACGGGAGCAGGGTTTACCTCGGTTTTCGGGGTGAAACCGGGGTGGGTCCTGACAGATCCAGCCAAAGTTGCCTTGGGCTCACTTGACTCCTAAAACGAGAAAAACTTTTTGAGCAGGAACATAATCTGACTTGAATACTAAATTTAAAGCTTAAAGCATCTTAATTTTGCTGGATTATTATTATTTCTTACTAAACAAATTTAAATGACAATGCAACTTTCTTTATTTTCAAGTTTGTTCGGTTTTTTATTTTATTTCTTTATCACGTGTAATAAAAGATAAAATATTACGATGAAGATCATATATATTATTATTGGTGTAATACCGTTTAGTTTAATGCTATGTTTCTTTATTTTGTAGTAAGTTACCTTCAGTTCGACTTCATATAATATTTTGTCGTTATATAAATTCAAGTTAAATTATAAAAATGTTGACAGATATATGGATCGATATCGTTCCTTGATGCTAAAAAAAATGTTGCAATTTTAGTTCAATCTTTAAAATCTCGGATGAAATTTTAAGAAAAACATAAACCATCACTAATGTTTTATAAAATTAATATGGCTATATCGTGGAAATTAGGGGAAGATTTTTTCCCCCATATTTTTATGCTAAGATATATATATATATATATATATGTCCAACTTACAAATGAAAAAAAAAATGTAGCAACTTGAATAGGTTGACAGAAAACTCTCATGCCCTAATTTGTCTTCCCTTTTCTAAGCAAAGGCATCACAAGATCAAGACTTACCAATATTTTGTATTAGCCAGATGGGATAATGGCTCAAATTGAACGTATTTTAGATGTGAAAATTGATGTGGTTCATTGTAGGAGAATTAGATAGTATTCAATATAAAATGAAACTTTTTTTTTTACTCCTACTATGTTAAGTCGTTTGAATTAAATACGTTTTATTTTTTCTCTACTCCTTCTTATGTCCTTAAAATATATGGACACATCCATTTTTATATTCAAAGTGCATTGAATTTTATGAGTTATTTAATCAAATCCTGTTCACCAAATGAGCCCCTATGCTTAACAAGAAATAATTACGTAGTATTGTATGGTTATTACGTGATGCATTCCGCTTATAATATGAGTAAATATTTATTAGGCTAAATTATTACGACCGCTTCTGAACTTTACCATAATTTTAACAATCATCATTATATTTCATTTCAGTGTCCATGTTCCAGAATTTTATCCTAATGTTTCCATTAATCACTCTGTTTGTCTTTCAAATGAATTACGTGAAAAAAAAAAAAAAGTCATGTGAGTCATGTGAAATTCACTGAAATGACAATTTTGCGTTTTTTTTAATAGAATTCGTTTGATAAATAGAAGAAAAGACTAATGAAAACATTAAAGTAAAGCTCTATCAAAGACTTGGGATCAAGGATGAAAATATCGATATCGACGGATATATCGCTCGCCGAATTTACGGATATCTCGCCCCAAATATCGATTTCGATATCGATATCGTTTACGGTCAACAAAAATGACGGAAATTGGGTCCAAATGACGGAAATTTGGAATGAAACTTTGGCAAACACTTAAGTACCCAATAATGGTTATATAGGACTAATAAAAACTATAAAATGACTTTGATATGATAAATATATTATGAATCATATGATAGAATATAGATATGCCGACCACTAATATTATAAAATCTTAAAGATAAACTTAAATTAAAACATAATTCCATTGATAATATTGCATTAAAAATATTGTACACATTGAACTTGATAAAAAACAAGTAGAGTGTCGACCAACTTGAAAATTAGATTGGTCTTGAATCTCTTGATCTACCAAGACACAAAAGTTTTGCCAACTGATGCTATTTGACCAAAATGAAATGTATTGTTGGACATTGTATTCGTATATCTCCTTTGAATGGCCTACTTTTCCTCCATAGATAGGGTAGTTTGGATTTACCCAACTAACTTCTCCATAATCTTCATTGAGATGAGGATCTTCATAGCCTTCATAACCATGTGACATTTGAGGGAGATGGTTGTCTAACAAGGGGTGACGATATGGACCATAAGCATATGGATCATTTGAGTTGTTACTAGGATCGGTGCCTAAACTCATTGACTCAAAACTAATTGCCATGGAATCCTCAGAAAATGGGTTTCCTTAACCTTCATATATGTTTCGTGTCCGAGTGTAATCTTTTCCGACACCACCGATTCCTACCCCTCCTTCTCTACACCCATGATCATAATCTTGCGTGGCATGAGTGAAATCCGCCTCTTCAGTAAATGGGCTCAAGGGTGCATATGTATCGGTTACATGTTCATTTCCCCCGTCATCATCCCCTTCGTCATCCATGTCTTCATCGTTTGTCTCAACATCATCTCCTTCATCATCATCATCATCATCATCATCATCATCATCATCATCATCATCTGGAGATTTATTTTGATGAAGTCCCTTACTAGTAGCATCAGCTCGTAAGTCACGTCTACCGGTAGAACCAAGCATTGATCTCTCCCATGAAGACATTGACCGCTCACTTCCTACGTCCTCACTCCCCACTTCTTCGGATAGTACTCTATCGACATTAACACCGTGTTCACTAGCAAGATGTGCTACTCGAGGGTCAGGCCTTCCACTATCATCGTCCAAGTGAGCTGGCATAATCCATGCTTGAAGTGGATCGGCCTCGTTACCTTCCACATGTTGACCTGCAATTTCCAACAGGTCAACGTAGTCTTCTTCCACAACTTTACCGGCTTCGGCTTCTTCATCTCTTAACTTGAGTTTCATGTTGTAATAACAGAAAACAAGTTGTTCTAACTTAGAATATGCGAGACGATTTCTTTTCTTTGTATGAATTAAAGCAAATATACTCCAATTTCTCTCACATGCCGAAGATGATGCCGTTTGTGATAATATACGAACATCAATTTGTTGCAAGCTGGGAGAAGCTTGGCCATATAGTTCCCACCACTCAGCTGTCAATATCAAGTTTAATGTAAGAGGCATTATAAAGTGCTAAGTCATAGAATATCAAGTTAAATACAAGTAATACACCTGAGGGCATTTTCGTTCGTGATTGTACAGCCATAGGTGAACGAAATATTTTCCGACCATCTCTAAAGTTGATCAACTACATTAAGGCTGATGTTAATATAATGCCATAGATGTACAGATTCGAAATAACTCATCAAGATTCAAAATAACTCATCAAGGTTCATATATGGTAGTGAACTTACGTCTACTCCAAAATTTTGTAAACCCACTTGTCCATTTGGATTTAGTTTGAGGAATACTTGTTGAACTGATTGGACAAGGAATGAGTCATGCCCAACACCTACTTGATATTGATATCGGGGATTCAAGTAATAAGCTGCAAATCATGAATGAACTTTGCTAGTGTAAACAACAATAAAATAAAATATTAACAAGTTCAATAAGATAGAAATATACCAGCGGCATGTAAGGGATGCACTAATGTTTTTTCCCATCGCTCATGTATGATTTTAAGGACCCACTTCTTCCCTTTAAGACGGGTGATCTTTTCTTTCATTCGATTGAACATATCATACAGGATTGGCATGGTTGGGACTACCTCTGTATCAACAATTCGGAGGATGCAATATAATGGTTCATATATTGATTGCATCATCTCCAAGGACTCCAAGAATCTTTGGTCGAGGATATGAGCCTCAACCCTCTTGCCTTCCACTTTCCTACTCAATGGGCTACTGTCAGGACCCACCCCGGTTTCACCCCGAAACCCGAGGTAAATCCCGCTCCCGTCTGACTCCCCGACACAACACCTAAGGAACACTCACTCGAACCCAGTCAAACGCAGGAGTAATTAGACACAATGTCCCGAAGGTAGCATTAACAGAACATAGTACGAACATACAAAGAAAATAAAACCGATAACTACACGCACACGGAAGCCTTTACTCTACTCTGGGAGCTCTCACGTCACTTCTATGCCTCGGACACTACCTCGACGTCAAGACCCCGCGCTCGCTCCACAACCTGGAGGGCAATTAAAACAGAAAATGTGAGTGGACCAGAAAGTACAAAAGTTCAAAAACCATTTTGTAAGAAAACCGAGTTAAACCCTCCGTTTTGAAACCACATGCATAACCAACAGTTATAAACACATTAATAAAAGAATCATTCTTAAACATCATAAGAAACAGAAACACTATAAAATATCATAAGAAACCATAGCATGAGTATCAGAAACCGTATCAAAACCATAACCACCAAATTATCATTTTCCCGATCAAACCTGCTGGATCTATCCGAGTCTTTAAACTCCCGAGTCTTTAAACTCAATCCAGGCCTTAATCATATCCGAGTCTTTAAACTCCCGAGTCTTTAAACTCAAGGCCTACGGGGGAAAATCAATATATATCCGAGTCTTTAAACTCCCGAGTCTTTAAACTCAATCCGGGTCTTTAAACCCAATCCGGCCGGTCCCCCGTCACATATATCCGGGTCTTTAAACCCAATATCCAGATCCAGCAAATCCAATCCCAAAACCATTTAAAAACCATTTATCATTCCACATCCAAACCCGAATCCGAAATCACTGGGCCGATGCCCTTCCCAGCATCCAGAACCGTCATTCCGAACCCAAATCCGGAAATCCACTTTTCAATCCTTTAAAACCAAATTCCAATTGTCAATTTCGATTTCAAAACCAAAACCTTGATTCTCAAAATCATGTTCCAAAATCCCTTGAAATTCCGAAAACATTTCCAAAATCACCCTTTTCTCGAAAAACGTGCAACACCTAAAACCATCATAACATATTCAAGAACCATCTAGTCATAAGTAAAACCATAAAATACATTTATAAAAACAGTTATGCATGATCGAGTTTAAGGAAAGGGTCCACTCACAGTACTGAGCCCTACTCGCGTCCCGAACGTCCAGCCCGTTCCTCGGCTTCCTCGGGAAATCCCGATCCTGTCAAACACCGCCAAAATACGTCACTAACACGTCTACGAAGGTTCACCTAAATTCCTTCAAAATTCCCCGAATCTTAAACGTAAGAACCCGGGACCCTAACTTCCTCCCTCGCGGAACTACACTCAAACGACTTCCGATTAACCCGAAACCAACTCCATTGAACTCACAACAACTCCTAGACCAAAAACTATGTTGACCGTTCCTCCCAGAACCGCCGCACGCGCCTCCACGCGCCGCCCAAAGTGGCTGCGCGTGGCCCCACGCGCCAGCTACAGTACCGTCTTCAACCCGTGCTGAACCGGGTTCAGTACAGTGGTCTGCACTCAGACCGGCGTACCTGGTTCTTCCTCCTCCGTCCACCAAAACCGTTCCTCTCTTCACCAGCAGCATCGTCCCGTCCTAGGCTACCCCTTCCCGTGTGTCACTCACCTCGATTCACCCTAAAACTCGTCGACTCAACCTTGAACAAAAACCCGTACACTGCCCTGTTTCTTACTCCGGCCACCCACGACTTCCCCCTTCACGGAGGCTACACCAACCTCTTCCTAGGACTCTACCAAACCTCAACCAACCTTCCTGGACTGTCGACTCAGCCCCAAGCTCGTCGACTCGCCGTTTGAAACCCACGGCCAAAACAGAGGACACAGACACCTCCGTCGTGCCTGCCGCCACCGTGCACCACTCCTCACGGCAGCACCACCAAACTACTCCCAGGACTCAATTAAAGCCCTTAGATCACTCTAGACTCATCGATTCAACCTTCCAAACCACGACTTCCACGTTGAAACTCAACGGGAAAACAGAGTATCGATTCGGGGATGAGAGAATTACCTGCCTCCAGTCGCCGTCGTGAGCTCCGCTGGTAGTGGTTGACTCCTCGCAACCCGCACGACACCACCACGGACTCAAGTGCCCCGTACACGGCTACCACCGCCACAATTTTCACAATTCCTTCCTATTTCCTCCCTGCTTTTCCCGCAGCTCTCGACACCCTCACACACGGCCACCACACCGTCAACCTCTCTCACTGCTTCCCTCTCACTCTCTGATCATCCTCACACACTCACAAATCATCAACACTCACACCACCGCCCTCAATTTCCTTCACGACCTCCCTCTGTTTTCTGAACCAGCAGCACACACAACACGGGTGCACCCCAATTATTTGGGCCGTGCACACACTCGAACTCACCAGAAGCCACTCCACCCTTAGCACGTGTCACCAATCCTCCTCACTCTCTCACCAAATGGCTTCATCCCAGCCGTCCCTTTCCTTTCTTCTGTGCACAATTCCCAATGTGCCACAATGACCAAAATACCCTTCCTTGTAACTTATTTTTACGTTTTACCGAAACTTCCTAGACCCGTAACTGTCACCTCGTAAGTCCGATGAACACGTGCCGCCTGTCGTCGAACTCAGGACGACAAGAACTATCTAACCACCCTAGGTCAACCTACCAAAACTCGATTATTCAAAAAGTCAACTATTCCCCCTATTTTACCCAAAATTACGGTTAAGCCCACAACCTTCCGAACATCACAACTTCCTCCACGGATGTCAGAATCAGGCGTGCCACCTGCCTAAGGATTCGTAACGTCTTCAACTACGTCCTGGTCACTGGTCAACTCCCATTTGACCACCCGAAATAAAAGTCAACATTTCTGCCCAACCCAGGGGCAAAATCGTCATTCTAAGTTCCCGGACCCCTCGGGACCACCTAACCCTTGATTAACCTTACTAATCACACCTTAATCACTATCTTAATCCCGGCTCTCGGGACGGGTTGTTACAGCTACCATGCCATTGATCATTGGTAAACAACCTTCTAAGGCCAACTTTATGCTTAACTATACTGTTTATACCAATGTAGTTGGTTGCAAACCGAGTTGCACTAGGACGAACCAATTCTCCTTGACAGAATTCATGCATCTGAGCAAGCAACCATAGATGATTATAAATGTAGTTAGTTACCAGCCTAGCATTTTTTATGATGAGCGCCATTGTCTCATTCTTCCCAATATCTTCAAATATTAGGTCGATACAATGGGCTGCACAAGGAGTCCAATAGAGCGGATAAGTCTTCATCAGTTCTTTTCCAGCCTTTTTGAAGTTCGACCCATTATCGGTAACGATCTGTACAACATTTTGTACTCCAACCTCCTGAACAACTTCCTTCAACAAATTTCCTATGTATACATAGTCTTTATGAAATTTGGAAGAATCAACTGACCTGAGAAATACAGTTGAACCCTTACTATATACCATGAAGTTAATTATGGATAACTTCGTTGGACCGGTCCAACCATCGCACATTATGGTACATCCATAAGTTTCCTAGTGTCGCTTTTGTTGCTCCACATACGCCGTCATTTCTTCATACTCCATAAGAAGATATTTATTTTTCATTTCATATGGAGAAGGAGTGGACACGCCTTCACCTGCAAACCAAAACATAAGTTAGCATTTAATGCTATTTCATAAGCTAAATAAAAATGTATCATAAATAAATAAATTTATTAAATACCTGCTTGTTGGGCTTCAATGATCATATTCTTAAAATGATGAGAGTTGGCTTTATTTGGAGCCACGCCTTCATATATAAAAAATTTACTTATGTATTGACCCAACTTCTCTTTCGTCCCTTTTCCACATCGATTTTACAGTCTTCTGTTGACTTCGTGCGGTTTTGTAGAGTTTTGGTTCGGGAGGAATTGAAAATGGATCACACAAACTTTGTGATCGACGCATCTGTTGCGGTGGTTGACGACTGCTACTGCCTCCTTGAGCACCACGCATGGACCCAACTCCATAATTGTCGACACTTCGTCGTGCCTCATCTCTCTATGCATTTACAGCAAAGCGATATGCTGCTCTCTCAGATCTATGCACATCTGGTGGATAAGTGAATCCATCATCATCCTCTTCATCATCGCTATCGTTAATCTGAATGCTCTGTTGAGTGTCCAGTAGATCTCCTCTCATGCCAGCTCGTATATTCTCCCCATTCCTATTCTTAGTCTGTTTAGCAGTATCTTTTGTAACGACCAGTCCTAAATTCCTAGATTAGATTAGTGACTAATCACGATTAGTGAGGGTAATCCGTGATTAGTTTAGCTGAAATCGGACGAACGATGCAAAATGACCGTTTTTCCCCTAGGCGTGGGCAAAACGTTGACTTTTCGTTCGGGTGGTCAAATGGACCTTGACCAATGACTGTGACGTAGTTCGTGACGTCATGAGTTCATAGACAGGTGGCACGTTCAATTCCGACGTTCGAGGAGGAAGTTATGACGTTCGGAAGTTTAGGGGAATTTTGGTAATATTGGTTAAAAATGGGGCAAATGTTGACTTTTTGACCGGGAGGTCCGATGGCCGAGGGCCGAAGACCGTTACGTAGATCGGGATGATACGAATCCATAAGCAGGCGGCACGCTGAAATCGGACTTCGAACGGGGAAGTTATAGGTCACGGATGTTCGGTTTCACTATGCACATATTTCGAGACGGGGCTGAGTTGGCAATATCTGATTGGGCAGATATTTTAGGTGGACCTATGGATGAGTGACAAGTGTCACTCACTTGTCACTCATCCCATTGGCTACATCCCTAAAAAGGTGGATCTACTCAATTAAATAATATTATATGTATTATAATATAATTAATCCATCTATCTTTAAATCCTAACCATTCATTAAACAATTAATCCTTCAATCCTCACCATCAATCCTCTCCTCTCTCATCTGATCACATCATCTCCTTCTCCCTTCTCTTCCACGACATCACCTTCATCATTCTTCTTCATTTTTCATTTTCTTCTTTTTCCTTCACAAACCCGAAACACACACACACCATCACCATTCCTTGCTTGTGTGAGTTGAACATGACCGTGAGGTGGCGGAAAGAGGCTGAGGATGGCAGGCCACGGCCAGCCACGGTGGAGGACACGGCGGGGAGAGAGAACCCGTGGGTGAGTTTTCATTCAAAAATTGAAAATTGATTTTTATTATGTTTTAATCAAACCTGAGGATTGGGAAATGTTCCTGGAGGTCTTAGGGTTCTTTTAGGATTGTTTTCGAAGGCTTAGATAGCCTGGAACAGCTGTGAACGGCGGGGGAAGAATCCCGCCGCCATGGCTGATCTTGGAGGTACGGGTTTTGGGTGGTTTTCCAGTTTTTAACTAGTTAGAATGTTAGGGTTTGAGGTTAAGAAGTTTTAGGAATTAAAATGGGACAAAATGGGGTAGAAATGGACAGTTTTGAAGGTTGGACCGGTCGAGCCTGTCCGGTCTGGTTCAAACCAGTCGAACCCGGTTCGACTGAGGTAAGGGGTGATGAATAGTGTCGCGCGTGGGCTCACGTGCAGTCGGCTTCTGGTGGTGCGTGTAGGCGCGTGGGGCAGAGTTTGGGGATGGTTCCAACATACGAAATCTTCTATTCGATGTAACGAACATTTTGGGACTGGTTTCGTATCAATCGGACACCGTCTTGATATGTTTCGGGGCATCGGAAGGTTTCGGATCAGGATTAAAAATAGTTAAAAATATGGGAAAATTACGGGGCTTTGATAGGAGGTTAATTAAGTAGTTAGTAACCTTCTATTACGATTTGGACAGGTTTGGGAGTCCCGGTGACAGTGATCAGCTCGGGAGAACCTATGACACGCAAATCGAGGCGGCAGCTCGGACGGTCTGTGAGTGGACCTTGTTTTCTAAATTGGTGCATGCATAAATGTTTATTTTATGTTTTATTATATGTTTGATGATGCCATGGGTGCATTTGTATGTGGTTACGTATAAGCACGTATTTCGAGGTTTCGGCCTTATACGGTTCTTATACGGGTCTGTATTTCTTTATTGTTTTAAATGTAAAGGTTTTGGATTTCTAAAAAGATAAACTCGGGTATGAGACCCATTTGGTTTTTTCTCAGGCATATGACGCTATTTACGACCTTCGGGTCTAAATCGTGGTCGCGACGGGTGCTATGTGTTGACGGTTCAAGATATCGATCGGTGATGAGTGCACCATGATCTTGTGATGGTCGCGTCGGTTGATACGTTCACGGCGACATACCAGGATTGAGGGTGGTCCTAGATGGAAGGTTGCACGCATCACTATGATCGGAGTCGTGACTAACCCTTAGATATCGGGCGCAGTGCCCAGTTGAGTCATATGTTCGGGCACGAGACCCAGTTATTTTACACTGATGATTTCGGGTCAGGGACCCTGGATGGATTTCCAAGTTCATGATGGTTTACGGGAACCAGCATGAACTCTAGAAAAGTCATTGTGGTTCATGACGGTTTATGGGAACCGGCATGAACCTTTGTCAGGTCATTTTGGTGCATGACGGTTTATGGGAACCGGGCATGGATGTTATGGATCATGACGGTTCAAGGGAACCGGGCATGAACGTTTATGTTATGTATATATATGTATTCATATACCTTCCTTTACTTTTATTATCTCCTCTGGGGAGGGTCGTTGGCCTGAGTGGACCCCGGAGTAGTCACGGAGCACCGACTGAGTGGAGTCACCCCCCAATTGGGTTCCTTACTCTCAGGAAGGCTATGATTACTATTACCTCGGGTAGGGTCAGTGGTCTACGGACATTGATCTTGACTTTGAGAAGACTCGAATTGAGACCTGGGTAGCACGCGCGTAGCTTTGGAAACCTTGACAGGATTGGTTGCGTGAATTATATGTGTATATGATATAAATATGATGTATTCTATATGAGATATATGATATGTGATATGCACAGGTTTTGGGCAGTGGCCCGTATGGTCGATTTCATTGTGGTCCTTTCGACCTTGGTTTATTTCTGATTTGGGCTTAGTTCCCACATGTGGTCCATTTGGTTAAATGGTTTTCGAATGCATGCATGCTTTTTAGTGAAGGGTACAAATGTCTTCTCGTTAAAATGTTTTTACAAACTCTTGTTTTGTCCACTCACAGTTTTTAATGTTTTGACTACCTTTCAGGTTGACATCGGATGTGGATTGTAGCAGAGACCAAGATATCATATGTCTCCTCCGGATCCTGGCGTACTCTGATAGCCCGGGAGGGCAAAGGTCGGAAATATCCCTTGTCTGACACTTCGTGTCAGACGGGAGCAGGGTCATCCCGCACTAATCCTGGGGGGATTGGGATGGGTCCTGTCATCTTTACTTTTGATCCATGCTCTGACATCATCCCTAATAGCTTTAGGTACGTCTTTGCATTTTTGAGCATTTTTTTTCGGATCAAAACCTGCTAAATGAAACTTTAATCGCGTTATGCCTCCACTCTGAAACTGATGTTGACAAAACGAACATATGGCACCGTTTTTATTTTCAGGAATTGCAATGACATATTTCCATGCTAGGTCAACTCGTCCAGGTCTTGGGCGGCTGTCACTTGCACTTCCACTAACCATTTTATGAAATATAAGATACATGAAAAATAATGAGAATTTGATAATGACAAATAATAATAATAATGAAAATACAAATAATAATAAAATTATTTCAATTAGAACATATATTCTAAGTTAGACTTTGATGATGATAAAAAATTAAGGAACAAACACACATATATTCATAATTTTAATATATATTCTAAAATAAAACATATATTATAAATTAAAACAAATATTAGAAAATATATGAATTATCCCATATTTCATATTAAAACATACATTACTAAAATATATTTTAGTAATAAATGATAAATTTATTAATAATAAATTATTACCAAATATATGAATTAAGCCATATTATTTGCATGAAAAGTACTTAGAATTTGATAATGACAATTAATAATAATAAAAACAAAAATAATAATAAAATTATTTCAATTAGAACATATATTCTAAGTTAAAAATTAAGGAGCAAAAACACATATATTCATAATTTTAATATATATTCTAAAATAAAACATATATTAAAAATTAAAACAAATATTACCAAATATATGAATTACCTCATATTTTATATTCAAATATACATTACTAAAACATATTTTTAGTAATAAATGATCAATTTATTATTAATAAATGATTACCAAATATATTACCAAATATTACCAAATATATGAATTAAGCCATATTATATACAAATAATAATAAAATTTGATCAATTAGAACATATATTCTAAGTTAGACTTTGATGATAAAAAATTAAGAAGCAAAAACACATATATTCATAATTTTAATATATATTCTAAAATAAAACATATATTAAAAATTAAAACAAATATTACCAAATATATGAATTACCTCATATTTTATATTCAAATATACATTACTAAAACATATTTTTAGTAATAAATGATCAATTTATTATTAATAAATGATTACCAAATATATGAATTAAATAATATTTTATATTAGCACATACATTACTAAAACATATTTTACTAATAAATGATAAATTTATTTTTAATAAATGATTACCAAATATTACCAAATATATGAATTAAACCATATTATTTACCTAATAATAAATTTTGAATTTTGTTAAAAAAAACCGTTTATGGCATATTGTTTACCTAATACCAAATATATGAATTTGACAATATTTATGATATAATTTAAATAATTATTTATTTGACAAATATTTATACCAAATAATAAATGATATTTGTAATTAAAAATGATATTTATACCGAATAATTATTTATTTGACAAATATGTATACCCAAATAATTATTTAAATACATATTTGACAAAGAATTAAATAATATATGTAATTAAAAAAAAAAGTTAAGAAATGAAATGAAACGAAACGCAGCGTTTCGTTCCATTTCTTATTTACTCAACAAATGGCTCTCAGTCTATCTCGAAGTCGCAGTCGCGAGCTTTGGGGAAATCGATCGATCGTGAGGGCGAGGGTCATGAGTGAGATTCAGGGGCGGCGTGAGGGTGAGGGTGAGGGTCAGGGGCGGCGTGAGGGGCGACTTCGATGGAGGTTCGAGCGACGGAGGACGGGACGAAACGAGACGAGGCCAGACGTGGTTCGAGCCTTCGAGGGAGATTCGACCGTTCGAGATCCCTGGCGACGGTGGTGACGACTGGCGAGAGGTGGTTCGAGACTTCGAGTTCGAGCAGAAGTGGTTGCCTGAGGTGAGTCCGTGAATTCCTTTTTTTTTTTTTTCTTCCCAATTGTTCGTCCGTGAATGTGAAAAATGTTTGAAATATTGGATGAGTCCGTGAATGTTTGAATGATTGTACGATTGGAAAGTCGATTCTTTGTTCAACCCGTGCTCTTCATTTGTATGCTTGATTTCGGTGGTTTCCTTTCGATTTTAACTTGCTTGTTCGGTTGTTTGCTAATTCGGTCCAAAATCGTCGATATCGAACAATATCGGCAAATATCGGCGATATTCGCCGATATTGTTCGATATCGACGATTTTGGGGGAAGAAATAGGTTCACCCCCACTGTATCTGCCGGTGGCCGGAATTAGCGATATATCGCCGATTCCGGCGATATTTTTATCAGTGCTTGGGATATGAATATTAAAGTATAAGAACAGTTGTTAAAAATATAATAGAGTTTATGGATAATTTTAACTATTTAGTTTATTTACTAATATTATAGTCTCAAAATAAAGAGTATCAATTATATCATTTAATTGTATAATAACACGTAAACTAAATATATGGAAAGTTGAAATATATTACCATTTAATGTACGTGCTTGGAGTATCAGTTATATCACTTAATTTTAACTCACTTGTTTGTATAATTGGAACAAACCAACTTGATCTTTAACTGCCTTCGCTCATATATATATATATATATATATATATATGATATGGTAAAAGAGGTAAGTTCTGGGTATAATTTGTTTTACTCAACTTCGACAAAATGCTTTACATATTCATTCAGAGCGACATGTTAGATATTTAGGGCAAGTATGGGTAAGTTCTGACACATACGAATATATATAGCATTAGAGCGACATGTTAGATATTTCTCAATTATTATTGACTTCAACTTGAAGGCAATTCCACAAACCAATTCCTAGGACGATCTTTATATTATGACTTGCTATTCAGGGTAGATTGTCTACGTTGGATAAATTGAGGAACTTGACTGCACATGATAATGGAATGTGTTTTCTTTGCAATCTTGCTGCTGAATCTCATTCCCATCTATTCTTTGAGTGACAGTTCTTTGCGTATATGTGGGAGCGAGTTTTGCTTCGATGTGGGATTTCGTGACAGTTTCTTTCGTGGAAATATCTTATTCCCATACTTGCCAGTTGGTGGGGTAGTAAGTCTTTTAGATCTATTGCCTGCAAACTTACTCTTGCTGCATCTGTTTATGGAATCTGGTTGGAACGTAACCATCTTGTGTTTGGACACCCCCCAAAGTCTCCAGATGTTATCTTTCTATCTATTTGTAATATGGTTAGATCCCAGTTAAGTACTTTGAGTATTAGGACTTTAAGCGTAAATGTGTTGAAAGCTCTAAGATGGAACCTTTAGGTAGGGTTGTTGTGGGGAGGGTCCTTTGTGACCTTTTATGGTTCTTACTAGGTTTGCTCTAGCCATGTATTTGTTGTTAAGTTGTCTTTTTATTTCTATTAAAGTTAATTTTATTGATGTTATATAATCTTTTTGTTTAACCCAAAAAAATTCACAAACCAATCCCACGTTGATGAAAGTAGTTAGTCCTTTAGTGCGCTGCTAGCATTTATACCTCTCATTCATTATCGCTGTCAGACTGAGACTGATCACGGTGATCAGTCTTCATCTGTAAATCTGTAATTAATTATAATTTGAATTTGACATGTGGATATGTTGTTTGGGAGGTGAAAATAATCGTTTTTTCTTTTTAATAGCGGGACGATTGTTAGCATTTATACATGTCATTATCAGTCGAGTTTTCATATATAGTTATAAGAGTTAGATTTTACTCACTGGCACTCTTTGAAGAAAGGTGACGTTTACCACCAATTTTAGAATTTATTATGTCTTTTAAATTAATTATAATTATAAAATTTAATTAATAATATTATAATAATATTAAATTATTAGTATAATGAGAAAAACAAATATTCGTTCCATATTTATACGTAATAAAGTCTTTCTATATTTTTATTTAATTATGCATTCTATTTCATGTTTAATTAATTGCCTATGAATTAATAAATAGAACTCATCAAATGTCTTCCAAATTAACTATATATGATTACAAATTTTGATTTATAATATAAAACTACTAGTATAATTCTTCCATCATTATTTATGTATCATTTTGATGTTATCTAATGTCCTATTTTCATATCTTTTGAGTAATTCATGCTATCAATAGGAAAAAGTCATATGTAACGACCCGTCCCAAATTCCATGATTAGATTAGTGACTAATCACGATTAGTGAGGCTAATTCGTGATTAGTAGAGCGAAATCGGACGAACGATGCGAAATGACCGTTTTGCCCCTAGTGGTGGCAAAACGTTGACTTTTCAATCGGGCGGTCAAATGGACTTTGACCGATGATCGTGACGTAATTTGTGACGTCACGAGTTCATAGACAGGTGGCACGTTCAATTCCGACGTTCGAGGAGGAAGTTATGACGTTCGGAAGTTTAGGGGCATTTTGGTAATTTTGGTTAAATGGGGTCAAATGTTGACTTTTTGACCAGGAGGTCCGATGGCCGAGGGCCGAAGACCGTTACGTAGATAAGGACGATACGAATCCATAGACAGGCGGCACGTCGAATTCGGACGTTCGACGACGAAGTTACGATTCACGGAAGTTCCAAGTTACTATTCACGACGACACGTTTTACGAGGACCATTTGTCTTTAGTGGGCCAGCTACTTTTCAGAAACCAATGGATGAGTGACACTTGTCACCCATCCACTGGTTACCAGCCCCCATTCATGCATCCAACCTTCCCGTGCATTTTCATTTCTTCATCCAAACCCAAACCCATTACCCGATCTCACCCAAACCATCCACCCAAACTCAGCCAACCCAACCCCATTTCGACCAGGACTGAGACCAGAGAGTGAGGGAGGATGTAAGACGCGGTGGTCGGCCCAGGAAGGCGCCGCCGTGGGCGGTGGAGCCGCGAACCCGTGCGGGTGCACGGTAAGCCCGATTCTTTCCATTTTTCAATATATGTATTATGGGTTGTTTTGGTTGCTTTCAATGAATTAAAAAGGTTGTTAGGAAGCTATTAGGACGGTTTTGAGGGAGATTGGACGATGAGAGACCTCTGGGGAGGAGTTTGGAGAATCGAACCGTGAGGTTCAAATTGGACCGGTCGGATTTCGAAGGTTTTAGGTCGTTTTGTTAATTGGGTTAGATAGGAAACACAAAAATAGGAATTTAGGAATTGAAATGGAAGAAAACGGATGAAAAATGAGGGAGAAGGAGGCCTGGACCGGTTACGCCGGTCCAGTTGCAGGGGTTGGACCGGACCGGCCGGCCCGGACCGGCTGTGCGAGGAAGGAGACGGGTACTGTAGCAGGCGCGTGAAGCCCACGCGCAGCCACTTCAGGCGGCGCATGAGGGCGCGTGGCAGGGAATCTGGGGAAGGTTCCAACATACGAAATCTTCTATTCGATGTAACAAACATTTTGGGACTGGTTTCGTGTCGATCGGACACCGTCTCGATATGTTTCGGGGCATCGGAAGGTGAAGGTTTAGGTTCGGGATTAAAAATAGTTAAAAATACGGGAAAATTACGGGGCTTTAGTGGGAGGTTAATTAAGTAGTTAGTAACCTTCTATTACGATTTGGACAGGTTCGAGAGTCCCGGTGATGGTGATCGGCTCGGGGAGCCGAATGGCACACAAATCGAGGCGGTAGCTCGGACGTTCTGTGAGTGGACCTTGTTTTCTAAATTGGTGCATGCATAAATGTTTATTATATGTTTTATTACTTGTTTGATGATGCCATGGGTGCATTTGTATGTGGTTACGTATAAGCACGTATTTCGAGGTTTCGGCCTTGTACGGCGCTTATACGGGTCTGTACTTCTTTATTGGTTTTAATGGAAGTGCTTTGGATTTCTAAAAGGATAAACTCGGGTATGAGACCCATTTGGTTTTGTCTCGGGCATATGACCTCAGATTTCGAGCACGGTGCCCAGCTGATGTCCTATGTTCGGGCACGAGACCCAGTCACTTTACAGTTTTGATTTCAGGTCAGGGAACCTTAAATGGATTCCCCAGTTCATGACGGTTTATGGGAACCGGCATGAACCCTTGTTATGGTATCGTGGTTCATGACGGTTTATGGGAACCGGCATGAACCCTTGTTGGTTATTACGGTACATGACGGTTTATGGGAACCAGCATGTTACCTTGGTTCTGGATATTATGGATCATGACGGTTCAGGGGAACCGGACATGAATTTTTATGTTATGTATATATAGATATGTTTATCTACCTTCCTTTACATGTTCTATCTCCTCCGGGGAGGGTCGTTGGCCTGGGTGGACCCCGGAGTAGTCACGAAGCACCGACTAAGTGGAGTCACCCCCCAGTTGGGTTCCTTACTCTCAGGAAGGCTATGGTTACTGTTACCTCGAGTAGGATCAGTGGTCTGCGGACATTGACCTTGACTTTGAGAAGACTCGGATTGAGACCCGGGTAGCACGCGCGTAGCTTTGGATACCGTGACAGGATTGGTTGTGTGACTTATATGTATATACGTATATTTGATTTGATATGTGGTGAGCACAGGTGTGCACAGGATTGAGTGGTGGCTCGTGTATGTTTATGGGTATGGGCTGAGTCCCGTATTGGTTTCTTGTGGATTTGGGTAGTGGCCCGTATGGTCGTTTTCATTATGGTTCTTTCAACCTTGGTTTTGGGCTTAGTTCCCACATATGGTTTATTTCGGATAAATGATTTTCGAATGCATGCATGCTTTTTAGTGAAGGGTACAAATGTCTTATAAAATGTTTTTATAAACTCTTGGTTTTGTCCACTCACAGCTTTTAATGTTTTGACTGCCCTTCAGGTTGACAGCGGATGTGGACTATAGCAGAGACCGAGATATCACATGCCTCCTCCGGATCCTGGCGTACTCTGATAGCCCCGGAGGGTAAAGGTCGGAAATATCCCTTGTCTGACACTTCGTGTCAGACGGGAGCAGGGTCATCCCGCACTAATCCCGGAGGGTTTTACGTGTGTGATGTCTCTGTCTCTCTAACAACAGCCCGCACCGCATCAAACCTAGAGGGTATAAAAAACATAAAAGACTGTGAGTGGACAAAAATGAATAATTAGTTCAGAAAACAGTTTATAGAAAAGTACATTTATACCCTTCACGCAAAACCAATGCATGCATATGAAAACCATTTCACAAAACCATTTTATTAGTAAGATAATAAAACCTTTAATAAAACAATAGGTGAAAACCATGAATCAAAATCAAGCATAGGCACTCAGCCCAAAATCCATCAAATCCAAATCATCCGGACCACAACCCAAAACATCTGAAAACCAGTGAAAAACCAAAGTAAAACATCAATCAATCAAGTTGCTGGATCTCAAGCGCGCTGAAAATTCTCATTTGAAATCTCAATTCCAATATGGAAATCACATCCATAATCCATTTCCAAATCCGAATCCGAAATCATCATTCCGTAGCCAGCATCTGGAATCATCATTTCGAACCCAAATCCAGAAATCCACTTTTCAAGTTCCACAACCGAATCCCGAATCATATTTCCGAAATCCGATTCCAAAACCCGAAATCACATTTATCGAAATCACTTTTCCAAAATCCATTATAAATCATGGAAATCAAATCATATTTCAAATCCTAAATCATAGTATCGAAATCATTATCACATCATCGTATAAAACCATAATTTCGTAAAACGTGCAAAACGTAAATATATCGAAATACGTACAAAATAGAAATCATAAATATCATAATCATAATCATAGAATCACATATAGAAAACATATGAAAACATTTATGCATTCATTATAAGTTAGAAATCAAAGTCCACTCACAGACCATTCCCGCTACCGCCTCGATACACGTGCAATTACGCTTTCCCGGCTAATCTATTATTATTTTCTTTTCCGAACCTGTCCAAATTCTATAAGAAGATCACTAACCACTTCACGATGCTTCTACTAAAGCCCCGTAATTTTCTCGAATTTGTAACTATTTTTAAAAGAGCCCTAAAACCTTCAGACATACCGAAACCTATCGAGACGACGTCCGATCGACTTGAAACCAGTCTCAAAATGTTTGTTACATCGAATACTTTAAAAGTCGTGTTGGAATCTTCCTTAAAAGACGTGTCATGCGCCCCCACGCACTTCCCAAAGGGGCTGTGCGTGGGCCTCACGCGCCAGCACTGTTCATCTTCAACCTCCTGTCGAACCAGGTCCAGACCGGTTCGGTTTAGGCCGATCTAGTAGAACTGGCTGTCACGGTTCTCCCTCGTTTTTCGATCTTTTTCAATCCTATTTGTCCCAGTAGCTTTGTATCAATCTTCCTAATCAATCTAGCTAATTAACACATGAAAATGAGCACGAGAAGGTACCTTCCAAACCAAGGATCGAATCCAGTTCTTCCTCCTCTCTGTTCAGGTGATTCTAGCCACCGTTGGCCGTGGTTTTGGTCACAATCAATTCCTAGGATCTCCAGGAACCTCATCCCAACAACCAGTTTTCTTATCGTTCACTAGAACGTACATTGCCATTATCAATTTCAAAGAAACATTTACGGGAAAACAGCCTTACCTTGTAACGACCCGTCTCGGAATTCGGGATTAGATTACTGACTAATCATGATTAGCAGGGTTAATCGGTGATTAGTTGGGCGAACTCGAACGAACGGTGCAAAATGACCGTTTTGCCCCTAGTCGTGGGCAAAACATTGACTTTTTATTCGGACGGTCAAATGGACTTTGACCAATGACCGTGACGTAGTTTGGGACGTCACGGGTTCATAGACAGGCGGCACGTTCGATTCCAACGTTCGTGGTGAAAGTTATGACGTTCGGAAGTCTATGGGCATTTCTGTAATTTGGACGAAATAAGAGAAAATGTTGACTTTTTGATCGGGAGGTCCGATGGCCGAGGGCCAAGGATCGTTAGGAAGGTCTCGATGCCCTGAGTTCGTAGACAGGTGGCACGCATCAATCGGATTCCGGATGACCGAGTTACGGGCCTAGATGCGTGAGGGGCATTTTGGTAATTTTCTGCACAGGGGCAGAATGGTAATTTCACAGGGGTTGTTTGAATGTTACTGTAGCACCGTGAATGGGGAACACGAACAGTTCACGAGAGCATTGTTTAAGCTTGAAATTGGAGTGGGCTATGGCCTAAATTGTTAGTTAATTGATAATGGACTGTTGGATGTGTGTGTGGGAGGCATTGGCAGTCTACGACAAGATTAAAAATGGCTGAGGTCTGTTTTACGGGAAAAAATTCCCAGTGGGGGCTGAGGGTGTCTCCCACGGGCTGTCGTCGATTTTGAACTGTTTGATGGGTGTCTGGTGAGTTGAAGACTCATTTTGGGGTGGAGTATGAAGTGAGGCAGAGTGTTGTTGAGAGGAAATCGAGTTCGGAGGAAAAATAAAAAATTTGAGGAAAATCAGAATTTGAATTGTGTGAGGAATTGGACGAAAATAGGGACAGTAATCGTCTTCTGGGACCATTTGGAGATCAACCGTAGCTATTGGCAAGGGAATCGATCACGGTTTGGCCATGATCACATGTTCCAGTTTCGGGAAAAAGTCTAGGCTTGAGTCGTGGTGTTTGAGGTAACCTCTGGTCCAATTAATGTTGTGAATGAGTTCGTATTAGTCCCAATAAGCTTGCTATTATGTTAATTGGATTATGGTTTGGTAAACACGGAGTTTGGGTGATCGACCCGTTTGGGTGATCACGGGTCGTGGGTCTGATTGTGGGATTATTTTGATGAATTATGGACATAGAACTTCAATTAGATAGTTAAAGAATGTTTTAGGATCAAAATCAGATGAAATCGAGGTCGAATTGATAGCTATCTAACCGGGTTGTCACGCGGGTTGCAGGACCCGTTTGCAGAGGAAACGGGCAAGCACGATGATGAACAGTGCAGTCACTGTAGCAGGCGCGTGGCTGTCACGTGCAGCCACTCACGGCGGCGCATGGGCACGAATCTCGAGGTACGGTCAACACGACTTTTATCCTATAAGTTATAACGAACATTTTAGCGTTGGTTTCGTGTCAATCAGACCCCGTTACGATACTGTTCGGGAGGTCAGAAGATTTTAAGTCGGGTTTAAAAGTACTTAAAAATTCGGGAAAATTACGGGACTTGAATAGGATGTTATTGAGGAGGTTAGTAACCCTCTAATGTGATATGAACATGTTCGGGAGTCCCGGTGTTAGTAACGAGGCCCGGGAAGGCCGGTGGCACGCGTATCGAGGCGCTCGGTTAAACGGTCTGTGAGTGGACATTGGTTTTGATAAATTCTATGCATGAATAACTGTTTCATGATTGTTATAATTGTTATTATATGCTTTGATTTGGATATCGGTGAATTTATGTGATTTCACGCATTTCGAGGCGATTTACGGGTTTGCGCGTAAATCGAGATTTCCTGATTTGCATTGATTTCCATAATTGTGGTTCGGATATGATTTTATGAAACAGTTACGGATTTGATCAAGTAAATTCGGGCTAGGGGCCCAGTTGATTTAAGAAATCGAGTCAGGGGCCCAGTTGACTTATGAAATCGGGCCAGGGGCCCATTTAATTTATATATGTGATTTCGGGTCAGGGACCCTAAAATGGAATTGAATAAATGATTTCGGATTTAATAATCAACTAATTGGACTTATGACGGTTTTATGGAAATTCGGGGCAGGGCCCTTGTGATATTTTAATAAATGAATGATAAAATGTTTTCCATCTCGATACGAGGATATGTATAGTCTCCTCCAGGTGTCTGGGACACTGGGGAAGTCACGGTGTATTGCCTGCGAGGGGTCATTGTACGGAGCGGCCGGACCGTATAGTGACTCAGGAGCAGGATTGCTATGATTAGACGTCTGGGACGTCAGACATCTGGGATGTCAGATATATGGACCCGGTAAGACCCCGGGTAGCACGCGTCGCTCTTATACCGTGAGATATGACGTTTGGGACGCTAAGCATCTGGGATGCCGGAGATGGAAAAATAATAAATTTGTATTACCGTATTTATGAAATAACTCTTGGATTGACTTTTTGGATTTGAAACTATGTTTATGGTTTCCGTGCTAAGGCCCTAATGGTTATTTCTAAATAAATATATGATTATTGGTTTTTGATGCATGCATATGTTTTTACTGAGGGGCATAAATGTCTTTATAAATATTTTAAACAGACTTGTTTATTTTCGTCCACTCACAGCTTTTGGTTTTTTAATGCCCTTCAGGTTGAGCGCGGATGCAACTGCAGCAGGGGACCGGGACATTGCATGCCTCCTCCATCAATCCTTGCGCACTCTGCATGCCGTAGGGGCAGTGGCGTTGGGTTATCCCTTGTCTGACATTTCGTGTCAGACGGGAGCACGTCACATCCCGTGGTAATCCCGGGGGGATTGGGATGGGTCGTGTCATACCTCCACCGTCGTGCCTCGCGGTAGCCACCACCAGCATCCACTCGACTCCTTCTCCAACTTCCCTTCACAAGTCAGTGGAAATTAGTGAGGATTTGAGGATATCGGGTCCAAGGTCACTCGTGACTCTCTGTTTTCCACCGTCCACAACGGTTCACGGTGATTCTACCACGGGCTCGTCCAAGTCTCCTTTCTATCTTTTGTTTACAGGCAAGGGTGAAGATTTAAGGGATGCGGATGGGAGGATTTCTCACTTACACGCACAAGCACTATGTACTCTGTTTTCTGTCAACACTGTGCAATTCATTTCAAATAATTGTGAGGTGGTGAGAAATGTTCTATAGCCGTCCAGAGATGGGACAAGTGTCCCAATCTCATTAAGCAACCATCCCACAGCATCCAAAATTCACATGATCACTGGGCACAAATCCCAATGCAACAAAGGACCAAAATCCCCCTAAATGACAAATTACCATTTTGCCCCTATCGTTTTTAGACCAAAATCCTAACCAGCCGACATCCGATGATAGTGTGTCGCCTGCCGTTGTAAGGGAATCGAGACCTACCTAACGGTCCTCGAAATGCGTGACAAATCCAATGCTTGTAAGAAAAGTCAACAGTTTGCCCATTTTCAACAAAATTATCAAAATACCCTCGAACTTCCGAACATCATAACTTCTTCCTCGAATGTCGGAATCGGACGTGCCACTTGCCTACAGACTCGTGACATCCTGAACTACATATAGTTATCGACCAAAGTCCATTTGATGTCCCGAACTAAAAGTCAACTTTTTTGCCCATTCTAAGGGTAAAATCGTCATTTCGCACCGTCTGTCCGAAATCACCCAACTAATCATCGATTCACTTCACTAATCCGTCATTAAGTACTAATCTAATCCCAAACTCCGAAACGGGTCGTTTCAATGTTTTGGCCATGTCTTGGCCGCACCATGGCCAACAGTGCCTAATTTTGTCCTTGTTGTGCTAGTGATATAATGAGTGTACCTTCCTTCACTTGATGTGCGCCTAGAAAAATAACACAAGGTTCTATCCAAGCACACTATTCATGACCCAATTTAGAGCATGTCCCAGAAATGACCAAAGGTTGGCCCGAGACATGTCTTACACGAGGATTCGGGTCTAGATCTGAGACTTAATTTCCAGACCCGTTTCCAACTTAGCTCTGATCCTCAAACATTTAAATAATGATATTAATAAGCTCAATGCATGGTTTGGCTCACTGGTTGAGGCTCGTGGTATGACCACTTCAAGAATATTCCTGAGAAGCCCAATTAGGGTTCTTTTTTTAGCCCAAATACGTTCCAGCTGTGTTCTCAGCATCTAAGGCAGAATTTAGCTATTTGGATGACTTCTAGGTGTCCTAATCGCATTCTAGAAGCTTCCTTGCCGTGCAAGAAGGTCCAAGATTCAGTTATTCATTTTTCTTGCTAAAAACGGATCCTAGTTCCACTAGTATTGAGTTTGATGTTCAAGAACCAAAATTGTAAGAATCCTAATCAGAATGTTCTCCTAAACCCTAGAGGAGTAATCTCCTATTTAAAGAGTCCCTTAAGTCACGTCAAGAGGTTCTCTTTTCTCTCTAATTTTTACCCTAACCATAATTATATTTTGAGACTTGAAATTTTGTAGTTTTCGATTTTGCTCTTAAACTTAGATGTGGAACTTGGGAGAAGAAGCTTGATCGTGTCTTCTGTTATGCAACATTGTTCTACTTTGATGTAACGACCCGTCCCAAATTCCATTATTAGATTAGTGACTAATCACGATTAGTGAGGTTAATCGGTGATTAGTTAGGCTAAATCGGACGAACGATGCGAAATGACCGTTTTGCCCCTAGCGTGGGTAAAATGTTGACTTTTCGTTCGGGCAGTCAAATGGACTTTGACCGATGACCGTGACATAGTTCGTGACGTCACGAGTTCATAGACAGGTGGCACGTTCAATTTCGACGTTCGAGGAGGGAGTTATGACGTTCGGAAGTTTAGGGGCATTTTGGTAATTTTGGACAAAAGGGGTCAAATGTTGACTTTTTGACCGGGAGGTCCGATGGCCGAGGGACGAAGACCGTTACGTAGATAAGGACGATACGAATTCGTAGACAGGCGGCACGTCGAATTCGGACGTTCGACGGCGAAGTTACGGTTCACGGAAGTTCCCAGTTACTATTCACGATGGCACGTTTTACGAGACAAAAAGTGCAGTTTGTCTTTAGTGGGGCCAGTTGCTTTTTAGCAACCAATGGATGAGTGACAAGTGTCACTCATCCACTGGACAACACATTACATACATGCACTTCACCGTGCATTTTCATTTTCTTCGTTCAAACACAACCCACCCGATCTCACCATTTTCTCTCATTCCCGTGCAACCCAAACCCAGCCAACCATCACCCATGACCAGGCAGAGGACCAGGGAGATCAAGGGAGCTGAGGTGGTCGGCCTGGAGGCCTGAACCGCCGCCCACGGCTGCGAGAGGAGGAGAAACCCGAACGGGTACCCAGTTAGCCCATTTTAATCCATTTTTCCATTTTCGTTGTTATGGTTTGTTTTAAAGGGTTTTAATGAGTCCATTGGGTTGCTAGGGAAATTTTAGGAAGGTTTTGGTGGTGGTTGACGGCCGAGAAGCCGTGTAGACTGATCGGGAAAAATCGAACCGTGAGGTTCAAATTGGACCGGTCGGATTTCGTAGGTTTTAGGTTGTTTAGTTAATTAGGATTGATAGGAAATGAAGAAATAGGAATTTAGGAGTTGGAATGGAAGCAAACGGACCGAAAATGAGGGAGAAGGAGACCTGGACCGGTTACGCCGGTCCACGTTGCAGGAAAAACCGGACCGGCCGGCCCGGACCGGCTGTGCGAGGTTGACGGTGGTGACGTGGCATGATGACGTGGCACCTGTCAGATTGTCAGGTGACGTGGACCACTCATCAGCCGACACGTGTCACATTTCAATGCACAGTCAGCACTGACATGTCAGTGACGTGGCCCAATCAGGGGCTGACACGTGGCACTGACGTGGACCAGTGCCGTGATGACACGTGGCACTGTCAGACTGCCACATGGCACTGACAGCACAGTGACGTGGACCAATGGGAGCATGACACGTGGCACCTGTCAGAGTCTGACATGTCAGACCTGACAGCTGTCAGATGACGTCATGCTGACGTCAGCAGGTACTGTAGCTGGCGCGTGAAGCCCACGCGCAGCCACTTCAGGCAGCGCGTGAGGGTGCGTGGCAGGGAATTTGGGAAGGTGTTCAACACGGGAAATCTTCTATTCGATGTAACGAACATTTTGGGACTGGTTTCGTGTCGATCAGACACTGCCTTGATATGTTTCGGGCCATCGGAAGGTTTAGGTTCGGTTTTAAAAATAGTTAAAAATACGGGAAAATTACGGGACTTTAGTGGGAGGTTAATTAAGTAGTTAGTAACCTTCTATTACGATTTGGATAGGTTTGGGAGTCCCGGTGATGGTGATCGGCTCAGGGAGCCGTATGGCACGCAAATCGAGGAGGCAGCTCGGACGGTCTATGAGTGGACCTTATTTTCTAAATTGGTGCATGCATAAATGTTTATTATATGTTTTATTACTTGTTTGATGATGACATGGGTGCATTTCTATGTGGTTATGTATAAGCACGTATTTCGAGGTTTCGGCCTTATACGGTGCTTATACGGGTCTGTATTTCTTTATTGATTTAAATGAACTGGAATTGGATTTCAAAAGGATAAACTCGGGTATGAGACCCATTTGGTTTTGTCTCGGGCATATGACCTCAGATTCCGGGCACGGTGCCCAGTTGATGTCCTATGTTCGGGCACGAGACCCAGTCACTTACGGTTTGATTTCGGGTCGGGTCAGGGAACCTTAAATGGATTCCCAGGTTCATGACGGTTTATGGGAACTGGCATGAACCCTTGTTATGGTATTATGGTTCATGATGGTTTATGGGAATCAGCATGAACCCTTGTTGGTTATTACGGTACATGACGGTTTATGGGAACCGGCATGTTACATCGGTTATGTTATTACGGTACATGACGGTTTATGGGAACCGGCATGTTACCTGATTATGGATATTATGGATCATGACGGTTCAGGGGAACCGGTCATGAATGTTTATGTTATGTATATATATATGTTCATCTACCTTCCTTTACTTCTATTCTCTCCTCCGGGGAGGGTCGTTGGCCTGGGTGGACCCCGGAGTAGTCACGGAGCACCGACTGAGTGGAGTCACCCCCCAGTTGGGTTCCTTACTCTCAGGAAGGCTATGGTTACTATTACCTCGGGTAGGGTCAGTGGTCTGTGGACATTGACCTTGACTTTGAGAAGACTCGGATTGAGACCCGGGTAGCCCGCGCGTAGCTTTGGATACCGTAACAGGATTGGTTGTGTGACTTATATATATGTATGTGATGGATATATGATATATGATATGTGGTGTGCACTGGTGTGCACAGGATTTGAGCAGTGGCTCGTGTACTTGGTTTCTTTATGATTTGGGCAGTGGCCCGTATGGTCGTTTTCATTATGGTCCTTTCGACCTTGGTTTATATCTGCTTTGGGTTTAGTCGCACATATGGTTTGTTTTGGATAAATGGTTTTCGAATGCATGCATGCTTTTTAGTGGAGGGTACAAATGTCTTCTTATTAAATGTTTTTATAAACTCTTGCTTTGTCCACTCACAGTTTTTAATGTTTTGACTGCCCTTCAGGTTGACATCGGATGTGGACTGTAGCAGAGACCGAGATATCACATACCTCCTCCGGATCCTGGCGTACTCTGATAGCCCGGGAGGGCAAAGGTCGGAAATATCCCTTGTCTGACACTTCGTGTCAGACGGGAGCAGGGTCATCCCGCACTAATCCCGTGGGGGATTGGGATGGGTCCTGTCAACGTGGTATCAGAGCGGGGTTGTCTCTATTCGAGCAACCGTGCAGCTCTTGGAATGTACGCAGGTCGAGGATGTGATATCTCAATGGGCTACAGTTCGTGGTCAACCTGATGTTGAGGTGCCGGTACGATAATTAGTAGGATTGGCATGCCTTGGTTCAGCATTTGAGGCCGGAGTTGCCATAGTTCTGTCAGGGTTGACAGTGTGAGACCCTACGGAAGGGATGACGTACCTGTACGTTAACGTTTTGATCGTGAGACGGTTAGTTGGGATCGTCTTTCACGATGTCGTAGGATTGGTTCCGACGACTAGTTGGGAATTGTGATCATCGGATGGTCGACTATTGTTGAGTTGGATGTTCGGACTTTGGTTGAGTTAGATAGATTTACTGTAGTTGGCAGTTAGCAGCCGGATTCGGGGAATCCTAGTTGTATCGACGGTAGGATTGGATTGACGTCTTTACGATGTCGGACCGCGGGGTCGGTCAGATTGTTGATTTTACTGCTTTTCGCAGTTGGGTTCTGAGGAACTCTAGTTAGTGATCGTGGAACCCTACTTTGGTTGTATGGTTCGGAAATGTGAGTTGACGAGTGGTTTTACTGGGACGACTATTCGGATTTGGATTCGTTAGTCGGTCTAGTCATGTCAGCTTGTGTTGGGACTGCACTTCGCAGTCAGGGTTGTACGTATCGTTTAGACCGAGTTGGTTGTCGTGCTACTTCAGTTGTGGGTTGGTGCAACTAAGGTCGCGGGTGACCTGGTAGACGACATTGGCTTAGTCGAGTTACGACTGGTTAGTGTTTGGTTGGGCATGTTATCAGGGTTGGTACTTGTCGATGGAATCCCTGAGTGGGATACAGAGTAGTTGGTACGATCGGTTGATTCCGTTGGATGCGGAGTTTGTATATCTTGATTCCTGGTAGTTAGGTCTGCACGAGGTTGGGGCAGACGCTACTATCGATGGACGTAGTCGAGTCTTATCAGGTCGAGTAGACTCAGGTTACCGTGACGATTGTGACGATGGGATTGTCAGTCGTGACGATGATACGGGGTGCGTGAGTAACCCATATGTACGAGCAGTGATTCTGGATTCGACTCGGTTACGGCTGAGTGCGATCGCAGAATGAGTTGGGGACGTTCGGGGAGCGTTTCCTTTTTTTGTATGAGTTGTCAGGGTGACTGTACCCAGAGTTGTCGGGTACGAGGGAGGCAGAGTTTCTCCTATACGAGCAGAGGTACGCGATCGTCGCTTGGTATGAGCGGAGATCCAGGGTTGTCAGTTTGCACACGATGTGCTGATACTGATACTGGTGTTAGTGTGCTGCTACTAGTATGGATGCCTGTGTGTTGGTACTAGTGCAGGTGATAATGAGTTGGTGCAGGTACTGGTGCTGGTGCTGGTGCCAGTGATTGTGATGACGGTAAGTCACGAGTCGGGATGTGACATCCGTCGTAATGGACATATGTTCGGTATCTGTGGTTCAGGAGTGGAACTCAGATAGAGTTAAACTGGTTAGGGGACACGTGGTTGATGTCCGGGTATGTTGTTTCCAATCTGGTTGGAACTTCGAAATCACGAGTGGTTGCGATTGAGGTGACGAGAGGAATGCGGGTTTTCCGCATTGGTATTGGGTATGGCGAAGTCATTTTGGGTGACTTCTCAGGTTCTACCATAATTGATGGTGGTAGATGATGTAGATGTTATTGATGTTGTTGGTTGCCACTAGTACACTGATCGTGTATTGGTTGGTGGACCCATGATTGTCTTGGGTCATCAGGTGGAATGAGTATATCGAAGTTAGGTGACTGAGATTCCTCATTTTCTACTTGGTGGCAGACGATGTTAGGTTATATGACGTGGTGAGTGCAGCGAGTGTTGTTTGCATTCACGTAAGATGAATTTTGTTGTCATAATCTTGTATTATTCTTGGTTTTTCCTCGGTGGAATGATAAGGATCAATACGAGGTAATCAGTGAGAACCCACAGTCTCGGCGTGTCTCGTCGTTGACTAATCTGTTTAGATGTGGGAATTGGTTTAGGACTTTGGGTATCGTTATGGATCTGGATCGTGGTCTTGATGATCCAGATAGGTGGAGAGTTTATCGCTCATACTTGGATGTTTGAGTGGGGCATGTTGGGACTGAACTTCTTTTCGAGGTAAATCCCATATGGCTTACTACTCGCCTGAGTAGTTGTCCGATGAGTAGTTTTCCGACGTGGTCGGATATGGTCAGTGTTAGAGATGTGTGGATGTTGGGATTGGCTTCCCTATGAAGTCAATCAGATGTAATGTGTAATCATTTGAGCAGGTATCCGATAGGTTTGGATATGGTGCGTCTCGGTAGACGAGAACGAGATTTCAGGTTTTGGAATCAGATTTCTGGATGACGATTCAGGATTTGATTTTAGAACTTGAAAAAGGATTTCTATATTTGGGTTTTGGAATCGGATTCTGGGTGACGATTCAGGATTTGATTCTAGAGCTTGACTGTAGATTTTCTTTTATGGATTTGGGTTCGGAATAGTTATTCCAAATGCTAGCTTACGGAATGATGATTTCAGATTCGAATTTGGACATGATATGGATATGATTTCTGGGTTTGGATTCGGGATTTCTTACGAAATTGCGGATTCGGATTTGGGAAATAGATGATGGGTTGGAGTTTTGATTTGTCTGATACTGGATTGGACAAGTGAACTCCATAATTGAAACGTGATTGGCTATGACCTAGGTGGTTGTAGTCTGGTTGATGGGTAGATGTACATACCCTGTACGTTGTGCGGGGGTACGATATTGGGTGTACTTGTCATGTCTGGTGACGGTACATAGGTTATACCGTTGGTACGTTGGTGAGCGTGTTGGTAACCGGACTGGTTCCGATACCATTGGATTAGTTGAGGTCGTGAACTGGACAATGGATACCGTGCATTGGGCCATGGTATTTCTGATGGGTCTAGTTACACACAGGTTGAGTAATTTGGTGGTTAGTATAACCACAGGTAAATATGGTGTTAGTTTTCGACTAACGACTGTCAAGTGGTGACAGTTTGTCGGAGGTGTCAACATAGATCGTTGGGTGCGGTTTGGTGACTCCCAGTGGGAGCAGACGTCAGGATAGGTTAGAGGTTGAGGAAGGAACCGTAGAGTTGTTTATGTCAGCGAAAGGGTAGATTTGACAAGTGGGTCGATCATAGGATACTTGGGCTACTCTGATACTGACAGGTGGTGTCAGTTCAGAGCGTACGACTTCTGCTATTCGACGTGGTCGAATGTAGACGATGCGACGTGAGCGTTAGTCGTACGTCTAGTAGCAGACGAGTATCGTTCTGGTTAGTGGGTGTACGAGTGTACACGAGTTTCGAGGTCAATTCTACTTTCCACGGGGTGGATGTGGAATCAAGATAATTGGAGTTTCGAGAATGAAACTAATTAAGGAGGGAAGAACGATTGGATTTAGGTCGGTTGGAATTTCGAGGACGAAATTAATTAAGGAGGGAAGGTTGTAACGACCCGTCCCAAATTCCATGATTAGATTAGTGACTAATCATGATTAGTGAGGTTAATCGGTGATTAGTTAGGCTAAATCGGACGAACGATGCGAAATGACCGTTTTGCCCCTAGCGTGGGTAAAATGTTGACTTTTCGTTCGGGCGGTCAAATGGACTTTGACCGATGACCGTGACGTAGTTCGTGACGTCACGAGTTCATAGACAGGTGGCACGTTCAATTCCGACGTTCGAGGAGGGAGTTATGACGTTCGGAAGTTTAGGGGCATTTTGGTAATTTTGGACAAAAGGGGTCAAATGTTGACTTTTTGACCGGGAGGTCCGATGGCCGAGGGCCGAAGACCGTTACGTAGATAAGGACGATACGAATCCGTAGACAGGCAGCACGTCGAATTCGGACGTTCGACGGCGAAGTTACGGTTCACGGAAGTTCTCGGTTACTATTCACGATGGCACGTTTTACGTGACAAAAAGTGCAGTTTGTCTTTAGTGGGGCCAGTTGCTTTTTAGCAACCAATGGATGAGTGACAAGTGTCACTCATCCACTGGACAACACATTACATACATGCACTTCACCGTGCATTTTCATTTTCTTCGTTCAAACACAACCCACCCGATCTCACCATTTTCTCTCATTCCCGTGCAACCCAAACCCAGCCAACCATCACCCATGACCAGGCAGAGGACCAGGGAGATCGAGGGAGCTGAGGTGGCCGGCCTGGAGGCCTGAACCGCCGCCCACGGCGGCGAGAGGAGGAGAAACCCGAACGGGTACCCGGTTAGCCCATTTTAATCCATTTTTCCATTTTCGTTGTTATGGTTAGTTTTTAATGGTTTTAATGAGTCCATTGGGTTGCTAGGGAAATTTTAGGAAGGTTTTGGTGGTGGTTGACGGCCGAGAAGCCGTGTAGACTGATCGGGAAAAATCGAACCGTGAGGTTCAAATTGGACCGGTCGAATTTCGTAGGTTTTAGGTTGTTTAGTTAATTAGGATTGATAGGAAATGAAGAAATAGGAATTTAGCAGTTGGAATGGAAGCAAACGGACCGAAAATGAGGGAGAAGGAGACCTGGACCGGTTACGCCAGTCCAAGTTGCAGGAAAAACCGGACCGGCTGTGCGAGGTTGACGGTGGTGACGTGGCATGATGACGTGGCACCTGTCAGATTGTCAGGTGACGTGGACCACTCATCGGCCGACACGTGTCACTTGTCAGTGCACAGTCAGCACTGACATGTCAGTGACGTGGCCCAATCAGGGGCTGACACGTGGCACTGACGTGGACCAGTGCCATGATGACACGTGGCACCTATCAGACTGCCACGTGGCACTGACAACACAGTGACGTGGACCAATGGGAGAATGACACGTGGCACCTGTCAGAGTCTGACATGTCAGACCTGACAGCTGTCAGATGACGTCATGCTGACGTCGGCGATGACGTCAGCAAGTACTGTAGCTGGCGCGTGAAGCCCACGCGCAGCCACTTTAGGCGGCGCGTGAGGGTGCGTGGCAGGGAATTTGGGAAAGTGTTCAACACAGGAAATCTTCTATTCGATGTAACGAACATTTTGGGACTGGTTTCGTGTCGATCGGACACTGTCTCGATATGTTTCGGGGCATCGGAAGGTTTAGGTTCGGTTTTAAAAATAGTTAAAAATACGGGAAAATTACGGGGCTTTAGTGGGAGGTTAATTAAGTAGTTAGTAACCTTCTATTACGATTTGGACAGGTTTGGGAGTCCCGGTGACGGTGATCGGCTCAGGGAGCCGTATGGCACGCAAATCGAGGCGGCAGCTCGGACGGTCTGTGAGTGGACCTTGTTTTCTAAATTGGTGCATGCATAAATGTTTATTATATGTTTTATTACTTGTTTGATGATGCCATGGGTGCATTTCTATGTGGTTATGTATAAGCACATATTTCGAGGTTTCGGCCTTATACGGTGCTTATACGGGTCTGTATTTCTTTATTGATTTAAATGAACTGGAATTGGATTTCAAAAGGATAAACTCGGGTATGAGACCCATTTGGTTTTGTCTCGGGCATATGACCTCAGATTCCGGGCACGCTGCCCAGCTGATGTCCTATGTTAGGGCACGAGACCCAGTCACTTACGGTTTGATTTCGGGTCGGGTCAGGGAACCTTAAATGGATTCCCAGGTTCATGACGGTTTATGGGAACCGGCATGAACCCTTGTTATGGTATTATGGTTCATGACGGTTTATGGGAATCGGCATGAACCCTTGTTGGTTATTACGGTACATGACGGTTTATGGGAACCGGCATGTTACATCGGTTATGTTATTACGGTACATGACGGTTTATGGGAACCGGCATGTTACCTGATTATGGATATTATGGATCATGACGGTTCAGGGGAACCGGTCATGAATGTTTATGTTATGTATATATATGTTCATCTACCTTCCTTTACTTCTATTATCTCCTCCGGGGAGGGTCGTTGGCCTGGGTGGACCCCAGAGTAGTCACGGAGCACCGACTGAGTGGAGTCACCCCCCAGTTGGGTTCCTTACTCTCAGGAAGGCTATGGTTACTATTACCTCGGGTAGGGTCAGTGGTCTGTGGACATTGACCTTAACTTTGAGAAGACTCGGATTGAGACCCGGGTAGCCCGCGCGTAGCTTTGGATACCGTGACAGGATTGGTTGTATGACTTATATATATGTATGTGATGGATATATGATATATGATATGTGGTGTGCACAGGTGTGCACAGGATTTGAGCAGTGGCTCGTGTACTTGGTTTCTTTATGATTTGGGCAGTGGCCCGTATGGTCGTTTTCATTATGGTCCTTTCGACCTTGGTTTATATCTGCTTTGGGTTTAGTCCCACATATGGTTTGTTTTGGATAAATGGTTTTCGAATGCATGCATGCTTTTTAGTGGAGGGTACAAATGTCTTCTTATTAAATGTTTTTATAAACTCTTGTTTTGTCCACTCACAGTTTTTAATGTTTTGACTGCCCTTCAGGTTGACATCGGATGTGGACTGTAGCAGAGACCGAGATATCACATACCTCCTCCGGATCCTGGCGTACTCTGATAGCCCGGGAGGGCAAAGGTCGGAAATATCCCTTGTCTGACACTTCGTGTCAGACGGGAGCAGGGTCATCCCGCACTAATCCCGGGGGGGGGGATTGGGATGGGTCCTGTCATTTGATTTGTATTTTGAACCCTTTTATTCTTATTATAATTTCAATGAAATTTTACATTATGATGTTTTTCAATTCATTGCATGCGTGAGTAGTCTTTTATAGGATTGGGGTTGCTTGAAGCCTTAGCCATCTTAGTTTCACAGTTAGATTTCTGGCTCTTAACTATGATTTTTATGCATGCTGAATTTGTTGGATTACCATAGTTCATGAACTTAATTTGTGCCTATAAGCCTAGCTAATTTATTTGCATATAATTATATATGTAATTACTTGAGTGACCGTAATATCACCTTGTGGTTTGTAGCATCGAGTTTAGGAAGGGAATCCTATTTGTAATCTTAACTCATGAAACCTAGGATTGCATGTCATTTTGTTTAGGTTATTGTGGTGTCATGAAAATCCCTTAACACTTCCTACATTATGTAATGCTAATAAATGTTCTAGGTATATGCCATATCTAAAACATGCTAAGTAAAAGGGAATAAATGTGTCAAGTGAACCAACTCTGGGTCCTAGGCATGACACCTAATTTAGAGAATGCATAGTAATTAGGTTAAAGAAATCTAATGAGGAACTATAATTGGTTAGAGTCGATAGTAAACTTGATTCGCCCTAATCAACCGACTTCAATAAATCAATTAATCAATCAATCGTGTGTTTTAATTATGTTTTTTTATTACTTTGTTGTGTGAACATTAAACCCTCAAACCCCCAATCCTAATCTGTTTTAGTGTAAGTTATCTTAAATCTGAACTTAAATTGGAAATCATCATTGAAAAGTCCTTGAGGGATCGACCTTTGCGTGCTACTATACTGCTATATTCGATTTTGTGAACTTGCAAAGTTATAGCGAGTAGAATTATTATTCATCTTAATTGTGTTCAATAAATTTTCTATCAAGTTTTAGCACCATTTCCAGGGACTTGTCCCTCAATGACGCCCATTCAGTTCAGAATTACTTAAATGTGTAAATTAACTTTGTCAATTTTATTTACTTTGTCTACTAACTTAGCGTACAATTTTTCTTTGTATATATAACACCTCAAACATGGATATGGGGCTGCAGAATTATCCATACATGAAGAAAGTTTCTTGGAATGACCCATACCAAAATCAAACCATTCAATCAAGGGTGCACCAATCAGCCTAATTTCACATGGAATACCACTCAATTAGTTCCTAACTATGTCTGATCTCCTGATTTCTAGCCTTCGTTTTAGACCATGATGCAAAGAATGAAGGCCTACAATCAAAGTGATAAATCAAATTGAAAATCATTTAGGTATTCATATTTATCAACTAAATGGACAATTAGCCATTAGAATCTTAATTGTTACAAAAATCATTGATGTATTTTATACATTTAAATGACTAAATGACTTTCAATATTGTTGACTTTTGCGGAGACAATCATAAAATGATGATTTTGAGAATGTGTGATTTCAATTGTGATATATGTATAACAAAAAGTCAATACGTCAAAAATATGTTACGAGGAGGTACCATTAGAATGAGATAGGGCCAAGTACAATGAACTAATAAAAAATGGCTACCTAGTTTCCGCCCATGACATTTCTTCTTAATATTAGCCTTGTTCCTAAGGTGGGCATGAATATGTTAAAATCATTAACTGATCTATTCCAAACCATTATTTATCTAACAATTTAAGTTTGACCGAATAAAAGTCAAACAGTTGGAGAATCCAAATTGCTATCTTAGTAACGGTTTGATTTTAGATTTTCATTTTCAAAATACGTTAAATTCAAACCGGACCACTAAGTACTATATTAATTTTTAAATTTACCATATACCTTTACATACATGATTACAACTCAGTTCTTTATTTATTTTTACAGTGTCTATTACCAAATATCATTGGTTATTACTTGATGGCTTTTGGTAAATGTCGTTGGTTATTACTTGATGGCTTTTAGGCTACGTTTGATATGCCATGTAAGAGACTAGATAGGATAATATAGTAGAAACCATGTCTGGTACCATTCGTATTAAGCCTCATCATTGGGCCAGGTCGGGCAAACCCAGTCCAAAATTTTTGGGCTTAGGCTTGGACCGGCCGGGTCGGGCAGTGTATATTTCATAATTTTAAAAATATCAGATCGGGTTGGGCGGGCTTGATCATAAATATGAAAACTCATGTCCTTTGTCGAGCCGGGTTTGGGCTGGATTTTTATCGGGTTTTATGGGTCGGGCCTCCTAAGCCCACTTGGGCTTGGCCTACTAAACCCACTTCTACCTACCTAACTATAAAAGTGTGAGTTGAGCTTAAATATCATTATTGAATATTGAGACAAGGTAAGGAGGGGACCTATTGGGTTTGGATAATTGACTTAACCTTTCGACTACAAAGTCGAGATATGGTAAGGTAGTCACTAATCACAAATCTACTTGAATTTTAATAAGTTCTATGAAGGGTTACCCGAAGGGCTAGCTCTTGAGAGATTCTTTGTGGAGCTATGCTACTCCTAATTGTCACTCAGTGTAGTAAAGGTATTAGAATCAAAGTGGGTCAAAAAGAGTGAATTTGGTGAATTCCCTATATCAAATTGCAATGACCCATGTAACCTTTTCGATAAAGATGGAACAGTGGGATGTGGAGCTGTATATAAAAACATGCACTTCTATAAAAACTAGGTTGAGTTTGGGTTGGAGTTTTGAATTTGGGCTGAAATAATAGTAATAAGATTTGATTAGGTATTAATTCTTAATTTATAATTATTTTATATATTCAGGTTTATGGGTCTAGTTTATATGGACGGGTCGAGCTGGGCTTACCGGGCCTTATCGGGCCCGTCAACATGCGGGCCGAGCCGGCTTATGGCCCATAGCGGGGCGGGTCGGGCTTTTTGTCACCTGGCCTACCGGGTGCTCACAAGCCCGTGGGATTCTGGGTCAAATGGTGAGGTCAATTCCTATTAATTAGCCACCGCAGAAGTTAATACAGTTGAGTGCTTTTATACAGTGCAGACACGCTAAAATAATACCCTTGAAAATGTCTGTATTAAATAGTTGGATTATTAGTAATCTTGAAAAGTGTAATAATAATAATAATAATAATAATAATAATAATAATAATAATAAGTAAATAAAAAGTAATAATAATTTAATAAATATTAGTAATAATAATAATAATAATATAACAAATAATTAATTAAAATAAATAATAATTATTGGTAATAAAAATATACATAATTAATATTTATGATATAAATTTTTCATATCACCTACTATAATATAATCCGACTAGTATTATTTAGTCAGCATTTTAATACGGTAGAGCATCAAATACCCAACTTAATAATCAGTCTATCCGATGAATAGATTAGCTTATCCGACTGAAATAGTCAGTACAATACGGTGTACCAAACTAGATCTTAGTTGCTATTGCTTGATAAGCCCCTTCCACCTTAAATATGTGAAACTTTAAGAATGTTTTAAAATTGGATGTACTATACTTTTTTTGTGCTTTAGTTTTTATATTTTGATTAGATATATGAATAAAAGAACTTTAAGATTGTGAATGTATAGATGAAGAAAACTTATTTAAAAGTATATATAATGTCCATCAATAGAGATTGTGAATGTTTGGATGAAAGAATTTTAAAATGTTTGGTTTGGAATGTGATTATTTGAGTCCATATGAGATATGTATTACATATTTTTTATTATGTCTAAACCGTCCATATCGATTCAAACTAAATCATTAGTAACAATTTTATTTCTAATTTAAAAAAATTTAAATTAATTAAAACAGTTAAAATTTTAACAGTTTGAATTTGGGTCAATATCCGGACCAATTTCAGCATCGTCCTCTACATGTTACTTTTGATTGAGCTCCATTACTATTCAGTCTGAATATATTATTACAACTCGGTTTTACATTACTTTTTTACTTCCAACTTTAAATTAAGGGGCTCCTATTTTATTAATAGATTATTCAATCTTTTGAATTTTTAATTTATTTTACAACCTCATGATGTGGCATTTTTAATGGAATCACGACTTTTATATTAAGAGATCTAAAGCATCGGAATACACAGTTGTTAATTTCTTTTGTATATTGCATTAGTTCTCGTTATTAGTATCGAACTGATTCCATTTCTATAGTAATCGGGTGCTCACATAAGATTGATATTAAGTCAGGGTCCTTCAATGGCATTAGAATAATCATGCTTTCATGGAACCCTCCGGTGCCAACATAATGTCGATATTAGTATAAGGGTACTCTTTACGTCCTCAAATAGTCATAAGAAACCCCCAATAAATTCAAACAATAGACGCAAAAGCAAACCGATTAGTGCTTAAAATCCTAAATCAATCCTTGTGATTAAATATATCTAGTAGTTTGTTTAATTGAAATAGATATAACTAAGAAAAAAGTATTCAAAGCATTCCCACGTAGAAGTTGATATATGTAAATGAGTGGAGAAAATGTAAAAGTATAAGATATAAAAAGGGTGCTTGTGTTTTGCCCATAAATGTGACAGCAGGTCCGAGGTTGTCTTCGGTGAGTTCTCGCCGAGAGCACTGGAGGTGTTTGAAAGGAGCAGGCTCGTGTGGGTTTCTTTGTGATGATGTATGAATGACTTTGTAAATGTTGGTCTTCAAAGTCTGAGAAGTCTTTATGTTACTGTCTCTCCCTAGGTGGGTCGAATAGGAACCATGATGATTTTTAACCGCCTTCAAAGTAGGCGTGACATTAATAAAAACTGCTATTAGACAATTTAGAAATGAGTTATGGTTGTAGCCCAAGAATCTTCTTTTTAATCAAGTGATTGTGAGGCAAGCGAGCAAACATGCTTGCACTATTATTTTCTATGCCTTATTCTTAATGTATCCAATGATTTCAATAAATTTTCTTTACAGTCTAGTCTAAGTTCAATTTATGTTAATTCCGATTTATACATGTTAGTGGGCTTGTATTTGGTTATGAGCAATTAGATATTTGAGTTTCCTTAATTAGGGATAATAGTATTGAACCAAAACACATAAGTGGTTTTAAGACTTGAAGGCAGCCATAAAACACACTTGTTGATATATTTGAATACTTTTGACTTCTCTTAAGAAAATCCGTTGTATTGAAAAGTAGAAAACATGTACTAAAAGAATAAATGCATAAATATTGAATGTGATAAAAAAAATTACAAGTGCTTGAAAGTAAAAATTTTGATCGTGATCAAGCCTTTGAGCCTTTGAGGGGAAAGATCTTATAGAAATCATCAGCTGAAAGAACATCAGCCGGAATCATATCATAAATTAACTGAGTATTCAAATGACGATAATACGTCAGAGGTTGAGTGTATATGGACCTCAAAGACTAAAATGAATAGTAGTCGGGATGAGGTAGTGTTTGGGATCCCTCCAGAAATGTTTTGGAGCAATAGTCGGGATGAAAGAAAACTTGAGTTCCATAGTCGAGAAGTGAGAAGGGGTGAGAAGTGACTATATCTTGATCCTAAATTTGATAAACATGTTGTGCCTAAAGAGACAAGTTTTTAAATAAAGAAACTTTTGAGGGCGTACGATTGTTTTAAAATTGATTAGCTTGACCAATGTGTTCGTTTGGTTGATTAATTGTGTTCGTTTGGTTGATTAATTGGTTATCCTTTTAAAAGAAGGCTTACTTCTCTATTTATAGGCAGTTGAGGATTGATTTGGCTTGCCAAGTAGACGTTCACAGAACCCATATTGCAGCTTGCTGATCTCGAGCATCCCCTTGTCCTCTGACACATTTCCGCGTTCAAGAACCAACCTCCCTATCTTTATACTTCCAAGTCTTCACATCCCAAGTGGTGTGTTTTTGGATCGGGACTTGCAAATTGAGTTTTTAATTTTGATGACGTCTTGCTTTGTAAGCTTAGAGTGAGATTTTTTTTTTTTGGATATGAACAGCTAGATTTCCCTATTTCTTGATATATCATAATTGAATTCATATACAGTACTGTAGAAATGTAAAGAAATAGAAAGATGATTATTCCTTAATCTCAAAATGCATCTCTTTTTCAAAAGGTTCGTAACCGTAGGAGAATAAATACTCTGAGTCTGAAATTCTTCAATTCCAGTGCATGGTCCAATATAGGAAAATTCTATCACGCCCTGCAATGACTGTTTCTACAAGATGGCAAGAGATGGGAATCGAACATATCCTCGCCCACGAATTAATATGATGAACCATATCATGTGTAACTGTTAATGTCACATGCTTATTATCTTCAAAATTAAGAATCGGTATAAATCTGTTGAAATTAGAAAACGATTCAAATTAAACTGTTATTGAACTCCGATTTGGGTTTTATTAGATAAAAATCAAAAGGTTTGCAATTCAAATCATTATGTTAGCAATGATTTGATTTTGAATTTTCATTTTGAAAACGGTTGAAATCCAAACCGAACCGTTAAGTTCTGATTTATTTATATTATTTATTAACTAACATATTTCACCCATTAAAATATATGTTAGTGTAGGCGTTCATCACGTATCATACGTTACATAATCCTTACTCATTTTGTACTACTTATAAATTTAAATTATATTTTAAAATAATACAACATATTTGAAGTTTGTAGTGTTGAAAATTTTAATTTTTTGAGATGTATGAATAAAATGTTGACATGAATAAATGAAATCTTGATGAGAATGGTGGGATTTTTTTTTTATTTTATAAAATTACGTTTTAGATGAGTCTTTTAAGTATACAAATTACATGAAAAAATTTATGTCTAAATCGTCCAAATCGATCCGGACCAAATCATTAATAAAAGTACCTTCGGATTAGAACAATTTCAATTTTATTGTTTGAAAATCCAAATCATAAATACCGTTAGATCCGTTAAAATTTTAACAATTTGAATTTTGATTTTGACGATACCAGCATCTATCCAAATCATACCAATTTGTTTTTTTAATCCAACAATAAAAGGTAAAAAAAGATTACAAATATTGGATACCGTCTTACTCTTATGAATGATGAATTCAAAATCTGAAACCTCTCATACGTACAAAAGAATACTATTAGACCTCTCATAGACAAGAATACTATTAAACTAGTATTGCTAGTGGTAATTAGGGATGACCAAATGAGTTTTTTTAAGGGTATGGGTAAACCCTTACCCTATATGGGTACAAATGGGTAGCAAACCCATACCCTATATGGGTACAAATGGGTAGCAAACCCATCTAGACCCATTCTTAATTTTCAAGGGTTTACCCAAACTCTACCCAATGGGTAATGAGTACCCATGAAAATTCTATGTTTATTTTTTCTTTTCCATTTTTTTCTAACTTCTCTTTTTTTTTAACTTCTAATTATTTTTTCTTTCAATTTCATTTTTTTCTTCTTTTTCCTTTATATATATATATATTGCAATTTTTTCTTCACTATTACAATAAAAGTTCATAATATTGCAAATATAAGTTCAATTCATAAAATTATAACACAATAATGAAAATGTCTATGAAAGTTCAATCATCTTCATCTTCGTCATCATCATCAACAATCTGAACATCGATATCATTGTCAAATGTATCAGATTCGATATTGATAGAAGTCAAATCTGAAGTTGAACCTGATCACATTAAAAAAAAAAATTAGCGAAAAAACAATAACCAAATTTTTTTAACTACTAAATATATTACAAAAATAATTATAATACCTCTCATCTTACTCCATAGCCAATCCCGAGCACACATTAAATTCTCAACTGTGTTTGATTGGAGGCGACTACGTTATGGACTTACAATTCTTCCACCAGTACTAAATGCAGACTCTGAAGCAATAGTCGACATTGGAATGGCTAGGATATCTCTAGCAATATCACGTATAATAGGGAACTTTTTTCCACTCACTTTCCACCAAGCTAATATATCAAAGTCAACAGTTCTTGGTAAAAGCTTTTTGTCCAAATAATTATCCAAGTCTGACTTCGCAACATCACTGCTAGAACACTTAGAAACAAACAACTCAAATTTCTGCATATTACCCCCGACTCCAATGTATGGGCTTAATGAATATTGTGAAATTGAAGGCTGGGAAGAACCACTAGGTTGAGAGTGAGACCTCAACTTATATTGATCAATCAAGGCATAAGTTAGCTTTCGAATCCTCTCAATTTCTACTTGAGCATTCTCTTTTCATATAAGAGGGAAATAAAATTGAATCAATTTCATCTTATATCTTGGATCCACAATAGTTGCAATTGCCAACATCCCATGAATGGTATCCCAATATTTGTCAAACTTTAATGACATTCTCATTGCCATTTCTTTCACTTCATCATGCTCAGACTCTAACCAATCATTAACAGCTAACCTAATATCACAGATAGTTGGAAAGAAAAGGTCGGATGTCGGATACTTGGTTCCAGAAAAAACCTTGGTGGCATCATAAAACAATTTCAACTTTTCGACTATCAACTTAGTCAACGTCCAATCCTTCTCACTAGGCACATTGGTATATTTCGTATTTTTCAACCGAGGAAAAACGTCTTCATATATCAATGTTGTACTAAGCATTGTATATGTAGAGTTCCACCTTGTTTCACAATCTAGTGTCAAACTTCTAGTAGACTCAATTTTCAATTGACGACGTACTTCAACAAACTTCTCCTCCCTTTTTGGCGAGTGTGTCCAATAAGAAATACTTGACCGAATTATAGCAATGTTTTTCTTAATGACATCTAGACCATCTCGTACTATTAAGTTTAGAATATGTGCAGCACAACGCATGTGAAAATAATCCCCATTCAACAAAAGCGAAGCCGAACTAAACCTTGGTAAAAGTGTATCTATCATACGATCATTTTTTGTGCAATTATCAACGGTCAATGTGGATAATTTACAATCAAGATTCCAATTATAAAGACAATCGATCAAAGTGTCACCAAGTGTTTTCGCATCATGTGGACATGGAAGATATAGAAACCTAAAACAATAAATAAGCTAACAGATTATCCACCAAATCCAAAACCAAACGTATATAAGAAAGCAAATAAGCTAACAGATTATCCACCAAATCCAAAACTAAAAGTATATAAGAAAGTGGTAGATAATCAAGCAAATTGAGAAAGAAAGTAACTAGCCAACAAATAAAAGGATGAAATTGAATATTACCTTACAAGTCGAGCTTGCAAAATCCAAGAATCATCAATGAAGTGCACAGTAATGGCCATAAATCCCTTTCTTTGATTGTTCACAGTCCACATGTTAGTAGTAATAGCAATTCTACTACCATTTCTATCCAATAGCTTTCTCGTGTTCTCTTTTTCTACCTCAAAAATCATTATGATGTCTCTCTTGATTGTTAATTGAGAAACAACATTAAAAAATGGTTGCAAAGCATTCGAATATCTCCTAAACCCAATATGATCAACTATGTACAGCGCGTATTCATGAAAAATAATCATAGATGCAAGCTCCTTCCTTGCAAAAGCCTCATCAAATTGATTACCTTCAGCCCTGTCCTCCTTCCGCTTCTGACAAATTTTTTTGTGTGTACGCAAGTGATTAGTTCAACTAGAATTCTTCGCAGTTAGCGACTTGTGACAATGATTACAAACTGCTCTCCATCCCTCTCCAACTTTTTGCCTTTTAAAATCGTTCCACACATCTGATGTTAATCTAATCTTGGCTTGAGCACTTGAGATCGATTGCTCTTCATCTTGTACGTTGCTTGCCCTTGGTATATCAAATTGAGTACCACTTGAAGACATTTTAAAAACTGCAGAGTGACAAAAAAATAATGGAAAAGGTTCATTACAATTGACAAAGTGATGATACCTATGGCCACTGAACTAAATAATGAATTACCACTGGTAATTCAATTAGTTTGTGAGAATAAGTATAGTATTCTTCTTTAAGCTTGATAGCTGTTTTCATATTTTGTTTTTATCTTTTATTTTCATATATCAGAAAACGATAGACAAAACCTAATACAAACATAAAAAATAAAAAAAATACACGAAATTAAATTAAAACATTAAAGAATTATTTTTGCGTGGTTTACATTCTATATTTCATACGTATATTTCTTAGATCAAAACTTAATTAAGCAATCTAACATAAAGTTCAACTCAACCTAAAAATCATAGGAAATAAAACATAAAACCAGTAAGGAAAAGAAACATAGCAGAAGTTGCCATGATTGAATGACTGTGAGAGTTGATCTTCTCATCTCTATCTTCAAGCTCTCGATAGTTTGAAAGTAATGACTCGTCCCAGAAGTTAGGGCAGTTTCGTAAATTAATTTTAGAATTGACTATTTTACCCTTATAGATCAAAAGTTGGCTTTTTGCTCTGGATATTTTCAAACGTTTCATGAGGACCGTTAAATAGGTCTAACATTCCTGAGTTCGCAGGCAGGCGGCGAAAAATGGAGACCATGAGAAAGAGTTACGGGTCCGGACGTCCTAGGGGTACTTTGGTAATTTGGGTACCAGAGGGATTTTAGTTATTTTACATGTTCCTATTTGGGTGAGCCACTAGCTGATGTGGAGGGATACTAGTCTGGTGACAAGTGCAACCATGGAAAAGGGATGAGTAGTCTCCCTCTTAACTTAAGGGGTGTACCTGTGAAGGAAATGGGTCTCTTTCTTAAGGGAAATTGTCAGGACCCGTCCCAATCCCCCACGGGATTAACGAGGGATGCGTCTGATCCCATCTAACAGGGAGTGTCAAACAAGGGAAATTCCGACTTTAGCCCGCTCGGGGCTTCAGAGTTCGCCAGGATCCGGAGGAGGTATGTGATGTCTCAATCTCTGATACAGCCCGCATCCGCTATCAACCTAAAGGGTAATCAAAACATTTAAAAACTGTGAGTGCACAAAACAAATAATTTAATAAAAATAATTTCACAAAAGACATTTGTACCTTTCACTAAAAAGCATGCATGCATTCGAAAACCATTTACCAAACCACTAGGGCCTTGGCCCAAAATTGTAAAGGAAACCAATCGTACGGGAAACTGCCCAAATCCATGTGGGACTCAGCCCAAAACCAGAAATCCGATCATATATAACATATACATATAAATCACATAACCAATTCTGTCACGGTTTCTAAAACTACGCGCGTGCTACTCGGGGTCTCAAATCCCAAGTCTCCCCAGGGTCCACCCAGGTTACTGTCCGTAGATCAATGTCCCTCCCTGGGGTTTATAATCCATAAGCCTTCCTGAGAGTAATGTACCCAATTGGGGTGACTCCACTCAATTAGTGCTCTGTGATTACTCCGGGGTCCACCTAGGGCAACGACCCTCCCTAGAGGAGACAATCCAAATAAAGGAAGGTCTTATATATATATATATATATATATATATATATCGAAAACATTCCTAAAACCTTTCAAGGGATTCATGCCTGGTCCGTATAAACCGTCATGAACCCGGAAATCCATTTAGGGTCCCCGACCCGAAATCATAACGTACACCAACTGGGCATCAAGCCCGAACTCATGACTCAACTGGGCATCGTGCTCGATATCTCAGGGTCAGTCACGATTTTGATCGTAGTGATCCGTGCAACCATCCGTCCAGGATCGCCCTCAATCCTAGTATGTCGCCGTGAACAAATCAACCGATGCGACCACCACTAGTTCATGGTGTACTCATCACCGATAGATATCCTGAACCGTCAGCACTCCGAAGTTAAGCCTCTAGTGGCTGCTTAACAGCGGAACATGCATCGTGACTTCTCTGGAAGGGACACATCCTAGTCCGGAGGCAAGCGTCATGTCGTCCGTCACTGTACACAAAGCACTCACCGCAACCACGACTCAGACCCATAGGTCATCAATAGGGCCACATGCCCGAAACAAAACAAAATGCCTCTCATGCCCGAGTTTATCATTTTTAAATCCAAAACCATTTCATTTAAACCATCGTAGAAAGCATAGTACGTATAAGCACCGTATAAGGCCGAAAGCTCGAAATATGTGCCAATACGTGAACACACACACACAAATGCACTCATGGCATCACGAAACATGTATTAAAACACATAATAAACATTTATGCATGCATCAATTTAGAAAACAAGGTCCACTCACAGACCGTCTGAGCTGCCGCCTCGATTCGCGTGTCATACAGCTCTCTCGTGCCAATCACCGTCACTGGGACTCCCAAACCTATCCAAATCACTTCGGATGTCCCAAAACATATCGAAACGATGTCCGATCGACACGAAACTAGTCCCAAAATGTTCGTTACATCTAATAGATGATTCGTGTGTTGGAAGCTTCCCTAAAACTTGCCTCACGCGCCCCTACGTACGGCCTATAGTTTCTGCTTATGAAACCCACGCACCAGGAACAGTGGCGTCATCAACCACGGTCAGGCCGGTCCGAACTGGCTGGTTTCAAACACCCACACACGAGGTTTACTTGTGCAATTCAATATTCACCCCACCGTCTAACACTCAGCCGCCTCCACAATTGCCACTAATCCCATCTACACAATGACAGGTGTCACTCAAGGAGCTAAATGACTCACCATTGTGACTGCATCATCAAATTCTAGCCCAAAATTACCTTTTCGCACTTTCCTAGATAATTACCAAAATGCCCCTAGCCTTCGCAGACCCGTAACATTCACATCCGACCTTCGATTGACGCATGCCACCTGTCTACGGCTTCAGCGTCTCGAGACCTATCCAACGGTCCTACCGGAAAGTACAAACAGGGTACCGATCAAAAAGTCAACTTTTGCCCCTATAACCAAGGTCAAAATCGTCCTTTCCTTCCAATTTTCCAAATTTTCCTTTTTCGAATTTCTGGGTCGTCACAACCTACCCCCCTTAAAGAATTTTGTCCTCGAAATTTCGATCAGTCTGACCATTATTTCTCCCAATGAAATCCATCAGAAACATAATCAACCTTATACCCTTCTGGTTGAACCGAACCGAATATCAGTCCTAACTAAACTTATGGAAACTCGACAACCCAGTCCCCGTCACTATGTCAACATCGGGACATATCTCTCTGTAAACCTCTACTCCACAGGCAGTCATATCTAAGCCCACTCAGGATACAGAGTTACAGAGTCATGCTCAACGTCCGAGTATACACAATCTAGAACTAACAAGTATCATTATCATCATCCCAATCACATGTCATCCACTCATGACATGGTACACTGGCTTAAATCATCACGCATGTGCCACCAGGCCAATAACCTCATACGGTCCAATAAATCGGGAACTCATTCCCTTCATTAAGTCAATCACTCCATACCCTTTTTTCCAGGGTCACTCAATATCATGAATTGAACCTTTGTTTCTGTTGTGTCTGTAATCACTCGCATTTAATCAGATCCATTCCTTAACCACGACTCCAACATCATACACCAAATATGATCCTGCAGTTGGACCCCAATAGTCCAAATGATAAAAAATCATGTACTACTCCAATTCCATGGAGGTCCACTTGTAATTATTCAATTTCAGTTCTCATTTCCAATACTCTGACTTCCTTCCGAGTCAATCACCATAACTGGAAAAACATTGTAGAGAACCCCTCTACAATCCTTTGTGGTATCCATCCAATCTCAAAACAACACATGTTCCCCGGACAGTCTTTAATTATTTTCCATTGACCAATACATATGTTTCTCCTGGGATTCACACTAATCCCGACCGTTATTCGTATATGTTCCACAAACCTACTCTGGTCGACCAGACCTAACACTTATTCAACCATATATAATTATCAAGGTTACCACATAAATATCATCAATTTTATCACATATGTCGCTCTAGTCGGCTCACCGACTTCCATACCTTAACCAATCACGGACATCTCCGTATCCATCCAATGTACAATCTCAAAACAAAGAAGAGTGGGTAGCTCGGGACCTACCGAATACATACGTCTTGGTTAAACTTACATCCATGTCACCACTCTAGAGGCTACTCAGGCCTCTTGCCAAATAACTGCAATCCTCGGGCATGTGGTCCCAACTAACCATGCCCCTACAGCCCACCATAGGCCCCACCAACTCTTCCCTCGCCTGTCACATCAACAATCAATGCAGGAGCCAATCCCTGCTTCATTGCACCCCAACAGTGCCATATCACTTTATCAATCTATATAACCATTTCTTTATGATGCGACCAGACGGCCCATAACTATTCCTACATAGTTAACCTTAGCACTTTATCTCCCAGTGGACCCAATTGGCGTCCCACTGAATTAGATTATCTCCTAATTCACAATTTTTGCGTACCACGGTTTTTTGCTCGAACTTTTAATCACTAAATGAAACTGACACGACCCATCCAAATCCATAAGTCCAGTAAACAGGGTTAAACAATACCAATCCATAAATTCATAACCCATTTGTTTCTAACCCTATCCCAATCCTTGGCATCCCAGGTGCCAAACATTCCTTAATCAAGGGTCGGCCGTGTCAAAAACCATAGTTATACTTCAACCTTTACGGCTCATCCCAAGCCTTGATACATTACCATGGCTCGTCTCGAGTCCTAATCAATATCTTGACTCATTTTGAGTCCTGTATCCATATCTCGACTCCCTTCGAGTCCAATCTTGACTCCTTTTGAGTCCAACCTCATAACATTCATCCATGCCATCATTGGCATACCCGGTCACAGTGCAAATTCTGCTGGTGAACCACATCTTATACAACCTATTAGGCCTACGGGATATCCCATTACATTTCTTTAGGCACACATTCCACGTAAGGAATTCACTAAGAATAATCTCATCCCGGGTCCAACCTGCCCAATTGTGCTACTTTCCTAGCCTCTGGGCTCATTTATCCTTGGGACCTACACAAATTCGTGTTTAATAGTTAGTAGTTCACAGTGTACACTAATTAACATCTGACCCCCAATCCAGGGTCAATCTTATTCCGAGATTAATCACGAGGTCTCATATACCCTCGTATACCCGTCTTACAACCAGGTCGCGCATGAGGCTTACATTTCGGAGGCCTGATGTGGCAACAAAATCAGCAACCTAGTGCACTGATACCAATTTGACAGGACATGTCCCCGAAGGACATAGATAACCGTGCCCGGTCATGCTCCCGTCTGACAAGTCAACTGAAGTTCTGAATTTACCCTCAGCGCTTGCCAAACAAGGAATAACCGCACCTGTGCCCACTCATGCCTCCACCTCTTGATTAGCCTCGATCATCGTGCCACGACCTGGAGGGCCAATAAAACAGAAAAGGTGTGAGTGGACAAAACAAACTTTTTATAAATACATTTACAAAAATCAAGTTCTTACGCTCCAGTTTCACAAACATGCATGCATATCATAAAACATGAGTAATAGAGTGAAATCAATCAGGTATGAACAGTGGACCGATAAAATCAAAACATGTTTTTCCATAGTCCACATTTCTCTGAAACTAATGTTCATCAAATCAGTTCATGATATAAAGTATCTGGACACAAATATCAATAAATCACAAATATCACAAATCCAGAAATCATCATATCGAAACATTATTCATGCCAAATCATTTCAACTCATATAATAAAGCATTTAAAACATATATGTATGCATTCTGGGTAGAAAAAAAAAAGTTCACTCATATACCGTCCATATCGATCTCTTCCCGAGCTGCACGTTTTTCTGTAAAGTTCAGAAACCACCATTCCTGTCCAAAATCATTATCAAGGGTCACTAACACTTCATTATACCTTATATAATTTTTCCCAATTTTTTGGGATTTAAATACGTATTTTAAAACTTCGGATACACAAAACACTATCAAAACGGTATTCGATTTCCTCGAAACCAGTGCCAAAATGTTTGCTACATTAAATGGAACAAAAGTCACGTTGACCTCACCTCGGGAATCGTGCCCACGTGCCCCCAAGCGCAGCAGCAAGCGGCTGCGTGCTACAATGATCACTGTTCACTGTCATCTCTGCCCGACTTCCCTGCAAACGGGACTAAAACCCGCGATACAACCCGGTTAGTTCTCAGTCAATTCGACTTCATTTTCGACAATTTAAACGTTAATATGCATCAAAGTAAGCTTAATTCAGGATCTATATCGTTAATTTCATGAAATTGGGCCCCAAGTCAATCGACTCAAAGTGAATACCCGATGGGTTATTAATCGGGTTCCAACCAATTTCAACCCATTTCCTTAATTTAATCACATAGGAAGTATCGTATCTTCATTCTAATCAAGAATTCCAGTTCAATTTGAGTCCATCTTACCAGTAATTATTAGACCTCAACCATGGGATTTCAGAACAGTCGCAAGGTGTGTTCTTGCTCATTCTGTGTCAATTCTTCTCAAATTTAAGGTGGTTCCAATCATGAAGGTCCCAGAAGGCTTAAACAAGGTTCACTTGAAATTCTCATGGCTTTTAAATGAAAATTCGAATTTTTTTGGGACATTAGAGGTCTACGGCTCAAAGGTTTCGGGTTTAGGGGTTAATCTCATTGTTTTCTTCTCAATTCTTTCCTGGTGCCTCACACTTTATTCTTCTCTATTTGGTTTTGTTTTTCTACCTTCCATCCAATTTATCGATCACTAGAATTGTCCTAGGCCCCTGTTTTTCAAACACCCACACACAGGGTTTACTTGTGCAATTCAATATTCACCCCACCATCTAACACTCAGCCGCCTCCATAATTGCCACTAATCCCATCTACATAGTGACAGGTGTCACTCAAGGAGCTAAATGACTCACCACTGTGAGTGCATCATCAAATTCCAGCCCAAAATTACCTTTTTGCACTTTCCTGGATAATTACCAAAATGCCCCTCGCCTTCGCGGACCCGTAACATTCACATCCGACCTCCGATTGATGCTTCCCGTCTGTATACGGATTCAGTGTCTCGAGACCTATCCAACGGTCCTACAGGAAAGTCCAAACAAGGTTCCGATCAAAAAGTCAACTTTTGCCCCTATAACCAAGGGCAAAATCGGCCTTTCCTTCCAATTTTCCAAATTTCTCTTTTTCGAATTTCCGGGTCGTCACACTTATTTGGGTGAGTCATTAGTTTTTGTGGAGGCATACTAGTGTGGTGACAAGTATCACCAAAGAAAGGGGGTTGAGTGGCCTCCCTGTTTGAATTACAGGGTGTACCCGTGAAGGAAAATGAACTCTTTTCTCGGGAGGGATTCCTCACGGATGGTTTTCCAGAAGGGGGGGGGGGGGGGAGGGGGGGAGGGGGGGGGGGGGGGGGGTGGGGGAGGGGGGTCGTGGGGAATAAGGGAGTATCAGGGAGATTAGGGAGAAGGAAAGGACAGGGAAATGGAACAAAGTTCTTGAGGGAAATGGGTTCGACGGTGGAGCACTAAGAGGGTTAGAACCATTTTCTGCCATACTCAATCCCCTGCTAATCCAATTAGAGGAAGGAAAAAAAATTCCCATCTCTTTCTCGAGTTGATAGACAACTATTGGAAAGAGAATATGACAGGACCTGTCCCAACTAGACTTTGATAACCGTGCAGGTCCTACTCCCGTCTGACAAGTCAACCGAAGCCCTGAAAGTACCTCTCAGCACCTGTCAGACAAGGGATGACTGGATCGATTTCTGCTCATGCCTCCTCCTCTCAATTTGCCCCGAGTCTCGTGCCACGGCCTGGAGGGTCATCAAAACAGGAAAGGTGTGAGTGGACAAAAATAATATCATTTAAAACACATTTATCAAAACACATCATTTACCCTCCAATTTATCAAACTATGCATGTATAGAATCAACATATGAAAAACATCACCGGCTTTCTAGCCAATCTCATGAAAACGTCAAATCCCGGCTCTCAAGCCCAACACGTGAAAACATTTCATAAAACCATTTTATCATACAACAAAGCATATAACTCGGGAATTACACATCCGAGGATCCTTTGGGAATTACACATCCAAAGTCGTCATCCATGCTGGGAATTACACATCCAGCCTCACCGGGAATTACACATTAGGTCCCTCCGGGAATTACGCATCCGGAGTCCCTCCAGGAATTACACATCTGGAGTCACTTCGGAACTTACACATCCGAAGTCTACCCAGGTATTACACATATGGGGGCATCAAACATCAATACATAATCAAAAGAATTATTTCAAATCATCGTTCAAATCATGCCAAAACCATTTATCACAGGGCCACATGCCCAAATCTCATTTCTCATTTCTCGTAATTCCGTAAAATCATTAAATAATTCAATGCACGTAAATCCGTAAAATCATATCCAAAAAACATCACAAATCCATTAAATCAATGTCCCAACTCATAATCCAAGTCAAAACCAATCACAAATCCCAGGCTTTCGCCCAAAACAGCAATTTCATATTTTCTCGAAAAACGTGCCCGAAACACCGATTAAAATAATCATTAAATCCTGAAATAATCATATCAAATCATTGCAATTCAAATCATACCATAAATCATGTAAAACATTTAACTATGCATGCATGTCAATTTATAAAACAAACGTCCACTCACACACCGTCCAAACCGCTCGCTTTCCCAGCTGCACGCGTTTCCGTAATTTCTGACAATTTCCAGAAATCTCGAATCCTGTCCAAAATCATTATTCATAGTCCCTAACAACTCATTTTACATCATACTAATTCCCCATAATTTTTCGGAAATTAAATATTAATTTAAAACATAACATAAACCTTCGGACCCTCGAAACAATATCGAAATGGTGTCCGATTGACTCGAAACCAACGCCAAAATATTCGTTACATTGCACAGAACAAAAGTCATGTTGAACTCACCTCGGAAATCGAGCCCACGTGCCTTCACGCGCCGCAGTGAGTGGCTGCATGTGAAAGCCACGCGCCTTGCTATAGTGCATCGTCCCTACCCGTTTACCTGGTAAACGGATCCTCAATCCAGTCGTATCAAGCTCGACTATTCGAAGAACACCGAATCACTGTTCATCGTCCAATCTCCACAATTTCTCATTTGTTTCCTTCAATTGATGCATCAGGGAGCATCGTGGGGTCCTAATGAACGTATTTCCACGATCAATTTCATGGTTCCATGTCCCCAATTCCACGACTCAAGCTCGAAAATCCAGCATCCTCCCCCTTTCTGTTCTAAGGAAAAACACATCGAATTTCCTTCAATTTTAATTGGGTTCGACTCGCCTCAATCCCAGGAGGCTAAACTAAAGGTCAATTTCACTCAAACATGTCCACAAGTTTAAATTCGATCCTAAATTGTCAATTCAAGGTTTCGGGTTTTCTGGGTTTAAGTCTGGGTACAACTGAGTTTTTCTTCCCTCTCTGTGTTCTATAATTCCTCACGAATTCACTCTCAATGACATCAAATTCCCAAGTTTTGGTTGCTGGGAAGAATCGATCAAGTAAGGTCCCAGTCTCTGTTTTTGGTTTTGCAGAAAACATATGTTAAATGAGTTAGTTATAATTCAAAAGTATGAATCACCACTTTCCACTAATTATGCTCTAAACAGTGACATGTGTCACTATGCAACAAAACCTCATCCAATTAGTAGGCACAGGTGTCCTCAATTCACTTTAACACACACTAATACAGCTGAATCAGCGATGGTTAGGTCAATTACCATTTTACCCTTCTATACACAAATGACGAAAATGCCCCTTGCATTCCTCAATCCATAACTTTTTCATCCGGACTCCGATTGACGCCTGCCGCCTGTCTACGGATTCAGCGTCCCGAGACCTATCCAACGGTCCTTTCGGAAAGTCCAAACAAGGTCTCGAACAAAAAGTCAACTTTTGGCCCTTATAACCAGGGGCAAAATCGTCATTTCCTTCGATTTTTCCAATTTATCCTTTTTCGAATTTCCGGGGCGTCACAACGGATTGTAAGACGCAATCATGGAAGCAAGAACGGTGAGCAAGACCTGTGAGCTTGAGAAGTAAGAACGGTGAGCAAGACCCGTGAGCTTGGAAAGGTAAGATCGGTGAACGATCCCCATCGCTCGGGGAGGGAAAGGTGAAGTACTTTATATGTGTGGGCACGTATCTATCTAACACAAGGCCTTTTGGGAGCTCAGTGGCTTTGGGGAGGGATTGGAACCCCAAAGTTAAGCGAGTTGAGGCTGGTGCAATCCCATGATGGGTGACCTACTGGGAAGTTGCATGTGAGCTCCCGAAAACAAAACCATGAGGGCTGGGCCCAAAGCGGACAATATTGTGTTAGATGGGTCGGATCGTGACAGAATAATGGTCGTGGATGGTGAGTCGAAAGGAGCAAGGAAACTCGAAGCTGTCGAGGGTTCTATGGGTTGAACTATGTGGAATCTTTCAAATTAAATGAGATATACGAGTTCCTGGCAGTTCTTAGATGAATGCTAATGTAAATTTGATAGAAATTGGTTGAGAATTGGGAAAAATGGAACCAGGTAGGGGTTACCGGGTCGAGACCAATTTGCAGGAAACCAGGTCAACCCGGGGACCCAACTAGAGGTAGCAGACAAGTACGCCTATGACTGTCGTCGCAGGCGCGTGAAGCCCATGCGCAGAGGGTGCAGCGGCGCGTGAAGGCTCGTGCATCATTTTCTGACCTTCCAGCCAACATAATAATTCATCACTTCCTCCTTACAGGTCCAGTGGTACCATTAGTATGGAATTTGGACTTCATTTAAGGGTATTGCCATGTTTTCGAATCCCTAAGGTTTGTATTGGGCTATATTTGAACCTCCCGAAGTCTTGGGAGTTTGAATGAGAACTCATTTTATGATTAAGAGACGTTGATGGCAAACTTGAAGTTTCCGAGTCCCAAAATCAGGTTTATGAAAATCTGGGTATTAGTTTAAGGTACGGAAGGAGCCGATGTTTCACCTTTCAGATTCTTCGTGGTCAGTGGGTTAGATGTGGGCGGTGACCCCACGAGGACGGACTCTATTTGGTTAACTTATCGAGATATTAATTATGATAGAATCAATATATATTCCTTATCTGACGGATTCTTTATTTTATGTATATAAGTGTTTAGGATATTTTAGGTACATTGATTAAAGTCTAGGGAGTAAGGCCAGGAATGGTTATCAAAGCATTTTTGGAGCAGATCTTGTCATTGAGAACTCAAGGAATTTTGCGTGTCACAATGACGTTAGGAACCAAACATCTTATATCATTCCAAATGTGATTACGTCTATCATGTAATCACAATCCTATTCCAATTGCTAAATCAAAATGCAGTTTGAGTTAATGTATAACTGTAATACAATTGTAATAGGAGTCATTTTAGTTTCTTAACTTAATTGATTACGGACTCTAGTAACTTGTGAATGAATTAAGGTCAAAGTCATAATAATGTAATGTATACTCAAAAACTTACCTTCTCCCACTTGAGTATAGATCAAAACTATGACTTAAATTGATTTCACATGATAATAGTGAACACAGAATCCAGCAAATTAAAAACATCATTTCAATAATTTGTCACAACATCCATTATATGTTGAACCAAAAAACTCACAATACCCATAATAGATAGGAATAGAAATTCAAACACTAGACATAAAAGAGAATTGATTAGCACGTGAAACTAAATCAATCATTGTGATTAATTATATATATAGGGTCAATTTGGGATTACTGTGTTTTTTCGAAAAACTATTTCAGTTGTACTTTTTTGAAAATTGATTTCTGCTTTATTTTCATAATAAATAGTTATATGCTAAAATAATTTTGTAAAAGCAGCTTTCAAAAATAACATACAAACGTCTTTCAAAAATTGTTGTAAAAAAATCATTTTTTTTAAAGCAAGATTTTTTATTTTTACCAAACGCTTTTATAGTGTTTGACTTTCAAATAAAGCAGCTTTTTGAGCAAAAAAAAAAACAATACCAAATGGGGCCATAGTAGTTTGTTTAATTGAAAAAGAGACAACTAAGAAAAAAATATTTAAACTGTTCTCACGTATAGTTGGAATATGTAAATGAATGGAATATGCTAAAATAATTTTGTAAAAGTAGCTTTCAAAAGTAACATACATGCTGCTTTCAAAAATTGTTGTAAAAAAAATCATTGTTTTTCAAAAAAGCAAGATTTTTTATTTTTTACCAAATACTTTTGTATTACTTCACTTTCAAATAAAACAATTTTTCGAGAAAAAAAAAAGCAATAAAAAACGGGGCCATAGTAGTTTGTTTAATTGGAAAAGAGACAACTAAGAAAAAAAATATTCAAAGCGTTGTCACGTATAAGTTGGAATATGTAAATGAGTGGAGAATATAGAAAAGTAAGAAAAAATAAAAGGGTGCTTAATTGCTCTATTTCTTTATCTATCATAATTGGATTCGTAGTCCCGTACAATGTGGAAATGTAAAGAAATAGAAGGATGGTTATTCCCTAATCTCCAAATGCATCTCTTTTTTCAAAATTTACATAAGTCGTAGGGGAATGAGTACTCTCTGAAATTCTTCAATTCCCATGCGCGGTTCAATATTGGAAAATTCCATTATTCTGTGCAATAGATGTTTCTACAAGAAGGCCCCGAATAAGATGCGACGAATAAGATGCGTCGAATAAGATGCGACGAATAAGATTAAACATATTATGTGTATTATATTCTTTATGTTACATGCTTATTATTTTTATTAGGGGTGAGTATAAATCTGTTGAAATCAGACATCGGTTCGATTTAAATTATTATTAGCACCCGTTTGAATTTTACTAGATAAAAATCAAACGATTTGGATTTAGTAATGATTTGATTTTGAATTTTTATTTTGAAAACTATTGAAATTCGAGCTTAATTTTAAGGTTTTTATTTATTTAAATTATTTATGATCTAACATTTTTCACCCTATAATATGTTAGTGTAAGTGTTCATCATGCGCTTTACCTTAATTAGTCCTTATTCATTTTGTGCTACTTTCAAATTTAAATTTTATTTAAAAATAATCCGACATATTAGAAGTATAAAGTGTTAAAAAATTTAATTTGTCGAGATGTGTGAATGAAATGTTGATATGAGTTAATGAAATCTTGATGAGAACGTTGAAAATTTTGAAAAAAAGTTATGTTTTGGAGGAGTCCTTTTAAGTAAAAATTACATGAAAATTTTATACTTGAATCGTCCAAAACGATATGAAACAAACCATTAATAATAGTACGTTTGGATTGGAACCGTCACTTCCCCAAATTAGAGTTTTTATGGCTCACTTTGCACACTGTAAACATAAATCATGACGCACAACTATGTGCCTAAAAGCTCCACCTGTAAAAAGTATATCAATTACGGCTTTATTTATACGTGTCTTAAATAAAATAAAAGCGTGTCTCAATAGACATTTTCATAATATGCTTTGTGTGTCGTAAATAACTCCATATTTTTTTGGTACACATGCATTGCAAGCCGCAAATACTGGACTTTTAGCTAATTAAGGCATGCTAAGCACGCCATATTAGAAACTTAACATTAACTCTAACCTACACATCCAAGCTGAACAATGAACATTAACAGTTATATGATCAATTGCGGCCACAAGAAACTCAGAATACCATGAAATGTAAAACTAATATTTTGGAAAATGTACAAATTAAATGCATTAACTATCCAAACTCCAACTTACATATCAGGATGATTATTAAGAAACCATATTTACTCAAATACAATATGTCCACCAAAAATATTTTCTAACTACTACTTTAAAGTCTGATACAATAAGAGGAAACCGGTGCCAATACAAAATATCTTCTACACGCTCCTTTAACGTCAGTTACAATAAGTCAATAAGAGGAAACTGGTACCAACACAAAGTCTCTTCTAGCTGCTCCACAAAATATCTTCTACCACCTATATATATGAATGAAATAACCAATAATCACTAATTTAATATTTAGTTTAGTTTCTTATATATCTAGCTATACAATATTTGATTATGTATGAAACAAAACTACATGAGGTTGCAACAAAATGCCTGCATTAGCACGAAGTAATACTGCTAAAAATCATAAGGCTTCAAAAATGGAGTGCCAAAACTACACAAGCCAAAAATTGTTGGTTCCTAAGCAATCACTAACTGCATTTAGTATGTGTATGCATCATAGTGCAAGCACCAATATGAGGTGGCACTCAAGATGAGTGTGAGAATCTGTTACAACAGATTCGGGTTGCTTGGAAAGCAAGAAGGACAGATGTCTCCTTCTCACTGGTCAAGAGCTAGCCTTATTCCTATTGGTTGTTTGTCATCGAAATGACATCATCTTGTAACCATTTTCTCTATGTAATCTAGGCTAGAATCATTGAATGTAGAGAGGTGAGTGTAATGGAATGAAAGAAAAGAAAAGTTTGAGAGAAATTCAGAGAGAATTGCTCACAGGCAATTTGTCAAACAGTTTGTGTGCACAAATTTGAGAACCAATCTTCTTCCATACAATCGTCTCCATATTCATCCAAACTCAAAAGGACTACAATTCAAACTATCTAAACCTATTCCTACTTCCAATCCTTTTTTCAGTGTTTGAGTTTCAGTGTGTTACCTCAAGCACTGCATCTTACAATTCCAACCATTGCTGCTCCTGCTAGGCATTGCCTTGTGTTCCATCTTCATTGATCGATTGAAGAACCTGCAACACTAAACAAGGAAGTTCATTAGTACCTGAAATTAGAGAAGCCAATATGGTATCAGAGCAGTAAACTGACCTGGTTTACTGAGGCATGAACTGTGACGAAATTGCATCACATTGCAATTTAGCAAGCTAGTCAAGAAATGGCCACTGCGGGTGGAGATCTAAGAGTTCCACTGTTTGATGGATCCAACTATGAATTTTTGAGTATCAAAATGCGTACAATTCAATGTTCTCATGATCTATGGGAGTATGTAGAGGTTGGACTGAATGAAGAAGTACCTACTGCTGCAGTACCACCAGAACCTGCTGAACAAGGAGCTGCAAGACCTCCTGAGGCTGCTAGGACAACTCGAGCTGACTACATTCGAGATGCTCGTGCACTGGGGATGACCCAAATAGATGTGGTTGATTCAATCTTCTCAAGAATCTCCAATGAGCATAGTGCTAAGGCAACCTGGGATCAGCTGCAGAGAAAATATAGAGGAGATGAGAAAGTTAGAGCAGTCAAACTACAATCTCTGAGGAGATTTTGAGTATGTAAGGATGAGAGATGATGAATCTTTTTCTGTCAATACTTCTAGACTGTATACCATAGTAGATCAGATGAGGTTTTATGGTGAAGAAATAATAGAAAAGAGAATGGTACAGAAAATCCTGATCAGTCTTACTAAACCCTATGATCCTATAATATCAATTCTTGAGGAAACTAAGGATCAAGACACTGTCAATGTACAAACACTTCTGGCCTCAATTCGTGCATTTGATCATATGCGAAAAATGCACTCAGGAACTCACACTGTGAAGGCATTCTCTGCACTGAGTGTGAATCAAGTATCTCCTGATAAGACAAAAAAAAAACTATGGCAAAGGCAAGCAGAACTACAAGGGGGATAAGAACTAGAAAGGGAAGTCCTACAACAATGCCAAGAACAGGCAAGGTACTGAGTTTTGCAAATTTATTTCTGGAAATTCTACCAACTCTAAATAACCTTGTAAAACTTATGGAAAACGTCACTATGGAGAATGTTGGCTTAAGAACAAACCTAAGTGTTTTAAGTGCAACAAACTTGGACATATTGCAAAGAACTGTATGGTGAAACAGGTTGTGAATATGGCAAAGCAGGAAGAAGAGGATATGGATGGAGTCATGTTCTATGCTTGTAATTCTGCAATAATCCCTAAGGGTAGTGGTGTGTGGTATATGGACAATGCTTGCAGCAATCACATCACCTCACACGAGTCTCTATTGGTAAATGTGGACAGGTCTATTGACAGGACCCGTCCCAATCCTCCTGGATTATCGTGGGATGTACCTGCTCCCATCTGACACCGCTTGTCAGAGCAGGGATAAACTCGTCACCCGCTCGGGGTCCATCAGAGTACACCAAGATCGGTGGTGGCATGTTATGTCTCGATCTCTGCTACATCCCATATCCATTATCAACCTCAAGGGTATTAAAAACATGAAAGCTGTGAGTGGACAAAACAACGGTTTGAAAAATCCATTTATATCAAAAATACATTTATACCCTTCACGTAAAAGCATGAATGCATCATAAAACCAATTCATTTCAAATAATTTTTGAAAGCACAACACATTGCTTTTCAAACCAAACACAGTGAAAACTGCTTCTCAACCGAAACCATTAACTCAGTAGGGTCTTAGCCCAAATCCAACCCATGTGGGATGTCAGCCTAAAACTCAATCAAAGAAACCATCACAAAATCTCAGATCAAATCATAGAACACGGGGTCTCAGCCCAAACCAATCATACGGTGAAACATCATCTATATATGTGTATATATAACCCATCCTCGGCACCTCATATGCCCAATCAACAACCCGTCACGATATATCTACAGTACGCGTACTACTCGGGTCTCATCTCCAAGTCTACCCTCAGGATCATCGACGTCTGGAAGAGACTATTCATACGGGAGGGTATATACATATAAGTGTGAAAACATACTTCTCTTTCAAATCATAGTTCAACTGGGTCTCATACCAGATTCATAATCCAGGATTCCTCGAATCCGATTCAAATCCAAATCTCACAGGGACTCAGCCTAAATTCACATCTCAATAGGGTCTTAAACCGAAATTCTCATTTCATAAACCACAACTGGGACTCAATCTCGATACCACAATTCAACTGGGACTCAAGCCCGATATCACAATCAACTGGGCCTCAAACGCGATACCATAATTCAATTGGGACTCAGGCCCGAAATATCTTTCGTAAAACTCATAACTGGGTCTCTGCCTGACTTATCTCACGTTTGACTATACTATAAGTCAAACCTCAAATCAACTGGACCATAAGCCCAAAAGATATTTCCAAACCTGAAAACCAGTTCTCCTTTCCAAAACACTTTCAAATCATCCCTGACTTCATGCTAAGTCAAGGTCTTTTAAATGGGTCTTGCACCTAAATTTCGATTTCACGCATCCCCGTTAAATCCTCAAAACTTTAAATCAATTCCTCGATTTCACGCCTCTCCGTGAAATGTCGGAATCACGTAAAATACAAGCATGTAGCACACTCGGCCGAAACCCAAACATCATATAAAATAGAAATCTCGAACTACCGTGCACTAACACATTTTCCTTCGAAAATTCCCAACAAATCATATTGAAATCACATGCACTCATGGCATCTCAAAATATGTTCATAAACACATATAAAACATTTATGCATGCATCAAATTCATAAAACAAGTCCACTCACAGACCGTCCAAGCTGCGCCTCGATACGCCGTAAGCCTCTTCGGGCTAATCACCATCTCCAGGGTTCCCAAACCTGTCCAAATCATACTAGAGGGTTACTAACTACTTCAATAACCTCTTATTAAAGTTCACGAATTTTTTTAGATTTTTACAAGTATTTAAACTAGACTTTAAACTTTCGGACATCCCGAACTATATCGAAACGATGTCTGATCGACTCAAAACTTATCCCAAAATGTTCGTTACATCGAAAGGATGATTTCATATGTTGACCTTATCACCAAACAGTGTTCCACGCGCCCCCACACGTCGCCCAAAGGCACTGCACGTGGAGCTCACGCGCGCAACACAGGTCATCTTCAACCTCGGGTGAACTGGTCTGAACCGGTTCATTGGTTTGTCCAGTCCAACCGAACCAGCGTGACCAGTTCAGTGCCATAAATCACCCATTTTCAACCCGTTTTCGTCCATTTTCATTCCTATAGCTTCATCTAACCATTCCTAATCGATCTACGGTCTCAAAACATACAAAATGGGCTTGGAAATTACCTCCCCGGTCAAAGAACACACGGCCAAGTTTTACCCGTGCTTCAAGAGCCATCCAACAGTCGAAATCCCTTGCTTCCAATCCCCACAAGCTCGTCCATGTCCCAGAATCATAACCAGATGGTTAGAAACAGCCCTAAACATCCATAACCCAATTTTGAATTTTCAAAAATACACATGGGTTCGGGTTTTTACCTAGGTTCTGGCTCCCTCTGCCATCCACGGCGGTCTTGCCGCCTTCCCCAGCCTCTCTTAGTCCTTCACTCCCCTCAGCCACACTCTTGGCCTCACACAAAATGAAAGGGGAAGGGTTTGGTTTTGGGCTCATCGGGTTTGGATGGTTGATCGAATGAGAAAGGGAATGGAGAGCAGATGTATGTATCTGTGTTAGGTGAGTAATGGATGAGTGACACTTGCCACTCATCTATTAGGCCTGTCCCAAAATATCTGGATCCCACTCAAGACAAAAGTCCCCCTATCTCGTAAAATGTGAAACAGTACTTCGGACCTTCCATTACCCATAACTTTCCCGTCGAATGTCCGATTTTGCCGTGTCGCCTGTCTACGGACTCGTATCGACCCGATCTATGTAACGGTCTTCGATCCACGAGCATCGAACCTCCTCTCGGGTCAAAAGTCAACTTTTTGCCCTCGTTTAGTGGCAAAATTGTAATTTCACCCTGAACGTTCGATAATCTTCGACTAATCCCAGATTAGTCCCTCTAATCCATAATTAATCCTTAATTAATCCCAAGAATTTGGGATGGGTCGTTACATCTATCACTGCTAAAGTAAAGATGGGAACAGGAGACTTGGTGTAGGTCACAGGACAGGGCTCTTTGGTGATCAACACTCAGAATGGAGAAAGAATAATCAATGAAGTAATGATGGTTCCAGGTCTTGACGCTAACTTGTTAAGTGTGGGACAGATGGTAGAACATGGGTACTACCTAAGATTTGGCAACATAAGTGTTGAAATCTATGAGGATTATGAAATGCTGTAGTGTGTAGCCTTTATTCCTATGCTAGGAAACAGGTGTTTTCCACTATCCCTAAACTGTATTCAATCTTTTGCACAAAAGGGCCATTATGGAAGAAAGTGCAGAATTGTGGAACAGGAGTTTTGGACATCTAAACTACCATAGTTTGCACAAATTATAATCTCTAAATATGGTTCTAAGACTTCCTATCCTAGAAGGAAGCAGTGAAGTCTGTGAAAGGTGCATAATAGGAAAACAAAACATTGAAAGCTTTGACAAGGACAAAGCGTGGAGAGCATCTACACCATTGGAGCTAATTCACACTGACTTGTATGGTCCAACGCAAACAAAAACTATTGGAGGTAACAAGTACTTCATTACCTTCATAGATGATTACTCTAGAATGTGTTGGGTGTATTTTCGGAAGCATAAGTTTGGTGCATTTAATGTATTTAAGAAGTTCAAATCCATGTGTGAAATTCAAAGTGGATACAAGATAAAAACCCTAAGAAGTGATAGGGGACGTGAATTCACTTCATATGAGTTTCATAAATTTTGTGAGAGTGAAGGAATTGTGAGACAGCTCACTGTGGCTTACTCACCACAACAAAATGGAGTTTCTGAAAGGAAAAATAGGACAATTGTTGAAATGGCAAAGTTAATGTTGCATGACAAGGCCATGCCTTACCACTTCTGGGATAAAGCTGTCAATACAGTTGTATACCTACTAAACAGATGTCCTACAAAGGCAGTTGAGAAGAAGATTCAATTTGTGGTTTATTGTGGGAGGAAACCAGGAGTAAAACACCTGAAGTTCTTTGGTTCTATATCCTATGCACATGTGCTTACTCAACTAAGATAAAAATTGGATGACTCATATGTGAAGTGTGTGTTTGTTGGATATGGTACTTGTGAGAAAGGCTATAGACTTTATAATCTGAAGTCTAGAAAGATTATTGTAACGATCCGTGCCGAATTCCGGGATTAGATTAGTGACTAATGAAGGATTAGTAAGTTTAATAGGTGATTAGTCGAGTGAATACGGACAGACGACGCAAAATTTCAAAATATTGACTTTTGACTCGGGGAGTCAAACGTACGAGGATCGATGACCGTGACGTAGATCGAGATGTCGCGAGTCCGTAGACAGGCAGCACGTCGAACGGACAAGTTATGGTCACGGGATCGAAATCGGGAATTTAACGTCTCGGAATTCGAATTAAATATTAAATAAATCTGATTGGGGGATTAATTAATTGTGGGGCCCTTGGATGACTGACAAGTGTCACACATCCCATTGGTGGCTTTCCCCAAAAAGGGGATCTTGTTCTAATTGGGGAGATTAATTATTATTAAAAAAATGATATTTTATTATTTCATTAATTAACTCATCTCTCATCTCCACCCTTCATCTTCATCTCATCTGAAATCAGCTCATCCTCACCCTTCATTATCATCATCAGCTATCATCCCCCTCATTTATATTTTCTTCAAACCGTACACCACCCAGACCCGCGAGGAACACAAACACCACCCCAACCTCTCACTGCTAGGCAGGTATTTGATGGGGTCCAGTTACACACAGGTGGAGTGAGATGTTGGTATAGGTATACGCAGGTTGAGTGAGTTGGTGGTTAGTGTAACCACAAGTGAGTGTAATGTCAGTTTTGACTAGTGACTGTCAAGTGGTGATAGTGTGGGAAGTTTCGGCATAATGACAGACGTGTCAAGTGTCAACTCGGAACGTGTGATCAATTTCACTCGAAGTGGTCGGGTGTAGTCGATGCGACGTGAGTATTAGTGGGATGTCTGGGTGCAGACAAGTATTGTACTAGTTAGTGGGTGTACACGTGTACAGATGATGTGGGGTCGAATTTGCTTTCCACGACGTGGATGTGGAATCGCGATAGTTGGAATTTCGAGGACGAAATTATTTAAGAGAGGAAGGTTGTAACGACCCGTCCAAATTCTGGGATTAGATTAGTAACTAATGAAGGATTAGTGAGTTTAATCGGTGATTAGTCGAGTGAATATGGACGAATGCCGAGAAATGACCGTTTTACCCCTAGTCTTGGGTAAAATGTTGACTTTGACTTGGGGAGTTAAACGTACGAGGACCGATACCCGTGATGTATATCGGGACGTCACGAGTCCGAAGACAGGAGGCACGTCGAAATCGGACGTCGAACGGAGAAGTTATGGTCACGAGATCAAAATCGAGAATTTAACATCTCAGAATTCGAATTAAATATTAAATAAATCTGATTGGGGGATTAATTAATTGTGGGGCCCTTGGATGAGTGACAAATGTCACTCATCCTATTGGTGGTTTTCCCTAAAAAAGGATCTTGTTCTAATTGGGGAGACTAATTATTATTTAAAAAATGATATTTTATTATTTCATTAATTAACTCTTCTCTCATCTCCACCCTTCATCTTCATCTCATCTGATATCCTCTCATCCTCACCCTTCATTATCATCATCAGCTATCATCCCCCTCATTTATATTTTCTTCAAACCGTGCACTACCCAGACCCGCGAGGAACACAACCCCCCCCCCCCCCCCCCCCCCCCCCAACCTCTCATCTTCATCTGCCATTGTGAGCGGCTGAGAGAGCGTGTGAGGCCAGAGGGACAAGGACGACGTGACGGGACAAACTGGGCACAGCGGCGCAGCCACGGCTGAGGTAAAACCCGTAACCCGTTTTGAAGCCAAAAATGGAAACTGAGTTTTGGACGTGTGTTAGCTGTTAGGGTTGATCCTAAAATATTCTACAAACTTAGACGAGTGCTATGGACATGGTTTCGAGGAAAGAGACGGCCAGAATCCAAAGTTATCAACGATGGAAGACACGGCTACTGTTCATCGTTCAACAGGTAATTTCCAGCCTTTTTTTTCAATTTCTGGGTTAAGGGAACTCTTAGTTAGATTGGGACGAGAAGAATGGAAGAAATGGGAGTCAAAACGGGCTTGAAACAAGGGGGAACTTGCCTTGATGGTTATCCAGTCCGGTCGAACCGAAAAACCAGGCGAACCTGGTCCACTCGAGGTAGACGATGACACTATTCATCGCGCGTGGAATTCACGAGCAGCCGCTTGCGGCGACACGTGGGGGCGCGTGGGGCCTTGTCTTCGGCCACGGTCAACATGAGTTTTTATCGTGTCTATGTAACAAACATTTTGGGACTGGTTTTGTGTCGATTGAACATTGTTTCAATATAGTTCGGGGTGTCCGAAAGTTTAGGATCGAGTTTAGAAATGCTTAAAAATTTGGGAAAATTACGGAGGTTCAATGAGAGGTTAATGAGGTAGTTAGTAACCCTCTAGTATGATTTGGACAAGTTTGGGAGTCCCAGTGACAGTGATTAGCACAGAGAGGCTTATTGCACGTATATTGAGGCGATAGCTAGGACAGTCTATGAGTGAACCTTGATTTCTAAACTGTGATCCATGCATAAATGTTTTATATGTTTTATATATATGATTTCTATCATGATGATTATGGTATTGGTGATTTACCTGATTACACGTATTTCGAACTGATTTACATATTTGCACGTATATTGAGGTTTATGGTTTTACACTGATTATACGTGCTTGTGGTTTCGGTGATGGTTTGATGAAATGTTTTGGATTTGAAAAGGTAAACTCGGGCATGAGACCCATTTTTTTTTCGAAATCCTCGGACATGAAGTCTATTTGAGTTATATTATCGGGCCAGGGGCCTATTTGGCTTACGAAATCTAGCATGAGCCCCAATTGTGTTTTATGAATGTGATTTCGGGTCGGGGACCCGTAAATTTATTTGGATAAATGGATTTCGGATTTGGAAATATGGAACTGGGCTTGAGACCCATTTAATTTATGAATTATCGGACTTAGAGTCCATTTGATTTAATAAGGCATCGGGCCGGGCGCCCAGTTGGTTTATATGATCGGGCGTTTGGCCCAATTGGTTATGATATCAGGCATGAGTCCCATTCTGGTTTATAAATTTGATTTCGGGTTCGGAAACCCTAAATGGATTTGGATTTGGAGACACGGATTTTTGGTTTCATGGAGGTTTATGGGGACCGGGCATGGATTCTTTGAAAGGTTTGAAAGGTTTTGAGAATGATTGTGAAATGGTTTTTCATATACCATCCTTTATTTATGGATTTTCTCCTCCAGGGAGGGTCGTTGGCCTGGGTGGACCCCGGAGTAGTCACGGAGCACTAACTGAGTAAAGTCGCCCCCGTGAGGTACCTTACTCTCAAGAAGGCATTTATGGATTATAACTCTTAGGGAGGGTTATTAATCTGCGGACATTGAGTTAGGTAGACCCTAGGGAGACTTGGGTTTTGAGACCCCGGATAGCACGCGCGTAACTTTGGAAACCGTGACAGGATTGGTTATATGATATTTGGTAAACATGATTTCTTGGATTTATGAAATGGTGTTTTGTAAATAGTAAATGGATTTGGGCACTGACCCACATACTCGAATTTAGGGTTTTGGGCTGAGTTCCCACGTATGGTTGATATGTTATGGATTTGTGTAAATGGATTTGGGCAGGGGCCCGTATGACTTGGATTTACCGAATTTGGGGCTGAGACCCTAATAATGGTTATCTGAATCAATGGTTTTCGAATGCATGCATGCTTTTTAGTGAAGTGAAAAAATGTCTTTTTGAGATAAATGAGTTTTTATTAAACTATTTATTTTTATCCACTCACAACTTTTGTTGTTTTTAATGCGCTTCAGGTTGATCACGGATGCGGGCTATAGCAGAGACCGAGACATCACACTCCTCCTCCACTGATACTGGCGCGCTCTGGAAGTCCGGTCGGGCTGAAGGTTTTGAATTATCCCTTGGGTTGTCACATGGCAGGGTGTTAGGTTGTCAGAGCTGACATGTCAATGATACATGGTAGTGATGACGTCAGTAGGTGACATCAAAATGTGACATGGCAGTGCTATATGGTGGCACGTGGCACCAGTCAGGGAGTGCCACGTGGCAAGTGCAGACCTAGGAGTTGTCAGATTTGACAAGTGTCAGACCTGACAGTTATCAGATCTGATAGGTGTCAGACCTGTCAGGCAAACGTTAGTAGATGACGTTAGCGTTGACGATGATGACTTCAGGGTTGACCATAACATCAGCGTTAACTTTGTTGATGTGACGACCCAAAATTTTGAAAAAGGAAAAATACGAAAAATTGGAAGGAAATGACGATTTTGCCCCTGGTTATAAGGGTTGAAAGTTGACTTTTTTATCAGGACCTTATTTTCACTTTTCCGAACGATCGTTGGATTGGCCTCGGGACGCTGAATCCGTAGACAGGAGGCATGCGTCAATCGGAGTTCGAACATGAAAGTTATGGGTCTACGAAAGTTAGGGGTATTTTGGTAATTATGTGTGCAGGGGTAAAATGGTAAATTGATCAGTACGGCTGATTCAGCCCAGTTAAGGACACCTGTGCCTGCCTTTTTGGATGAGGATTTATTACCTAAGTGACATCTATCACTTTAAGAGAACACATAGTGGCAATTGTGAGCGGTGGGTGTTTAAATCTTTGTGCATGTGTGTGTTCCCTGAACAAAAAACAGAGGCTTGATTTATCCCTTTTCCTTTGATCGATCACTGGGCAGGAAGAAAGGAACGTTGAGGCTTCCCTATTGAGCGTGCGGAAAGAGAAAGAAAGGAAATGAGATTGAGAGAAACCAGAGACAAATTTTGAGTGGAAACCCAAACCCGAAACACTTGAATTTCGAATTGAGCAAGGAGTGGGAACGTATGATTTTAGATCATAAACATTGAAATTGAGCTTGGATAAAGCTTCTTGAGCTCAAACCGAGTCGAACCCAATGAAACTTGAAAGGAATTGGTGACAGGACCCATCCCAATCCCCCCGGGATTACCGTGGAACGTGCCCTGCTCCCGTTCAACAAGGGGTGTCAGACAAGGGATAACCAAGAGTCACTGCCCATACGGGGCTTCCAGAGTGCGCAAGGATCGATGGAGGAGGAGTGCAATGTCCCAGTCTCTGCTGCAGTCGCATCCGTGATCAACCTGAAGGGCATTAAAAACAAAAAGCTGTGAGTGGACGAAAATCATTAAGTTTATTGAACACAGTTATAAGACATTTATGCCCTCCAATAAAAACGTATGAATGCCAAGAAAACCAGTAACCAAAACGTTTGTTCAACCAAGCTATTAGGGTCTTAGCCCAAAAACCGTTAACTCAAAACCAAGTGTGGGAACTCAGCCCAAAACTGTGGAATACCACTACGAGACATATTAAACAATGTGGGCCACCGTCCAAAGCCATAAACATAAATCCATAAATCCAAAACCATTTAGGATCCTCGACCCGAAATACCATAACATAACCAATAATCCATTTTTACCACATAACACAAATCCAACCGAAAATCCATTTCATAGATTCATTAATCCATATTTACCATTACCATCACCAGCATCCCAGACGCTTGACGTCCCTGACGTCATATCTCACGATATAATAAGCGACGCGTGCTGCCCAGGGTCTCTCCGGGCCCATATCTTTGACATCACAGATGTTTGACGTCCCAGACGTCAATCATAGCATCTTGCTCCTGAGTCATTATACGGTCCGGTAACTCCGTACAATGACCCCTCGCAGACAATGCACCGTGACTTCCCCAGTGTCCCGGACATCTGGAGGAGACCATCTTATATCCTCGTATCCAGATGGTATATGGAAAACAGTTTTATTAAATCAATTCACAACATTACAATGGGCCCTACCCGAAATCGCCATAAAACATCACAATTCCATTTAGGGTCCGTGACCCGATATCACATTTATTAAACATAGGGTCCCATACCCGAAATCACATTTATTCACATAGGGTCCCAGACTCGACATCGCATTTATACCCCAACTGGGCCTCATGCCCGATTTTATAAACCGTTGGGCCCACAGCCCGATTTTATAAACTACTGGGCCCACGGCCCGATTCGTAAATCAACTGGGCCCCTGGCCCGATTTAATAAACAACTAGGCCCCAGGCCCGATTTCATAACTCAATTGGACTCCAAGTCCGAGGTTTCCAAAATAATTGAACCTCAAGCCCGAGTTCATCTTTCCAATTTCAAAACCATTTCATCATATTATATCCAAGTCATAAGTATGTAAAATCCGTGCAAAACCGGAAAACCTCGATTTACGTGCAAGCACGTAAATCGCCTCGAAATACATGAAACCGTATAATTTACCAATATCCAAATCAACATCATACAATCACAATCATAATCCATATAAAACATTTAGGAATGCATAGAATTTATAAAACCCAAGTCCACTCACAGACCGTTTAACGGTATGCCTCGATACGCGTGCCATCGGCCCTCCCGGGCCACACCACTATCACCGGGACTCCCAATCCTGCCCAAATCACATTATAGGGTCACTAACCTCTTCATTAACATCCTATCAAAGTCCCGTAATTTTCCAAATTTTTAACTCTTTTTAAACTTGATTTAAAACCTTCTGACGTCCCGAACAATATCGAGACGGTGTCTGATCGACACGAAACCAATTCCAAAATGTCCGTTACATTAAATAGGACAGAAGTCATGTTGACCTCACCTCGAGATTCGTGCCCACGCACCGTCACGCGCCACCGTGAGTGTCTGCGCGTGAAAGCCACACGCCTGCTACAGTGTCATCGTCATAACCCGTATGTCTGATAAACGGGTCCTTTTTCCCGCGTGATGACCCTATTGGTTTCCTATCAATTCAACCTTAATTCCTTCAATTGATCATTCAGTTAGCTTCGTTTTAAGTTCAATTTAAGATCTGTAAACTCAATTACACGATCACTTACCCAAATTCCCACGATTTCACGATGAACAATGAAGAACACCCGTCACTGTTCCTTCATCGAATTCGGTAAATGGCTACTGGTTTCTTCCAATTGATTCACCCAGAAGCATCAATGGACCATGGGAAATTGTTTCCCCAACTCAATTGCATCGTTTGATCTCTCTATCAACACGTCCCAACTTCGAATTTTCCTTATTGTTACCAGGTCTGTTAAGAGCCAAAAGCCATCGATTTTCTTCAATTGATCCTTCCAGAAGCATCGTGGGATCCTCAGGAACAAAATCCCCAGTTCAATTTCATCAATCAAAGCCTTAAATTCCTCGACTCAAGGTCGAAATTTCAGAGACCTCCTTCCTTCTGTTCTTCCTCAATTCGACCCCAATTCCCTTCGTTCTTGTTGCAGATCGATTCGTATTGATCCCAGAAAGCTTACTCGAGCTTCAATTTCGATCCTTAAGGCTCAATTCTTCCAGTTCGAATTTTCCCCCCAAAATTTCTAAAACCCGAAACCCAGAATTCAACACCCTCTCAATCCCTCGTGTTTCCCCTGATATCACAGTCCTCTAATCTCCCATTTTTCTCTCAGGAACGGCAAAGGAAGGGAGCCAATTCTCCCAGTTCTGATTCCCCATTTTGTGCACGGTTTGAAGACAAAGAGGATTAATGGAGGATTAATTAAAGATTAAGTATAATTAAATATAATAAAACACAATGATCATGTCTTCCCCAAAACATGGATTCTGGTTTTAAGCCCCAAATTAAGGGATGAGTGACACTTGTCACTCATCCAGGTGTGTTCAGTCACCCGGTACTGTTCATAATAAAATAATATTTTAATCCTAGTTCGTTCGGTTAATCGAGTCTGTTCCCGTGACCATAACTTCGTCGTCGAATCTCCGATTTCGGCATGCCGCCTGTCATTGGATTCATATCGACGAGACCTACGTAACGGTCCTTGGCGCTCGTCCATCGGACCTCCCGGTCAAAAAGTCAACATTTGGCCCTAATATGCCAAATTACCAAAATGCCCCTCAACTTCCAATCGTCATAACTTTCTCCTCGAATGTCGAAATCGAACGTGCCACCTGTCTATGAACTCGTGACATCCTGAACTATGTCATGGTCATCGGTCAAAGTCTGTTTGACTGCCTGATCAAAAAGTCAACATTTTGCCCACGACCAGGGGCAAAACGGTCATTTTGCACATTTTGTCCGATTTCGCCCTACTAACCACCGATCAGCCTCACTAATCAAGATTAGTCACTAATCCAATCCTAGAATTCGGGACGGGTCGTTACAATTGGGGTCGTGTTGCCTTAGCATAGAAAATAGGAGGACTTTGGATTTTCGAGCGTGAGTCGAATGGATTGGAGACATGGAACGATGAAATTGGACTTGAAAATATGTTCATTATGATCCCACGAAGCTCCCTGATGCATCAATTGAAAGAAAACACTGAGAATTAATGGAGATTGAGGGATGAACAATACGATTACGTTCTTCGAATTCGAGTTCAATTCGATTGGCTTGAGGTAAGGTTTCATGTAATTGAGTTCACAGAACCTTCATTGGATCCATAACGATTCCAATGGATAGTTTAATTGTAGAAATCAAGCAAGAATTAAGGGAGATTAAGCCGGGTCACTTCGTGGGTTACCGGACCCATTTAACAATTAAACGGGTGAAGGAGACGACTGTGCAGGGGTAATGTAGCACGCGCGTGGGTTTCACGCGCAGACACTCATGGCATCGCGTGAGGGCGCGTGGCCCCGATTCCCAAGGTGAGTTCAACATGACTTTTGTTCTATGCAATATAACGAACATTTTGGCATTGGTTTCGAGTTAATCGGACACCGTTTCGATATTGTTTCGAGGGTCCGAAGGTTTATGTTACGTATTTAATTCGTAATTAATTTTTGGAAAATTATTGGAAAATAATATGATGTTAATTAAGCCATTAGTGACCCTGAATAATGATTTTGGACAGGATTCGAGACTCCTGGAAAATGTCGGAAATTACGGAAACACGTGTAGCTCGGAAAACGAGCGGTTTGGATGGTGTGTGAGTGGACGTTTGTTTTATAAACTGATATGCATTAATAGTTAAATGTTTTACATGATTGGTTGCATGATTTGAGTTACAATAATTTCCTGATGATATGGCATGATTATTTGTGATTTAATGATTATTTTAATCGGTCTTTTGGGCCCATTTTACGAGAAATGTGCAAATGATATTTTGGGTAGGCCCGGACCCAAAATGGTTTCAAAAGGATATTTTGACGTAATTGGTGAGTCAAGGATGATTACTGGATTATTGTAATGTTTTCAAATGAGATTTTACGGATTTAGGTGTAAATGGTATTTAGGGCTTGCGACCCAGTCAGGAACGAATTTGACTGAATTTGAAGTCAAGGATTTGATTGAAATTTTTTGGATGTAATCCCAGGATGGTTTTCATTGTGATTTTGAATGCCTAAACGGTCGGAGCTAGGGGATCGCCCAGAGGACCGGAGCTTGGGGGATATGATTGTATGATTGTTAGTTGTTATGGTAAGCCAGCTTCTCGGATGCGACTGAGCCTGGATGTACGACTCCGATGTGTCTGAGCCTGGGGATGTGTTCGCCCAGATGTGACTGAGCCCGAGGGTTGAGCCCAGATGTGTCTGATCCCGAGAATGTGGCTGGACATTGGCCTACACGTAGTGCGGATGTGACTGTGTGATTGCTTGCGCACTTGTGAATAGTACAGATTGATTGGTTAATGGATTGATTGATTGTGCACTTGTGAGTAGTGCTGTTTGATGTTGATTTTGATTGCGTACTGGTATTGAGTACGGGTTTTTGGTCTTTGTGGCTAGGTGATTTTGTTTTCATATGTTTTGGCCTGAGATCCGAGATTTGATGCTTGTTATGTGATTTGGCTGGAAAGCCGGTGATTGTTATACATATATTTTACCCTATGAATGCATGGTTTTATAAACTGGAGGGGTAAATGGTCTGTTTGAAATGTATTTTGAAAGATATTATTTTTGTCCACTCACACCTTTTCTATTTTGATGATCCTCCAATCCGTGGCACGACGTTCGGGGCTGATCGAGAGGCGGAGGCATGAGTGGAAATCACTGCAGTTATCCCTTGTCTGACAGGTGCTGAAAGGTAATTTCGGGACTTCAGTTGACTTGTCAGACGGGAGCAGGACCGGGCACGGTTATCAAAGTTCAGTTGGGTTGGGTTCTGTCAAATTGGTATCAGAGCATTTGGTTATTGATTTGCCATGCCTTCGAGATACGAGCCCTGTTCGCGGCCTGGTGATTTGACTGGATATGAGGGTATCGGAAATCCGTGGAGTCATTATGACCCTAGATTAGGGGTCGAACATTGTCTCATGTGTGTCTGGTTGTGTCAGACTTGTGTTGGTCCGGATGGTTGTCTACGATATGGTATATGAATGGGCATGTTGGGCCCAGAATAAACTCGACTCGAGGATAGGGGGTCGGATGAGTGACTTTTGGATTTTGGATATCGAATGGGACTCAGAGGGAGTCTGGAATTGATTTATTGTGTGTTGGGAGATTCCGAGTAGAATATGGTTCGCCTAGGGGTGCGTGATAGGTGACCGGATATGCTAGTGGTGGCATGGGTAGTAGATGTTGAATTCAGACTCGAGAGGAGTCGAGACGTTGGAATTGGACTTAATAGGAATCAGGAGTTGGTTTAGGACTCGGAGTGAGTCATGATATGATATGAGGGCTCGGGATGAGCCAAAAAAGATGGAAAATGTAATTATGGTTGCGTAGAGAATGAGGGTTCATGTGGGAACCCAAGGTATGGAAATGGATGTGAATTGAATCTCCATGATTGTTGTTGGAGAGGTATGTTCGAATTTTGGGGACGAAATTCTTTAAGGGGGGAAGGTTGTGACGACCCGGAAATTCGAAAAAGGAAAAATTCGAAAAATTTGAAGGAAATGACGATTTTGCCCCTGGTTATAAGGGCAAAAAGTTGACTTTCGATCGGGACCTTATTTTGACTTTTTGGAAGGACCATTAGATAGGTCTCGGGATGATGAATCCGTAGATAGGTGGCATGCGTCAATCGGAGTTTGGACGTGAAAGTTATGGGTCTACGAAGGTTAAGGGTGTTTTGGTAATTATGTGTGCAGGGGTAAAATGGTAAATTGATCAGTATTGCTGATTCGGCCCAGTTAAGGACACTTGTGCCTGCCTATTTGGATGAAGATTTATTACCTAAGTGACATCTGTCACTTTAAGAGAACACTTAGTGGCAACTATGAGTGGTGGGTGTTTAAATCTTTGTGCGTGTGTGTGTTCCTTGAACAAAAAATAGAGGCTTGATTTATCCCTTTTCCATTGATCGATCGCTGGGCAGGAAGAAAGGAACGTTGAGGCTTCCCTATTGAGCGTGTTGAAAGAGAAAGAAAGGAAATGAGATTGAGAGAAACTAGAGACAAATTCTTGAGTGGAAACCCAAACCCGAAACACTTGAATTTCAAATTGAGCAAGGAGTGGGAACGTACGATTTTAGATTACAAACATTGAAATTGAGCTTGGATTAAGCTTCTTGAGCTCAAACCGAGTCGAACCCAATGAAACTTGAAGGGAATTGGGGTCGTGTTGCCTTAGAACAAAAATGGGGAGGACTTTAGATTTTCGAGCTTGAGTCGAATGGATTGGAGACATGGAACGATGAAATTGGACTTGGAAATATGTTCATTAGGATCCAACTAAGCTCACTGTTGCATCAATTGAAAGAAAACACTGAGAATTAATGGAGATTGAGGGATGAACAGTACGATTACGTTCTTCGAATTCGAGTTCAATTCGATTGGCTTGAGGTAAGGTTTCATGTAATTGGGTTCACAGAACCTTAATTGGATCCATAACGATGCTAATGGACAGTTTAATTGTAGAAAGCAAGCAAGAATTAAGGGAGATTCAGCCGGGTCACTTCGCGGGTTACCGAACCCATTTAACAGTTAAACGGGTGAAGGAGACGACTATGCAGGTGTACTGTAGCACTCACGTGGGTTTTACGCGTAGCCACTCACGGCAGTTCGTGAGGGCGCGTGGGCCCGATTCCCAAGGTGTGTTCAACACGACTTTTGTTCTATGCAATATACCAAACATTTTGGCGTTGGTTTCAAGTTAATCGGACACCGTTTCGATATTGTTTCGAGGGTCCGAAGTTTATGTTACGTATTTAATTCGTAATTAATTTTCGGAAAATTATGGGAAATTAATATGATGTTAATTAAGCCATTAGTGACCCTAAGTAATGATTTTGGACAGGATTCGAGATTCCTGGAAAATTTTAGAAATTACAGAAACACGTGCAGATCGGAAAGCGAGCAGTTTGGATGATGTGTGAGTGGACGTTTGTTTTATAAACTGATATGCATGCATAGTTAAATGTTTTACATGATTGGTTGCATGATTTGAGTTGCAATGATGTCCTGATGATGTGGCATGATTATTTGTGATTTAATGGTTATTTTAATCGGCCTTTTTGGCACGTTTTACGAGAAATGTGCAAATGATATTTTGGGCTAGGCCCGGAGTCAAAATGGTTTCAAAAGGATATTTTGACGTAATTGGTGAGTCAAGGATGATTACTAGATTATTGTAATGTTTTCAAATGATATTTTACGGATTTACATTTAAATGGTATTTAGGGCTTGAGACCCGGTCGGGAATGAATTTGACTGGATTTGAAGTCAAGGATTTGATTGAAATATTTTGGGATGTAATCCCGGGATGGTTTTGATTGTGATTGTGAATGCCCAAACGGTCGGAGCTAGGGGATCACCTAGGCGAACGGAGCTTGGGGGATATGATTGTATGATTGTGAGTTGGTAAGCGAGCTTCTCGGATGCGACTAAGCCTGGATGTACCACTCGGATGTGTTTGAGCCTGGGGATGTGTTCGCCCAGATGTGACTGAGCCTGAGGGTTAAGCCCAGATGTGTCTGATCCCGAGAATGTGGCTGGATATTGGCCTACGCGTAGTGCGGATGTGACTGTGTGATTCTTTGCGCAATTGTGAATAGTACGGATTGATTGGTTGATGGATTCATTGATTGTGCACTTGTGAGTAGTGCTGTTTGATGTTGATTATGATTGCGTACTAGTATTGAGTACGGGTTTTTGGTGTTTGTGGCCAGGTGATTATGTTTTCCTATGTTTTGGCCTGAGAGCCGGGATTTGATGCTTGTTATGTGATTTGGCTGGAAAGCCGGTGATTGTTATACATATGATTTACCCTATGCATGCATGGTTTTATAAAATGGAGGGGTAAATGGTCTGTTTGAAATGTATTTTCAAAGATATTATTTTTTTCCACTCACACCTTTTCTGTTTTGATGACCCTCTAGGCCGTGGTACGACGTTCGGGGCTGATCGAGAGGCAGAGGCGTGAGGGGAAATCAGTGTAGTTATCCCTTGTCTAACAGGTGCTGAAGGGTAATTTCGGGACTTCAGTTGACTTGTCAGACGAGAGCAGGATCGGGAACGGTTATCAAAGTCTAGTTGGGACGGGTCCTGTTAGCTGACGTCAGCGTTGACCGTTAACTTTTGTTGACCAGGATTTTGACCAATCCGTGAGAGTACGTGGGCCCGAGTTTTGAGGTGAAAATGATTATATTTGAACGGTTTCGATGATCTGAATCCAATGGTGGTGGTTTCAAGTCGATCAGAGGTTGTTTTATAGGTCATTTGGAGGCTTTTAACCTCCAGAAACGTGTTCGGGACTTGTTCTTGATTTCGAGATAGCTTATAGGGATTGTTAGTAACCTTTGGGTATGGTTTGGACTTTCCTGGATGTTCCAAAGACTAGGGACTAGCTTTGGATCGGCTTACGACGCAGGTTTTGGAGTGCATATCATGGACCGAGTGTGAGTGAACTTTGGTTTATAAATGATGCATGCATATATGTTTTAATGTTTTATAAATATGGTATGAAATGCAATGTTTTCATATGGTTGGATTGATGAAATGTATAATTGTTTTGTATGTTGGTTGATTATTGGTTTTGAACGGTTTTATGGATTTTCGTGAAAATGGCTTTTGGCCATCACACCTAGTTGGATTATGGTTTTGACTAAGATTATAGGCAAATGTTTTATGAAACTATATTTCGGGCTTGTGACCCCATTATGATGACATTCCGAGCTTGTGACCCTGTTGAGATTCGGTTTTGGATAGAGATCCCACATGGAACACATGATTTGATTGTGAAATGATTTGAGGTTGCGAAATGAGAACTGGACACTGATTTTACGAGTTTTTGTGGAAACCATGTTTTGGGCCGAGACCCTGTGCAATACACCTGATTTGATTTGAACATTGAAAAAAAATTTCCACCGTTTTACTATGACCAATCTCCGAGATGATGAGTATGAGAGGGCTTCCGATTGTCAATATGTTTCCCCGAAGAGAACCCTGGAGATAACGCTCGATTTTGAGATGGAATATGTTCGCCTGGAGAGGTTACGAAGCACTGCATATTGTCGTGCAATCGAGGGAGGCTCGATCAGGAGTGCTGGTATTATATGGAGATCGATTAGTGATGCGTTCACGACGATCTGGAAGGTCAGCCGGTGATGTGTTCACGGCGGCATGCTCAGATCTGAGCGGTCATGGAGTGTATTTGCATGTGTTGCACGAATGACGTGACTGATGATGCTATGAGATAATGATATGAGATGTGACAGAGGTTGGATATGAGAATGAGTCTCGAGGTTTTAAACCATTAGTTTGTGTCCAGAGATTTTAATATGTGTTGGTTTTATGATGCTTGCATCGGTTTTCATATATATTATTTTACAGGAAAGAAATGGGTTTAAATTGATATGCATGCATGCATTGTGTAACGGAGGGTGAAATCAATATTTTGGAAAATGATTTAAATATATGTTTAATTTATTCCACTCACACTTTTGGTTGTTTTTGATACCCTTCCGATTGATTGCGGATACGGGCTATAGCAGAGACCAAGGCATCACATGCCGCTGCGTACTCGACAAGTCACTAGCACTCTGGAAACCCCGAACGGGTTTACGGTTTTATCTTTAGTCTGACACGAGGTGTTAGATGGGAGCAGACACGTCCCACGATAATCCATTGGGATTGGGATGGGTTCTGTCAAGGCCCCACTAGAGTAGTTGATGTACCTCAAGCTCAAGAATCTGGGAGTACAGACCCCTCAACTCCTAGCAGTACACTAGTAAAACTGTGGAGCCTGATAGATGTATATGCTCAATGTCACATGAAAAATCTGTCATTTGTGTGAAATGGATTTACAAAACCAAATTGAACCTGGATGGTTCTATGCAGAAACACAAGACTAGACTAGTAGCCAAAGGCTATGCTCAAATCCTAGGATAGACTTCAATGAAACCTTTGCACCAATGGCAAGGTTAGACACTATGAGGACACTTATTGCTTTGGTAGCATAGAAAGCTGGAGTCCATACCAGCTTGATGTTAAATATGCTTTTCTAAATGGAGTTTTAGAGGAAAAAGTGTTTTTGGAGCAGCCTGAGGGTTTTTTTCATAGAAGTAGAAAAAAAGAGTGTGTACAAACTGAACAAGGCTCTCTATGGGTTGAAATAGGCACCTAGGGCTTGGTATGGGGAGATTGATACTCATTTTCTCAAGTGTGGTTATGAGAGGAGTCCTAGTGAAGCGACTTTTTATCTCAAAACCACAAAGGAAGGAAAGACACTAATTGTGTCTATATATGTGAATGGTATTATCTACACTGGCAACTGTGAGTGTCTGAAGGAAGAATTCAAAACTGAAAAGATTAGCATGTATGCGATGGCAAACTTGGGTCTTGTGCATCATTTCCTTGGTATGGGAGTTATCCAAACGAAAAAAAATATGTTCAAACTCTTTTGGGTAAGTTTGGCTTGAAGGATTGCAAGTCTGTCAGCACACCCCTTGCTGCAAGTGATAGACTATCCAGAGAGGATGGCTCAAAGTCTGCAAATGAAGGCACCTACAGAAAATTGGTTGGTAGTCTCCTATACCTAACAGTCACCAGGCTTGATATAATGTTTGTTGCTAGCCTACTATCAAGATACATGCATAATCCCTCTAAAAAACACTTTAGAACTACAAATAAAGTCCTTAGGTACATTTCAGGTACCATTACTCATGGGATTGAGTATCAAAAGAGAAAGAAAACTACCTTAATTGGATTATGTGACTCAGATTAGAGTGGGAGCATTGACGACATGAGAAGTACATCGGGATATGCCTTCTCATTTGGAAGTGGAATTTTCTCCTGGGCTTCTGTGAAGAGGCATAGTGTGGAATTATCCACAACAGAGGCTGAGTATGTGAGTACTTTTGAAGTTATTGCACGGGCCAAATGGCTTAGGTTTGTATTAGTGGACTTTGGAGAGGAAGTAACTGAGCCTACAACTATCTACTGTGAAAACACAAGTAACGCAACGAACCTTTAATTAAATTTATAATCGAAAATTTTATGTAAAATGACCATTTTGCCACTGGTCCGGGAAAAATGTTGACTTTTGACTCGAGACACTATTTTAACTTTGATCGAGCCCCGTTACGTAGATTGGGATGTCACGAGTTCGTAGACAGACGGCATGTCGAAATCGGACATTTGTCGAGAAAGTTACGGGTAACGAAAGTAAATCAGTATTATTCATGTTTTACGAGAAATTGTACAAGTGGCATTATTGGATTGGTCAAAGGTTCTAGCAGACCAATCAGATGAGTAACAAGTGTCACTCATCTAATTGGCATAGGAATCCAAATAATTGGGTTCATGCATTTCATCTTTATCCCATCTTCTTCATTCGACCGTGCAACCCAAAACCGCAAACACCACAAACCCACACCACCCTATTATACCATCAGCTTCTATTCTTGGTTTGACAGAGTGAGAGGAAAGGACGGCTGAGGATGAAGGAGATGGGCTGAGCACAGCGGAGGAGTGCAAAACAGGTAAACCCGAAACTGTTTAAATGGGTCAAATTTTGAAGTAGGTCTAGGGGGTTTGTTGGATTTTTCTGATGACCCAAACATGTTTCTAGGGTCTATGAAATCTCATAGCGACCAAAAACAAGGATTGGAGAGGCTAAGATCGACAAGAAAGAAGGGATGCAGGTGGCCGTCATTATTCAATGTTTAGAAGGTACAATCTCGACCCTTTTAGCAAGTTTTGGGTTCATAGATCCCTTCTAGGGATCAAGACGATCACATATGAACAAACGAGGTCGAAAATGGTTTAGAAATACATGAAATACAACCGGGTCGACTCATGGGTCTGGTTGACCTGTTATAGTAAAATGGGTCGACCCGGCTCAGGGTAGACTATGAGGATGTGGCAGTCCACGCCATCATCTGTCAGAGGTGCCAGACACGTGGACCAATCATGTGCTGCCAAGTGGCAAGCTGTCAAACACAGTCATCACCAACGTGTCAGACACATGGACCAATCAGGGGCTAACATGTGGCACTCGTTAGACCTGATAAGTGTCAAATTTTTCAGACTCAAGTCAACATGACATCATGCTAACATCAGCGATAATTTCAGCATTAACTTGATGATGGCAGCGTTAACCGTTGACTGATGATGTCAACATTGATTTGCTGACACCGTTGACCAATGACGGTAGTGTTGACTTTTGCTGACGTCAGCGATTACCGTTGACTAGTGTTGATCGGATGTTTAACCGTCACGTGGGAGCGCATGTGGTTGATTTTTGAGGTGAAACCCATCATGTCTGCAAGGGCTCAACGATTCGAATCCATTGGTGGTGGTTTCGGGTCAATCAGAGACCGTTTGATAGGTCATTTAGGGGTTTAAAGCCTCGAGAAGCGTATTCGGGATGCGTGTTCGGGATGTGTTTCCGGTATCAAGTTTTGTGAGGGTTTAGTGTATGAACTTGTATAGCATATTAGTGACCATCAGACATGATTTTGGAAGGCCTGGAGATGTTGGACTAGCCCAGTGATAGATTAAACACTGAGGTTTACCGTGCAACGTGGATTGAGTGTTAGTGTGCCATTTTTTTATAACTGAAATGCATGTATAACTTTTTTACCTATTTTATTATATGATTTATGTTAAATTATTTGATATCATGGTATTTATGAACTTAAATCATCGGTGATGGACCATTTTACGGATTTGCATGAAGACGTGATTTTGGGTTAGAGACCCGTTTGTACACTGTTTGATTGGATTTCAAGGTCATCGAGGATTTAAAGGAAAGAAAGTTTTCATATAAGTTTTGAAAAGTAATCTAGTAGGATCGAGTTTGAGAAATTGAGTTTTATAAATGGCTTTAACTAGTGTTAAATGAACGTGATGCATGTTTCCACATATACCATCATGTATATATTGTTGAGTCTCCTCCAGACGTCAAGGATTCTGGAGTAGTCATGGTGCAATACCTGGGTTGAGTGACTCTGAGGAGAGGCTTAGGCTCAAGAGTGCGATATTATGATATTGTCCTGGACGTGGTAGATCCGGGGCAAGCACCCCATTTCGTTATCACCCCGGACGTCGTTTAGTTGATCCTGTGGAGTAGTCGGAGATGAGAGCCCAAATTGCACGTGTAGCATTATAGATCATGGATGGTGTTGGTTATAGGCATCGCAAATGTTTGAGGATAGGTTATATGGTGTGTACTCATGTATGTGTGTGTTCAGGTGGTTACGTTCTTATATGATTTGATTTACTTCCATACGATTTTAATTATATGCATGCATGTTTATAAAACGGAGGGTCTAAATATTATTGTTGTTTAAAAATTAGTTTATAACTTATTTATTTTGGTCCACTCACATTTTGACTGTTTTATTGACCCTTCTGGCCGGGATACTGCGGCAGGGACTAACTCCGAAGCAGAGGCACTGCACACCTGATCACCCTGCGAGGTAGGTTGTTGTGTATTTTCATTGTACTAACATTGTGCTCATATCCCTGGTCTGACAATGGTGTATTTTTAAACGCTATATGTGTGTTATGAACCCTAAGAGGGTATTTATGTGCTATTTGAGTTTATTGTCAGACGGGAGTAGGGGACGTCCCACGGTGGTCCCCACGGGGGATTGGGACGAGTCCTGTCAACCTGGTATCAGAGTGGAGTATTAGGGCAGCAGTCTGTACTTTGTACATTGATGCGCATAAAATGACGTGCTAATTGTATTGATTTATGACTTTTAACATATATTATGCCTTCGTGGTGAGTACCCTCTCCTCAGCCTGAGGGCAATCTCATTGGAGATACGGGGAGTTCGAGTATTGAGCGGGCACATCGCCTGGGTGCTACAGTTTTTAGTGGTGAGGTCCTCTCTTGAGGATGCTCAACGATAGATCCTTTGGCTCGAGATGATCTTTGTTGTGATGCTATGTCCTCCGAAGGATCGCGTTATGCTGACCACCTTCTTGCTAGATGGAGATGCTCACGAGTTGTGGTATAAAATGGAGTTGTCTGGCTAGGACTCCATGACAGTGACATGGGATGCTTTCAAGGAACAGTTTCTGGAGCAATACTACCCCCGATCATTAAGGGGTGCCAGAGAGGCTGAGTTTCTGCAGTTTCAGCAGGGGAGTATGACAGTAGCCGAGTACGAGCAACAATTTTAGAGGTTGTCCCGATTTGCGGCTGCATTCGTGGGGACTGAGACTGACAAGTGTCGCCAATTTGAGTTAGGCCTGCGAGAAGAGATTCGGGCCATGGTTACGTCAGGCTCCTTTACTACATTGAGGGAGTTGATAGATATTGCAGTGAAAGTGGGGAAGAGCTGGTCAGCTGGGCAGCAGGCTTTTTGGGAGGGACAATGCATAGATCGTTCATATGCAGGACCTTCGAGCTAGAGGGCTCCAAAGGGAGGTCAGTACAATGGTTGAGGGTCGTCATCATGTATCGATCGATCAAGCAGGTACAGAAGTACCCAGAGGTTCGGTTCCAGAGCGCCGTAGACTTCTCAAGCCAGTGGTACTTCGGTAGGGTCTACTAGCAGGTCGAGGCTATTGACTTTCTTTTTCTGCGGAGACCCGGGTCATTTTAGGAGGGAGTGCCCGCAGTGGTCAAGTGGCAGTGTAGTAGGGTAGACTCGAAGCCCAGCTTCAGATGCCACTAGCGGTCGAGGAGCCAGATGAGGATAGATGGGAGGACGAAGGCGTGGTTGAGCAGCTGGAACATAGGCCCGAGTGTTTGCAATGACCCAGCAGGAGGCCAGCATAGCTCCTGGGTTGGTGACATGTACACTTCCTATCTTAGACCAGGATGTACGAGTTCTAATAGACCCGGGAGCCACACACTCATTCATATCAAGGCATTGTGCATTGTTAATAGACCTAGAGGTGTCTGTACTGGATTATGAGATGGGCGTAGGTAAGCTGACTGGGCAGTTATATATTGTGAATCAAATCTTGAGAAATTATCCGGTTAGGGTTGGAGAGGTCGACTTGGTAGCAGATTTTATACTGCTGGAGCTACATGATTTTGATGTCACCCTTCAGATGGACTGGCTGACCTATCATCTAGCTTCTATACAGTGCTACGAGAAGAGGGTGACCTTCTGGAGTCCAGGACTACCTGAGACGATCTTTCAGGGAGATTAGAGGGTGTTATGCTCCGGATTCATATCAGCGTTAGCCGCAGAAAAGTTACTAAAGAAAGGCTGTCAAGGTTATTTGGCCCATGTAATGGATAGTCAGGCTATGCTAGAGAGCGCTGAGGATATATCGGTGGTGTGTGAATTTCCGGATGTGTTTCTAGAAGATTTACTGGGACTACCACCGCACCGGGAGATCGAGTTCACCATTGAGCTTCATCTAGGTACGAGACCCATTTCACAGATAGCATATCGTATGGCACCAGCCAAATTAAGAGAACTGAAGGTTCAATTATAGGAGTTGGTGGATATCGGATTCATTCGACCTAGTGCTTCATCCTAGGGAGCCCTAGTGTTGTTCGTGAGGAAGAAGGATGATAGCCTTTGATTGTGTATAGACTACCGACAACTCAATAAAGTGACGGTAAGAAATATGTATCCCTTGCCCAGGATCGATGACTTGTTCAACCAGTTGAGAGGGGTTAAGTACTTTTCAAAGATTAATCTGAGATCGGGATACCATCAGTTGAGGATCACCGAGGAAGATGTTCGAAAGAATGTTTTCCGGAAGAGATATGACTACTACGAGTTTCTAGTGATGCCATTTGGACTGACTAATTCACCGGCATCATTCATGGATCTGATGAATCGAGTAATTTGATCATACTTGGTCTAGTTTGTCATCGTGTTCATTGATGACATATTAGTATACTCGTAGAGTGCTAGAGCGCACGAAAATCATTTAACACTTGTGCTGAACAGACTGAGGAGCAACCAGCTTTATACGAAAATGAGCAAGTGTCAATTTTGGTTAAACAATATAGGCTTCTTAGGCCATGTGATATCGACTGAGGGGATTAGTGTGGACACCCAAAGACAGAAGTAGTGACTAACTAGGAGCAACCGAAGACCGTTACAGAGGTCTGAAGTTTTGTGGGATTAGCTAGATATTATCGATGTTTTGTAGAGGGTTTCTCAAAAATTGTTGCTCCATTAACCCGCTTGACCAGGAAAGGGGTTAAGTTCATTTAGAGTCAACATTGCAAGCGAAGTTTCCAAGAACTGAAAATACGGCTAACTACTGCACCAGTGTTAGCTCTTCGAAATGACAGTGGGGAGTTCAAGGTATACAGTGACGCATCATTGTAAGGCTTGGGTTGTGTGCTGATGTAGCACAGGAGAGTTATCGCTTAGGCCTCCCGATAGTTGAAACCATATGAGGTGAACTACACTACACATGATTTAGATTTGGCAACAGTGGTCCATGCCTTGAAAATCTGGAGACACTACTTGTACGGGGATACGTGTAGGAGTTTTACAGACCATCAATGTTTAAAGCGTATCTTCACTGAGAAGGAATTAAATCTAAGACAGGGACGACAGTTGGAGCTGATCAAAGACTATGACTACACGATCGAATATCACCCCGGAATGGCATATGTGGTAGCAGCCGCCTTGAGATGAAAGTCTGCAAGTTCAGTAGCTCATCTACGGGTGGTGTATGTGCCCTTATTAGTGGAACTCCAATGAGCCGGAGTTATGCTTGGAGCAGATGGTAAGGGAGCTTTATTTTCTAGCTTCCATGTGAGACCCCTTATGATCAACCGGATTGTCGAGGCTCAACTTCAAGATCCTACCTATATATTTTGAGGATGGAAGTTGAAGCTGGTGACCAGTAGGATTTCTCGATCAATAACAATGAAGCCTTACTAAAAAATGGTTGGTTGTGTGTACCTGCAGATGCGGAGTTGAGGTCATAGATTCTTGATAAGGCTCACAGTTCAGTGTATTCCATGCATTCATGTGGAACCAAGATGTATCGCACGCGCCGAGAGTATTATTGGTGGGCTGGCATGAAGAGAGAAATAGCAGAGTAGGTCGGCATATGTCTAACTTGCCAGCAGGTAAAGGCTGAGCGATAGCGACCGTATGGATCCTTGCAGCCACTTCTGATCCCTGAGTGGAAGTGGAACCACATCACCATGGACTTTGTGTTCAAACTGCCTAGGACACAAAGAAGATTTGATGGAATATGGGAGATTTTTGATAGACTTACAAAGTTAGCGCATTTCCTGCTGGTGCGTGAAACCCTTAAACCGAATCGGCTAGCTCAGTTGTTCATGGATGAGATCATTAGGCTATACAGTACGCCAGAGTCGATAATGTCAGACCGAGATCCATATTTCACATCGAGGTTTTGGCAGAGCTTACAGAATGCCCTAGGTACGAGGCTACAGTTCAGCACTACTTTTCATCCCCAGACTGATGGACAGTCCGAGAGGACTATTCAGACCTTGGAGGATATGATGAGGGCCTGCGTACTACAGTTCCAGGAGACTTGGGACTCACTCCTACCCTTGATGGAGTTTACCTATAATAACAGTTATTATGCGAGTATAGGAATGACACCATTTGAGGCACTATATGGACGGCAGTGCAGGATACCGTTGTACTAAACAGAGGAAAGCGAGAGGATGGTTTTGACGCCAAATATCATAGACATGACCCAGGACAAGGTCAGAATCATCAAGGAGAGACTGTAGATGGCTCATGATCGTTAAAAGAGTTCTATTGATCGTAGGATAAGAGATCTTGAGTTTGCTGTGGGGGACTGGGTCTTCTTGAAGCTATCACCGTGAAAAGGCATTGTCCGATTTGGCAGACACAGAAAGCTATGTCTACAATAAATTGGACCGTATGAGATTATAGAGAGAATTGGTGTTGTGGCTTACAGACTAGCCTTACCCCCAGAGCTTGCACGAGTGCATGATGTATTCCATGTTTCGATGCTTCGAAAGTATGTGCGTGAGGAATCACATGTTCTGGAAGAACAGCCATTGGGACTCAAGGCGGATTTAAGTTTCGAGGAGCAACCGGTGTAGATCTTAGATTGGAAGCAGAAAGTCATGCAAAATAATACGATTCCCTTAGTAAAAATGTTGTGGAGAAACTATAATGGGGAAGAGGCCACATGGGAACCCAAAGCCACATGATGCTGGAACAACATCCATATTTATTTGAGTGAATTTCGGTAACGAAATTTTTGTAAGGTGGGTAGATTGTAACGCCCCGTACCTTTAATTAAATTTAAACTCAGAAATTTTATATAAATTGACCATTTTCCCCTAGTCAGGAAAAAATATTAACTTTTGACTCGGGACACTTTTTGACTTTGACCGAGGCCCGTTACGTAGATCGGGACGTCATAAGTCTGTAGACAGGCAGCATGTCAAAATCGGACGTTCGACAGGAAAATTACTTGTCACGAAAGTAAATTGGTATTATTCACATTTTACGAGAAATTGTACAAGTGGCATTATTGGATTGGTCAAAGGTTCCAGTGGACCAATAAGATGAGTGACAAGTGTCATTCATCTAATTGGCCCAGGAACCCTAATAATTAGGTTCATTCATCTCATCTTTATCCCATCTTCTTCATTCGACTGTGCAACTCAAAATCACAAACACCACAAATCCACACCACCCCATTATACCATCATCTTCTGTGCTTGGTCTGAGAGAGTGAGAGGAAATGATGGCTGAGGATGGGTCAAATTTCGAAGTATGTTTAGAGGGTTTGTTGGACTGTTCTGATGACCCAAACATGTTCCTAGGGTCTGTGCAATCTCATAGGGACCAAAAACAAGAATTGGAGAGGCTGGGATCAACAGAAAATCAAGGTAACAGGTGGTCGTCACCTATCAAGTTGACGTCAGCATTGATCATTGACTGTTGATGTCAGCGTTAACCGTTGACCGCTAACTGATGACGTCAACGTCAGCGTTGACTGTTGACCAACATTTATCGGATGTTTGACTGGCACGTGTGGGCACGTGAGGCCAGTTTTTTAGGTGAAATTTTTCATTTCTCAAAGGTTTCAAATATCCAAATCCAATGGTGGTTGTTTTTGGTCAATCAGAGACCGTTTGATAGGTCATTTAGAGGTTTAAAGCCTCGAGAAATGTGTTCAGGATGCATTTTCGGTATCGAGTTTTTTGAGGGTTTTGTGTATGAACTTGTATAGCATATTAGTGACGATTAGACATGATTTGGATAGGCCTGGAGACGTTGGACTAGCTCGGTGATAGATTAAACGCTGAGGTTTAGCGTTTAGCCTAGACCGAGTGTTAGTGTGCCATTTGTGTTATAACTGAAATGGATGCATATCGGTTTTAACTATTTTATCATATTATATAAGTTAAATGATTTGATTTCATGGTATTTATGAACTTAAATCATTGGTCATGGACCATTTTACGGATTTGCATGAAAAAGCGATTTTGGGCTTGAAACCCGTTTGGACACCGTTTAACCGGATTTCAGGGTCATCGAGGATTTAAAGGAAAGAAGGTTTTCGTATATATTTTGAAAAGAGATCTAGTAGGATCGGGTTTGAGAAAGTGAGTTTTATAAATGGCTTTAACCAGTGTTAAATGAACCTGATGCACGTTTCCATATATACCATCCTGTATTTATTGTTGAGTCTCCTCTAGACGTCGATAATCCTGGAGTAGTCACGGTGCACTGCTTGGGTTGAGTGACTCCGAGGAGAGGCTCAAGCTTAGAAGTGTGGTATTATGATATCGTCTCGGACGTGATAGATCCGGGACAGGCACCCCATTTAGATATAACTTCGAATGTCGTTGAGTTGATCCTCGGGAGTACTCAGAGATGAGATCACGAGTTGCACGCGTAGCATTATAGATCGTAACTAGTGTTGTGTTATAGACATCGCGGATGTCTGAGGATAGGTTATATGTTGTGTACTCATGTATGTGTGTGTTCAGGTGGTTACGTTCTTTTATTATTTGATTTACTTCCATACGATTTGAATTATATGCATGCATGTTTATAAAACGGAGGGGCTAAATATTACTATTATTTAAAAATGAGTTTATAACTTATTGATTTTTGGTCCACTCACATTTTGACTCTTTTATTGACCCTTTACACCGGGATACTGAGGCAAGGACTGACTCCGGGTCAGAGGCATAGATTGTATGACTGCGCACCTGATCACCCTATAGTGTAGGTTGTTGTGTATTTTCATTGTACTGACATTATGCTCATATCCCTGGTCTGACAGTGGTGTATTTAAAACTCTATATGTCTGTTATGAACCCCAAGATGGTATTTATGGTATTTGAGTTTATTGTCAGACGGGAGCAAGGCACGTCCCACGGTGGTCCCCACGGGGGATTGGGACGGGTCCTATCAACACAGCAACCATTGCCATGTCCAAGAACCTTGTATTTCATCAAAGGTCCAAGCACGTTAAAAGGAAATGTCACTTCATCAGGGAGGCAATACAAGCGGGGGAGGTTGATCTGATATACTGCAGATCAAAGGAACAACTTGTAGTTTTTTTCACTAAGGCCCTAACTAAAGAAAGGATTACCTATCTAAGGGAAAGGCTTGGTGTGAAATTAGTGAATTACTTAGAGGGGAGTGTTGTTTCCTAAGCAATCACTGATTGCATTTAGTGTGTGTATGCATCATAGTGCAAGCACCATTATGTGGTGGCACTCAAGATGAGTGTGAGAATCTATGACAACAGATTCAGGTTTCTTGGAGAGCAAGAAAGACAGATGTCTCCTTCTCACTAGTCAAGAGCTAGCCTAATTCCTATTAGTTGTTTGTCATCAAAATGACATCATCTTGTGACCGTTTTCTCTATGTAATCTAGGCTAGAATCATTGAATGTAGATAGGTGAGTGTAATCAAAAGAAAATAAAAGAAAAGAAAAAGTTTCAAAAAAATTTAGAGAGAATTGTTCATAGGAAATTTATTAAACACTTTCTGTGCACAAGTTTGAGTCCCAATCTTCTTCAACACAATCGTCTCCATATTCATCCAAACACAAAAGGATTACAATTCAAACTATTTAAACCTATTTCTTCTTCCAATCTTTTTTTCAGTGTTTGAGTTTCAATGTGTTACTTCAAGCACTGCATCTGTTACTCCTGCTTGGCACTGCCATGTGCGCCATCTTCATTGATCGATTGAACAACCTTCAAAGAAGCCAATAGAAATATCAGAGAAGCCAATAGAAATAACCAAGTAATAAATGAGTTATTTTGCTACTATAACTAAGAACTACAATAGAAGGAACAATGAGGAACAAGGTTAAGGGAACTTATCCCTGAAAACTAGTGCTAAAAACGACAAAAACATACCAATTAGAAGAAGAACAAATCATAATTTTAATCTAAAAAAAACCAGAATCTAGAATCCAAATGGCCCCCCAATGGTGAAATTACAGTTGTCTGCCTCGTCAATCTAGAGCAAGGTTTGCAATCTGACCTCGCCAGTTCACCATCTGAAAATTCTAAGAAGCTCCTCAACACCATTTTCTATAACTCGACTAAAAATCTGAAAATCCTAAAGTTACTATAACTCATTCATTCCATTATGTTTCGAAAGAAACTTGAATGGGAATGGTGGAAAGAGTTGAAAGTCCCACCAATCAATTGATTTTTAGAGCGGCATTTTTTAACATCGATAAATTCCTCGCCGGCTAGGTTTCAAGGCAGTGGGATTAGGATTGGCCTAGGGTTTCAAAGGGGAAACCATAAAAACTTTGAAATTCGCTATCGCACTGCCATCGATGAGCTTTGGTAAGTTATCATAGAAGGTGTAAGGACCCGTCCTGGAAATTAGGGTTAAGACAGTGATTAAGATGGGATTAGTGAGCTTAATCGGTGGTTAGTTGGTTACGATAGGTCCGTTAGCGTAGAATAACAATTTTGCCCCTAGTTTGGTCAAATTGTTGACTTTTAGTTCGGATGGTCAATTGGGTAATGACCGGTGACCGTGACGTAGTTCGGGACGTCACGAATCCGTAGACAGGTGGCACGCCCGATTCCGACATCCGAGGAGGAAGTTTTGATGTTCGGAAGGTTGAGGGCATTATCGTAATTTGGGCTAAAATAGGGGAAAAAGTTGACTTTTCGTACGATCGGGTTTTGACACGTTGACCTAGGACTGTTAGGTAGATCTGGTCGTCCTGAATTCAACGACAGGCGGCATGTGTTCATCGGACCTAGGATTCGTAAAATACGGGTCTAGAACTTCGATGGCATAATCGAAATTTTGACTCAAAAGAGGGGCATTTTGGTCTTTTGTACATTGGGAATTGTGCAACCAGATAAGGCCAAGTGTACAGGGGAGATTGGATTTTTTTAAGTGAGGGGCCATAGGATTGGGACACATGGGAGAGCTCTAGTGGGTTCTAGGATGTTTGCACGGTTCAAAATTAAACGGGTGTGTTTGTGGTCGTGTTAGAGAGAAAACAGAGAGTGAGGTTGAGGGAGAAATCGATCAAAGCACGGTGAGGGTGTGAGTTCTTGCGTGTGAGAGTGTGTTCAGAAGGAGGTTGAGAGTGTAAGGGGGGTGTTGAGAAGACGGGGAGGTGCCGTGTTCGTGCATGAGGAGTGCGTAAGTCCACGGGAAAAACATAGAAGAGTTGAGGGACCTTCGTGGTGGTGTGGCCGTGTGTTGCTCCAATTGGGCTCGAAGGGAGAGGTCAGGACGGCACTGTGGACTCCAGGGAACGGGGTGGCGAGCACGGTGGTAGACGGCTGCAGGTAATCCCTTTTCCCCGTGAATATGCACTGTTTTTCCGTGAATTTCAAATCGATAGTCGTGGACTTAGGGGCTGAGTCGAGGAGTTTGGTGAGTCCTGTTAGGCTCAATAGGGTCCTAGGAAGCCCTAGGTTTCGAAACCGTGACGGGGGAGTAGCTGGTTGGCCGGATTGTGAAACAGGGGAGTTTGGGCAGTTTGGGTTCAAGCTTGGGGAAGTGATTTGTAGGTCGTGTTGGAGTGTTTGGAGTAGGGGAATGAGTTGCTGGGTTGAGGACGAAGGGAATAGTGGAAAGAGGAGCAGAAATGGTGGCGGGACGGCAGAGAACCGGCCACGCCGGTCTGGAACAGTAACGGGTCGAGAGGTTGAAGACGAGGAACAGTGGTGCTGGCGCGTGAGGCCCACGCGCAGCCACTTTGGGCGGCGCGTGAGGCCCACGCGCAACCACTTTGGGCGGCGTGTGGGGGCGCGTGCGGCGGTTTCCGATGAAGAGTCCAACTAAGTTTTTGTTTTGAATGTTGTGATGAATCCATTAGGTTAGGTTTCTGGTTATTCGGACGTCGTTTGAGGTTAGTTCCGCGAGGTTGAAGGTTTAGGGTCCCGGTTCGTTACATTTAGGACCCGGGGATTATTTTGGGGAGAATTAGGAGAGTCTTAGTAGATGTGTTAGTGACGTTCTTTGGTGACTTGTGACAGGTTCGGGACTCCCCGAGGAGGCTGAGGAACGTACAGAACGTACGGGACGAGAGTGATGTGCCGGTGACTGTGAGTGGACCCCTTCTCTAAACTCGAGCATGCATAACTGTTTTTCTATCATTGTTTTATGGTTTTACATGTGATTTCATGATTGTTGAATATGCTATGTTGGTTTTACATAATTGCACGTTTTTCGAGAAAGTACGATTTTCAGCACGTTTTACGAGAAAAGTTTGGATGCTGATTTTGATGTCATGAATTGGGGTTTTCAAATGATGAGTGGTTTTCAATGATATTAAATGGATTTTGAGACGTGATTTGATATTCGAGGTTTTCAGTTTTGAAATCGGATTTCGGAAAGCGGAATTTGGTTTAAAAGTTGAAACGTGGGATTTCCGGATTTGGGTTTGGAATGACGGTTCTGGACGCTAGAAGGGTTTCAGACCGGTGATTTCGTATTCGGGTTTGGATGAGAATTTAGAAATGGTTTTCAAATGGTTTTGGATTGGATTTGCTGGATCTGGTTAATGAGTTTAAAGACTCGGGAGTTTAAAGACTCGTATATTATTGATGCCTGGATTGAGTTTAAAGACTCGGGAGTTTAAAGACTCGGATAGGTCTAGCCGGTTTGATCGGATAATGATTATTTGAGACTTATGTTTTATGATATGGTTTTATGATGTTTATGACGAGATTTTTGGAAGTGCTTTCAATTTTGTCTTTATGACGATCTTTATGTGATTTGTAACTGATTTCAGTAAATGGGTTATGCATGTGTGATTTCAAAACGGAGGGCCAAAACCCCAGTTTTCTTATGAAATGGTTTTTGGAAACTCTTCTTTTATTTATGGTCCACTCACACCTTTTGTTTTTAAATTGCCCTCCAGGTCGTGGAGCTAGCGCGGGGGTTGACATTGAGGCTGCGTCGGAGGCATAGAATACTCGAGAGTGACCGGAGTGCTTTAAATTTTCCGTTGTGAGTGTACCTTGTTTATCGGTTTTCCTTCCTTTGTATTTGGTACTATGCTCTGTAAAACTTTGACTTCGGGACGTTTAAAATTTTCTCCTGCGTCTGGCATGTAATTTGGTGGTTTTTCGTGAGGTTACTTTAGTTGTGTGTCGGGGTGTCAGATGGGAGCAGGATTTACCTCGGTTTTCGGGGTGGAACCGGGGTGGGTCCTGACAGAAGGTGGTACGCACTCCTTCGACGTGTATGTGACTGTTTCATCAATCTTTTTCGCTGGCCCAGTCTCAAGCACCAGATGTGGCTGTGCCTGTCTACCGTGTTGAAGAGCTCCGCGTGCCAGAGGCATTAAGGGCGTGTATTGAATATAGACTTTGGACCATTTTTATAAAGTTTTAGTTGATTTTTAATTCTATGTGTATTCAATTTTGAGTTTTAGAAAACTTGTATAAATCACCCGTTATACAATTCAAACTTTTAAAAACTTTAACAAGCTCTACGAAAGTTGAGAGGTTATCAACTGAGATTTTTAGCGAATTTTAAAATCTCAAATAAAAGTTGAGAGGTGAATCATCATAACTTTTTAGGATTCAACAAAAATTGTGTGGTATTCAAAATTAGATTGACATCTATTGAATTCATTAAATAGTTGATTTTTGTAGATTTGGATGTATGAAGTATAAATAGCAATGTCAATTCACAATTTTACCTCTACCCCTAATATTTTCATAGGCGCACATTTGAATGTAAGTTTTTTTTTTTTTTAGCGTGGGACATTTCGTTGAAACTCGATGAATTGGTTAGTGCATTTTGATTTTTTTTTCTTGATATGAACAACTTTCTTGGTTATTAGTTCTCATGATTAGGGTTTTAACTTTTGAATTTTCTTCAATGAATAATTAATTTTTTTTCTACTATAAAACCGTAATCAATCAGGATTCGCCAATACTACTTATCTCTGATCTTGGTTATTATTGGTTCTCATGATAAGGATTTCAACTTTTGAATTTTCTCCATGGAATAATATGATTTTTTATTCTAATGTAAAACCTTGGTCAATCTTACCTCTACCCCTATATTTCTTATCTATGTCGAAGAAAAAAATTGAAGAATCATGTCGAAGTGCTAAGGTATCTTTTTTTATACCATCTTTATAGCCTGCCGTCCCCCTATATCATCTTTTTATACCTTGTTGAAGAACCTTATCGAAGTGCCGAACTCTATTTTGTATGTTGCTTGATTTTTGGTTTTTGATGGATTCTTTAATAATAAATTGCAGAATATATGTAAGCAAGAACTATTTTTTGTTTTGTTCTTATTATTTCATAATGCAACTTTGGTTTGAAGTGTTTATAAATTTGTCTTTTATTATGTTGTTTTATTTTTGTTTCTATATGCAGTATGTAATTTTTTATTAGATATGTAGCTAATAAGTGTGAATCGGGATATATGTTTTTTTGTTTCTACCATTGGTAACATTTCTTGGTGTGCTTTACTCACTATTTTTATTATAATCTAAATAGATTATAATGGAAGATTCACAATCTGACAAGGGAAAAGGAAAGGAAAAATCAAGTGGGAAATCAATGAAAATTATCAACAATATAGTATGAGCAATAAGCTTCTAAGGCTCATGATTAACATTGTCAATCGTGGTTGGCTTGATAAAAATGGTGCAATTGGAAAGCAAATGTACTCACTAAAATACTTCCCACATTAAATAAAAATTTAGGATGTGAAAAAATTTATTCCCAATATCAGAGCCGACTGAAATGGTTTAAGACGCATTATAATAATTATTCTGAGCTTATGTATCATACCTATGGATTTGGTTGGGACCCTTTATCGAAGAAATTCACTACTAGTGATGAAGGTTAGGAATATTACTTTAGGTTGATTTTTTTTCCTTCTAAATTATTCTTAATTATATTCGTCATTGTTTATATTATAACATAGATATTTTGCTATTTTGTAGTCATGCTCAAACGAGAAATACACATAATCTTTTGAAGATTATGAGGATCTCAGAATTGCAGCGGGGCATGGAATTGCAAGTGGGAAGAATGCAATTGCCTTAGGTGATGTGGATGCACAAACATATGGGGCTAATGAAAGTGTACCTATTAATTCAAAAGATTGGCTTAATAAAGTTAGCGATATATTCATGTCAAATGGAAATTAACCCTTACCTTCTAAGGACATGAATCAGGAGGTTCCACTAGAAAGAACTACTAAGAGAACACGTAAAATAGCTAAGTATGAGTCGAATACTAGTTCAAATGAGACCACCACTATAGATGGACTAGATAAACTATATATTCACCTTGATACAATCTGCAAGGAGTTTACTACAATTCATTGTAACAACCCGTCTAGAATTCCAGGATTAGATTAGTGACTAATCACGATTAGTGAGGTTAATTCGTGATTAGTTGGGCGAAATCGAACGAACAATGCAAAATGACCGTTTTGTCCCTAGGCGTGGGCAAAACATTGACTTTTCGATCTGGTGGTCAAATGGACTTTGACCGTTGACCGTGACGTAGCTTAGGACGTCACGAGTTCATAGACAAGTGGCACGTTCCATTCCGACATTCGAGAAAGAAATTATGACGTTCGGAAGATTAGGGGCATTTTGGTAATTATGGTTTAAAGGGGCGGAATGTTAACTTTTGGACCAGGAGGTCCGATCGACGAGGGCCGAGAACTGTTATGTAGATCGGGATGATACGAATCCATAGACAGGCGACACGTCGAATTCGGACGTGCGATGTCAAAGTTACGGTTCACGAAAGTTTAAGGGAATTATTGCACGTTTTACGAAACGACTTAACTTTTGAATTTTAGTGGGCCCCAGATATTTAGCTTCTGCCCATTGGATGAGTGACAAGTGTCACCCATCCACAGGCCACCCTTTTTCCTTCATGCATATCATCCCTTCATCGATCATTCTTCTTCCTTTCACCCAAACAAACCCGATCTCACACCCTTCCCCTCCCCTGTGCAACCCAACCCTTCCCATTCGTCCATGACTGAGGACAGAGTGAAGTGAGGATGTTGAGGACGTGGTGGCCGGCCCAGGACAGCAGCTGTCGTGGACGGCGGTGGAGAAAACCCGAGAGGTAATCGGTTAGCCCATTTTCGATCCATTTTCCATTTTTGTTGTTATGGGCCGTTTTTGATGGTTTCAATGAATTAATTAGGTTGTTAGGAGGTCATTAGGAAGGTTTTGAGAAGGTTTGGACGTTGAGGGACCCCTGGGGAAGAGTTTGGATAATCGAACCGTGAGGGGAAAATCGGACCGGGCTGTTTTCATGAGTTTTAGGGGTTCTAATTAATTAGTTTAGGTTCCTATGATCTAAACTAGAAGATTAGGATTGATTAGGGTTGAAAATGGACCAAAATTAGAATTGTATGGACCTGCACCGGTCACGCCGGTCCAATTGCAGAGAGCGGACCGAACCGGCCAGTCTGAACTGGCTCGAGCTTGAAGACGCTGCTACAGTGCCGGCGCGTGGGCTCACACGTAGGTAGATTCTAGGGGCGCGTGGTGAGGATTTTTAGGGTGATTTCAACATGTGAAATCTTTTATTCGATGTAACGAATATTTTGGGACTGGTTTCGTGTTGATCAGACACCGTCTCGATAATGTTCGGGGTATAGGAAGGTTTCGGATTGGGATTTAAAATAGGTAAAAATACCGAAAAATTACGGGGCTTTAGTGGGAGGTTAATTAAGTAGTTAGTAACCTTCTATTATGATTTGGACAGGTTTGGGAGTCCCGGTGATGGTGATTAGCTAGGGAGAGCCGTATGGCACGCAAATCGAGGCGACAGCTCGGACGGTCTGTGAGTGGACCTTGTTTTCTAAATTGGTGCATGAATAAATGTTTATTATATGTTTTAAACACTTGTTTGCGATTCCATGACTGCATTTGTGTGTGGTTACGTAAAGGCACGTATTTCGGGGTTTCGGCCTTATAGGGCGCCTATACGGGTCTGTATTTCTTTAATGGTTTAAATGAAAAGGTTTTGGATTTCTAAAAGAATAAACTCCGGTATGAGACCCATTTGGTTTGTCTCGGGCATATGACGCTATTCATGACCTACGGGTCCGAGTCATGGTCGCGGCAGGTGCTTGGTGCACGGCGACGGACGACGTGACGCTCGCCTCCGGATTGGGATGTGTTCCTTCCGGAGAGGTCACGACGAACGATCTGTGTCGGGTATCCGATGGAGGCTCGATTTCAGAGTACTGACGATTCAGGATAGCGATCGGTGATGAGTGCAACATGATCTTGTGATGGTCGCGACGGTTGATTCGTTCACGGCGACATACCAGGATTGAGGGCGGTCCTGTATGGATGGTTGCACACGTCACTATGATCGGAGTTGTGACTGACCCTTAGATATTGGGCACGATGCCCAGCTGATGTCATATGTTCGGGCACGAGACCCAGTTGTTTTACATTGTTGATTTCGGGCAGGGACCCTAGATTGGATTTCCAAGTTCATGGTGGTTTATGGGAACCGGCATGAACCCTGGAAAGGTTATTGTGGTACATGACGGTTTATGGGGACCAGGTATGAATGTGTATGTTATATGTATATATATTTTCATATACCTTCCTTTACTTCTATTATCTCCTCCGGGGAGCGACGTTCGCCTGGGTGGACCCCGGAGTAGTCACGGAGCACCGACTGAGTGGAGTCACCCCCTAGTTGGGTTCCTTACTCTCAGGAAGGCATGGATCGTAACCTCAGGAAGGGTCATTGGTCTACGGACATTGACCTTGGACTCTGAGAGACTTGGGTTTGAGACCCCGGGTAGCACGCGCGTAGCTTTGGAAACCGTGACAGGATTGGTTGTGTGAATTATATGTATATACGATATATGATATGTGATATGCACAGATTTTGGGCAGTGGCCCGTGTACGTGGTTTTATTATGGTTTGGGCTGAGTCCCGTATGAAATTGGGCAGTGGCCTGTAGCTTTGGTTTCATTATGGTTTTGGGCTTAGTTCCCACATATGGTTCTTTTGGATAAATGGTTTTCAAATGCATGCATGCTTTTTAGTGAAGGGTACAAATGTCTTAATTATGAAATATTTTTATAAACTCTTGTTTTGTCCTATAACAACTCGTACCTTCAGGAAGGGTACAAATGTACTTTTGTAAAATATTTGTTTATGGGACGATTTTGCCCTTGCGAATAGTGTGTCAAAAGTTGACTTTTTGATTTACAGGTTGGTTAAGTGTTGACCATTGACCGTGACGTAGTTTAGGACGTCACGAGTCCGTAGACAGGTGGCATGTCCGATTTGGACAATCGGAGAAAAAGTTATGACGTTCGGAAGATTGAGGGCTTTACCGTAATTTTGACTAAATAGAGGAAAATGTTGACTTCTTATTGGACTTTTGATTTTCACGGAGACCGAGGACCGTTAGATAGGTCTCGACGTCCTGAGTACAACAACAGGCGGCACACTGTCATCGGACGTCGGACGGAATAGTTATGGGTCTGGAAAGTTGAAGGGCAAAATGGTAATTTTTAAGTATAGGGGCATTTTGGTCTTTTTCTCCTTAGGGCCAATCAGATAAGGCCATTTGGTTGAGTGGGATTGGATATTTGTGCTTTGGTCCATGGAATTTGGGACACGTGGTAAGGACCTAGAGGTTTCTAGGATTGTTTACAATAAACACGGGCACATTTTGGTTGATTTCAACCGTGCAATTTGGGTTTGAGAAACAGAAAACAGAGAGGTGAGGCGGTGAAGATTGTGATCGATTCAGTGAGCGTGTGAGGCTTTTGGTGATTGGTGAGAGTGACAGAGAGAAGAAGAGAAGCTGGTGACTGGTTTTGGGAGTGAAATCGTGCAAGGAAGAATGAGGGTGTGAGTTCGATTTGCAGGGAAAACAAAGAAGGCCGTGGAACTTGGTGGTGGTTGTGCCATGTGTTGGTTCAATCCAAGCTGAGAAGGGGCTAGGACGACTGCAGGGGACCCAGTGGACACCGTGGTACACGGCGGTGCGGACGGCGGAGGACGAATCGAAGGTAAGCCTAAATCCCCTGTTTTTCCCGATTTGCTTAAACCAAAAGTCGTGGCTTTTGGGAATGAGTCGAGGGATTTGGTGACTAGTGTGAGACTCAGGAGAGTCCTAGGAGTCGTCTAGGGTGGTTGCCGTGACGGGGGAATGTCTGGGTGGCCGGAAACCGAAACAGGGATATCGGGCTGTTTTGTTTCGAGGATGAAGACGACGGGTTAGAGGCTAGGATTTCTAGGTTTTAGGATTGGAATTGATTGCTGGGAACTGGACGAAGCTTTTGGGATTGGAATGGTTGAAAATGATGGAGGATTGACAGAGAACCGGGAACGCCGGTTCAGACCGGTTCGTTCAGTGAAGACGATGATGAACAGTGCTCTGCTGCAGGCGCGTGAGGCCCACGCGCAGCCACTTTTGGTGGCGCGTGAGGCCCACGCGCAGCCACTTTTGGTGGCGCGTGGGGGCGCGTAGGGAGGATTCTGAGGAACCTTCCAACATGGTTTTTGGTTTAAATGTTATAACGAATCCATTGGGACAAGTTTCGGGTTAATCGGACGTTGTTTCGGGTTAGTTCGAGGATCCAGACAGTTTAGGGTTCAAATTGAAATTACGTTTAAATTCCCAAAAAATTGGGGAAATTAGGGTTAGCACGTTTGACGTATTTGTGACCCTATTTTGTGACTATTGACAGGACGAGAGACGCCTGAGACGGTTGAGGAGCGCACGGAGTGCGATTGACACTTTCTGATTCGTGACTGGACTCCTTCTTTTCTTACGAGCATGCCTAACTGCTTTTATTTATGTTTTATGATTTTTAGTATGTTTTTATGCTTTTTAATGATGTTATATATGGTTTATATACTTGCACGTTTTTCGAGACATTTACGGGTTTTCGCACGTTTTTCGAGAAAAAACTTGATTTCTGATTTTAATGCTATGCTTTTGGGATTTCAATCTATAATTGTTTTTCCGATGGTTATAAATGGATTATGAGACATGATTTTGGTAATCACGGTTTGGTTTTAAAATCGGATTTCGAGAATCGAGTTTTGGTTTTAACGTTGAAAAGTGAAATTCCGGATTTGGGTTCGGAATGACGGTTCTGAATGCCGGAAGGGCATCAGACCGGTGATTTCGGATTCGGGTTTGGATATGGATTTAGAATTTGTTTTCAATCGGTTTTGGATTGGATTTGCTGAATCTGGATATTGGGTTTAAAGACCCGGATTCTGATGGACGGGGGACGGGCCCGGATTGAGTTTAAAGACTCGGGAGTTTAAAGACTCGGATATTTACGATATTAACCCCGTAGGCCTATTGAGTTTAAAGACTCGGGTGTTTAAAAACTCGGATTACATTTGAGGCCAGGTTTGAGTTTAAAGACTCGGATCGACCCAGCAGGTTTGATTGGACTTTGACATTTGTGGATTTGGTTTTTATGATACGATTTTAGCATACTTGTTATACTATTTTATGTTGTGGTTTTCTGATAACTCGTTAGGCATGCATACTTTATTTTAAAATGGAGGGAAAAATCTTGTTGTTTACTTACAGCTGTTTGTTCTTAACTCGTGTTTAAAACTTTTATTTCTCTTTAGTCCACTCACATTTTTCTGGTTTTAATTTACCCTCCAGGTCGTGGTGATAGCGTTGGGGTGAACGTTGAGGCAGGGAGCGAGGCATAGAGCTTTACAACGTTCTTCCATTGCGAGATTAGCCTAGTAGGACTTTTGTGCCTGTTTTGTATAACGCTATGCTCTGTATTACGGTTGTATTATATTTTCTCCCTTGTCTGATAGTTATGCTTATGGTTATTTTGCGGTTCTTTTGGTATTTTAAGTGTGATTGTCAGACGGGAGCAGGTTTCGTCCCGGATATCGAAGTGATATTTGGGACGGGTCCTGACATGTCCACTCACAGCTTTTAATGTTTTGACTGCCCTTCAGGTTGACAGCGAAGGACTCGTAGAATCTTTGGTCGAGGATATAAGCCCCAACCCTCTTATCTTCCACTTTCCTATTCAGTGGGCTACCATGTCATTGATCACTTATAAACAATTTTCTAAGGCCAATTTTATACTTTGCTATACTGTTTATACAAAAATAGTTGGTTGTGAACCTTGTTGCATCAGGACGAACCAATTCTACTTGACAAAAATCATGCATCTGAGCTAGTAATCATACATGATTATAAATGTAGTTAGTTACCTTTCTAGCATTTTTTATGATGATTGACATTATCTCATTCTTCCCAATATCTTCAAATATTAGATATATACAATGGGCTGCACAAGGAGTCCAATAGATAGGATACGTCTTTATCATTTTTTTTCCAGCCTTCTTAAAGTTTGACCCATTATCAGTAACGATTTGTACAACATTTTGCACTCAAACCTCCTGAACAACTTCCTTCAACAAATTTTTGTATGTACAAATAGTCTTTACTGCTCTTGAGAGAATCAACTGACCTGAAAAATACAGTTGAACCCTTACTATATACCATGAAATTGATTATGGATAACTTCGTTGGACCAGTCCAGCCATCACACATTATGGTACATCCATAAGTTTCTCATTATCTCTTTTGTTGCTCCACATACGCCGTCATATCTTCATACTCCATATAAAGATATTTATTTTTCACTTCATATGGAGATGGAGTGGTCACGCCTTCACCTGCAAACCAAAACATAAGTTAGCATTTAATGATATTTCATTATATAAATAAAAATCTACCATAAATAAATTTATTATAATACCTGATCATTGAGTTTCAATAATCATATTCTTAAAATGATGAGAGTTGGTTTGTTTGGAGCCACGCCTTCATATATAAAAAATTTGTTTATATATCGACCCAACTTCTCTTTCGTCCCTTTCCACATAGATTTTACAATCTTTTGTTGATTTCGTGTGGTTTTGTAGAGTTTTGGTTCTGGAGGAATTGGAAATGGACCACGCAAACTTTGTGACTGACGCATCTGTTGAGGTTGTTGACGACTGCTACTTATTTCTTGAGCACCACGCAGGGTACGAACTCCATAAGTGTCAACACTTGGTCGTGTCTCATATCTCGATGCATTTACAGCAGAGCGATATGTTGCTCTCTCAGATTTATGCAAATCTGTAGGATAAGCGAATCCATCATCATCTTCTTCATCCTCGTTATCATTAATTTGAATGCTCGTTTGATTGTCTAGTAGATCTTCTCTCAAGCCAGCTCGTATGTTCTCACCAATCATATTCTTATTCTGTTTAGCAATATCTTTACTTTTGATCCATACTTTTACCTCATCCCTAATAGCTTTAGGTTCATCTTTATATTTTTGAACATTTTTTTCGGATCAAAACCTGCTAGATGAAACTTTAATTGCGTTATGCCTTCGCTCTAGAACTGAATTTAACAAAATGAACATATGACACCGTTTTTATTTTCAGGAATTGCAACGCCATATTTTCATGCTGGGTCAATTCGTCCAAGTCTTGAGCAGCTTTCACTTGCATTTCCACTAACTATATGCCGAAGTTTAATTTACATGAAAAATAATTAGATTTTGATAATAACAAATAATAATATGTCGAAATCTAATTTACATGAAAAATAATTAGACTTTGATAATAACAAATAATAATAATAAAATGAAGGGGGTAAAGGAACGAATGAAAATGAAGTTATAATGCAAAACGCACCGTCCTACCCTAAAACAATTAAGGTTTCCGGTCTGTTTCCATCCGATCTAATTCTGAACATATGAAAAATAAAAGCAAACCGATTTTGATCAAGTTCGGTTCAATTTTCTGTTTTTGACTTAATTTTCACTCCAGTTCGGTTATTCTTTATGCGGATCGGATTCATATGCGGTTTCATTGTTCGAACCAATTATCAACCGTAGTGCCCATGACAATTATGAGCTCCCACGATTATAAATGTACTTGCATGATAAAATTAGTTAGCTTCAAATTACCGTGCAGATCGATGCCAATAATACAATGAAATCAAACTTACCAATTTATATCACTTTAATTTGCGGCAAATGTATGGTTCGCAAAGAATTGAGTTTAATTATGAAGTAATATGAAGCTTCCCATGCATCTATTTACTAGGAAATATATGGTGGTAGGTGGTAGGTGGTAGCTAGCTGGGTTGATTTGCAAGGTCGACCACAATGACACTGATGTTGTCTTTGCTTCCCCGAGCCATGGCTAGGTCAGCCAACACAGCTGCTGCCTCAGAAGTCAGGTGACTGCTGCTTCCAACACGATCATCTTGGTGTATGGAAATTCTCCTTACTCGGCCACGGAGACACTTGTTCACCACCTGACACGCCATGTCGTTGGAGACAACATCCCACACACCATCACTTGCAAGGATGAGGAACTCATCATCCATGTCCCTTCGTTTAGTCACCCTTACCTCTGGTTTTGATATCACATATGGCCTCAGGTATTGATCACCTACATACACGATTAATATGCAACCACAATGTAATATTAATTCAATTATATATTCAATAAATTGATCACTACGTATATTAATGGCTTGTTCGGTGATTGCATTGAACAGATCATTCATTCAAACCTGTATATGGAACTTGATGAATTTTTCATTGCAAGAGAATGAGTGCATAGAGATTAAAAAAAAATGCCAAAACGGTTAAGATTGTGTCGAAGGTCAAGCTCACAAATTAAAATGGTGAAACTATGAGATTGCCCTTGCACGGATGTAATGCATTAGTTACCTACAATAGTAAGAAAATAATATATCACATGGAACCCAAAAAGAGATATCCCCGCCCCCTAATAAGATCTTTCATTTCTTTAGGTGACATTTACAACACTGTTTGATGAAGAAAATTTAACCTACTAAACGTAGTAGCTAAATCTAAAATTTAGCTACAGTATTATAGGTGGCAATGTTGGGCTGAGTGATACGTCGGTCGTATAATGTAGGTGGTCATGGCGGTAGCTTGGTAGGAGATGATGGTGAGGGACATGATGATACCATGATGGTGGAGACGATGGCGGCGGACATGACAAACAGTACGGGAAACGATGGTACAGTTACTTGCCATATATAAATGTGTAAGTAGGAGTGGCGAGGTGCACATTGTCGTTATTTTCCGTTCTTGATGTTTTGAAATGTAACAATTATAAGAAAAAGTCTCACATTAAACTTGTAAATTTTTGTGCTTGCTAATCTAAACAAAAGAAATGGTTCTCGACCTAGCTTGAAAATTAACTTTTTAATAAAAAAATTTGACCAAATTAATTAATTCTGAGTTCTAATCCTCTAAACGGGGTAAGCAATCAAATGCAGGCTTGGTGAATGTTGGAATTGTTTTTAGGTTGATTGTAATGGAACGCACGTTAAAGAGAAATAGTTATTTAAAGAGAACTGCCACTAGACTACAGTTTAATAGGTAATTAGACCAGGGAATTTTTTTTTTTTGGCTTTTTGAATTATATAATACTTCGAGGATAATAATTGCATTTTCGTATCACCTTTTTTATTTAGAGTAAATCATTGTTACATCCTTAATAATTTTTAGTTTTATTTAAAACCTTTAATAATTGTATATTAAACAAAATAAGACCTTACTTCAAATTTTTTTTATTCAAAAGCCCCTAAACAGAAATTATAAGTAAGAAATTCCACATGTGTCTTTTTTTGTCTTTTTTTGTCCTTTTTACCCCCATGTGCCCCTTAATGTTTGATTTCTTTGACCTCTTGGAGCATTTATTATATTATACATATAATAAATATTATATATATATATTGTATATAGTTACGATTGAATTTTTTTCTAGAAAAAATAAAATAAAATCCGTATTGTCTGGGGTTCAACGATAGGGTATAGAATTTTTTTTTTTTGTTGAGCCGGGGGGGGGGGAGAGGTTGGTGGGGTGGAGATGGTGGTGAAAACTCGTACGACATAGGATTTAATTCTTGAATTTTGGTACAAAATTCAAGAATTAAACCCTAAACTATACGAAATTAATCAAATTATTTAATATCGGAAGATAAAGAATTTTTAAATTTAAAAGTATTTTTGAAGAATTACTGCTTTTAATTATCTTACTTTAAGTTAGATTAGATATTCATATTATTTTTAAAATGCTCAAGTGAAAAAAATATATATAAATAGGAGTAATATTTTAATAATCCTCAATATAATCTTATAATAAAAAAATAAAAAGTAATGTTGAAATCATGATAAATTTTGGTAAGTGATTTTTAGATTGTTGTTGGATTAGTTTACAATTAGATGGCATTAGTTGTAATTTATATAAAAATTATAGTCTATTTTAAATTGTATAGTCATTTGATTAGTCAAAAGACCTATGAGTTTAATTTTTCTATATGCAAGTTTTTGAATAAATTTATATGTTAGTTGGGACCTATGAGTTAATTGCCCATTTTATTTATCTACTTGTTATACATATCCAAATTATAAATTGTTCAGCACTTAAATGATTTTGTAAGGATAAGCATAAGACCCTTTTAACGAATCATTCATTTCGTTGATACATACAAAAACCCAATGATCTATTTAATTTTGTTGATTATTTGCGTAAAGATCTTTAAATGTTGATTAAAGAGTTGAACTGTTTAGATTAGGATATATATAATGATAAAAAAAAGAAAAAAAAGAAAAAAAAAAGAGAATAAAAGAAAAAAAGAGAGATGATATGAGGAAGTACCATTGTAAGTGCTATCATTGTATAATGGGCAACACTACGTGTTTAAGTAACGTACGTACCAATGGATCTTGAAGTGGCAAGCACCCCTAGAACACGGTTTCCATTCCAATTGATGACCCTTCCACCGGCATCTTCGATTCTTTTCAGCTCATCCACTCTGTCAGGCTACATTCCCATGTATACACATGCACAAATTAAGTACGCATACCATGCATATCCAAGTTAACAAATATTATGAACCAATTTTTGTCAGGCCAGCGATCACATTGAATTGATAAGTTAATACTCTTGATATTGGGGATTATGACACGGGTTCCTCCAGCCCCGTGGTGCCTCGACCAATTTTTGTAATGATGTTTCAATTCATCTTTTCGGCACGCAAATTTGTTCGTAAACATGTGGATCATCACTTGACTTTTTGATTAATTCAGTCATATTATGTTCTAAACCCAACATCGATTCATCAACAAATTTCGGCCCCTATACGGCTAGACAACAGTTTTAGATATACTTTCTTCTTAATTTTATGTGAATTTTATAGCTAACTGCAAATTCTAATTCAGCGAATTAATGCTCCTAGGGTTTGTTTGTCCTCATCATACCAGAAGAAAAAAATGAAAGAAAACGAATTTAAATTTGTTACCTTGTGATCATTAGACAAGGGCAATGCAACACCACCTCGAGACAAAACAGCCCTACAATCTCCACAATTGGCGACCACCACCTCCTCCTCCGTCACCACCGCCACCAACGCCGTAGATCCCATGGTCCTGGTCCCCACAATATCACTCACCTCCGCATCCATTGTACCAAAACACCCCTCCATCACCCTCTCCCAATCCACCTCTTTCTTATCGTTAATTTTTTCCATTTCCAGCCCCTCCGCCACCACCTCATGCATCCTATCCCTGCATGCCCTCGCCACGTCGGGCCCACCGTGCCCATCATACACCCCGTAAAAGTCAAACTTCCCACACACTGATCCGTTGACCCCAAACCCTACCTCCGCTCTCACCGCATCTTCCATCTCCTTCCTCCTCCCCTTCACCGACACGACACCGCAACCACCCCTCCTCAACGCCCCCGAACGCTCACCACTCTTCTTCCGTTTCTCGTCTGACCCGCCACCGGAACTACTCGACAACACGACGTCGTTTTCCGGGGAAGAAAACGACACCGACACTATCTTCATCGAACTCCCACCGACATCTTTTTCTTCCTTTTTCAGCTCTGAGGTTTCATTCTCGTGTCGATGATCTCCGATCCCTTGTTTTAGGTCGGCGCCAGGGACCACCTGAATCTTTGTTTGACATGTGTACTTCAGTCGCCGGACTCTGACTCGCTTTCTGGTAGCGTCCTTGCTTTCGATAACAAAGCTCTGTTGTCGGGTCTCTCCGCCGGCGGAGTCGAACATCATTTACCACTGATTGAAAGTGAATGCTTCCTCAATCTCAAGCCTCTGCCTTCCTCTCATATGCATGAAAAAGCAGAGAGACGCGCGACAACCGACTTCTCGAATAGAGTGTAACGTAGACAAGTGTCGAGTTTCAGCCGTTGATATTTCGTGGCCGTTGGATGTGCGCCAGACGTGGTTAATCGACCATTGAATTGGATTTTGAGAGTGGGACGTGGACGGTTGAGATAGAGTCCTGGACACGTGGAGCGAGAGGCATGGGCGTGGCAATGATTCGGATTTGGTGGAAGATCTTTGTGCAGGTTTGGGCTCACTTGCGGTCTCTACTGAAATTAAGTACGTGGCGCGTCGTAAGGCGATCCGGTGCCTCTTTTTACTTTTCTCTATCTGTCTGTTTCGGCTCCATGACAAGAATATTGACCTGTGAAAGTTGAAGCGACACGTGTTGCAGTTGGACCTCGTACTTTGCGCTCTTGCCGATTATCGTGTCAGGCATTGAAAGACGTAATAAGTGGAAATTATATTTATTATGAATTTAGTGGTTAAATTTTTTTTTATATATAAAGAGTATTTAAAGCCATGAAAAAAAAAATTAGTATTTAAAACATCTTAAGCAGGATACTTAAATTTTTAGGTTAAATTTTAGTTAAGTAAATTACAACGCTTTTTTTGTAACAATTCGTCCCGGAAGCCGGGATTAGTAGACTGATTAAGGTGTGATTAGTGAGGTTAATCGGTGCCCCTGGTTTGGGCAAAAGCGTTGACTTTTAGTTCGGGTGGTCGGATGGATTTTGACTAGTGACCAGGACGTAGTTTAGGACGTCACGAATCCATAGGCATGTGGCACGCCCGATTTCGACATCCGAGGAGGAAGTTGTGATGTTCGGAAGGTTGAAGGCATAACCATAATTTGAGTAAATTAAGGGGAATAGTTGACTTTTCGTAGAAACGGGTTTTGGTACGTTGACCTAGGATGGTTAGGTAGATCTCGTCGTCCTGAGTTCGATGACAGGCAGCACGTATTCATCGGACTTACGAGGTGTTAATTACGGGTCTAGAAGGGTAGTGGCAAAACCGTAAAAATGAGTTAAAAAGAAGGGTATTTTGGTCTTTGTGGCACATTGGGATTTGTGCACAGAGGAAAGGAATGGACGGCTGGGATTGGGCCATGTGGGAGTGTGTGGAGTGGATCAACATGTGGCATGTGTGTAGAGGATTCTAGTGGAATCCTGTGCATTCACGGCCCAATTATTTGGGGTGCACCCGTGCTATGCCTTCTTGTTCTTCAACACACAGAGAGAAACAGAGGGAGGAAATTGAGAGAATTGGAAGGGTGATCGTGGCTATTGAGGAGTCCTGGTGAGTGAGTAAGGGACGGGAGAGTGAGAGGAAGCTGGTGAGGTGGTTGAGAGGTGCAGCGGGTGTGTGTGTGTGAGGTGTGAGCCACGGGAACCAGGGAGGAACTTAGGGAGAAAAACAGAGAAGTGGGTGGTGGTGCAGCCGTACTCGATCACTCGAGGTCAAGGGAAGTGCTCAGAGGACGGAGGAAGACAGGAGGAGCCACTACCTCGCGGGTGAGCCCACGGCGGCGACAGGAGGCAGGTAATTTCCTCGTCCCCATTTCGGTACTCTGTTTTCCCGTGGAGGTTCAACGTGAAAGTCGTGGGTCTAGGGTGAGAGTCGAGGGAATTGGAGGTCAGGGCGAGGTTTAGGAGAGTCCTAGGCGTCGACTAGGATGGTCGCCGTGACGGGGGTGTACACGGCGGAGCTCAGACGACAGCAGGCACTCTGGTGCTCTGTTTTGCCGTGATGTTCGAACGGCAAGTCGTGACGATTGGGGCTGAGTCGAAAGTCTAGGAGGGTTGGTTTAGGTTCAGTAAGGTCCAGGGAAGAGTTTGGTGAAGCCACCGTGAAGGGAGGTGAGCTGGGTGGCTGGATCGTGAAGCAGGGGAGTTGGGGCTGTCTGGTTTCGAGTTCAGTCGACGGGCTAGGGACAGTGTCGAGGTGAACGGAGTTGGGAAATCTATAGGGTTGGTCTGGACGATGCTGTTGGTGAAGAAAGGGAGAGAAACCGTGCAGGCACGGCGGTGAACCGCTGACGCCGGTCTGAGTTGCAGGTGACTGTGGCGAACCGGGTTGGCTCGAGGTAGCCGATGCACTGTAGCAGGCGCGTGAGGGCCACGCGCAGCCACTTTAGGCGGCGCGTGGGGGCGCGTGCGGCGGCGATGGGGATAACGGTCAACATAGTTTTTGGTCTAGGAGTTCTGGTGAGTTCAATGGAGTTGGTTTCGAGTCAATCGGACGTCGTTTGAGTTTAGTTCGGCAAGGGTGAAGGTTTAGGGTCCCGGGTTATTACGTTTAGGATTCGGGGAATTTTGAGGGAATTTAGGTGAACTTTCGTGAACGTGTTAGTGACGTAATTTGGTGATTGTGAACAGGATCGGGATTTCCCGAGGAAGCCGAGGAACATGCTGGACGTTCGGGACACGAGTAGGGCTCAGTACTGTGAGTGGACCCTTTCCTTAAACTTCAGCATGTATACCTGTTTTCTATAATTGTTTTATGGTTTTAATCATTATTCTATGTTTATCGAATATGTTTTGGTTGATTTTACATGATTGCATGCCTTTCGAGGAAGTTCGGTTTTAGCACGTTTTACGAGAAAGTGGTTGGTTTCTGAAAGTGATGCTATGGTTTTGGGATTTCAATTAATAAGTGGTTTTCATTGATTCTAAAGGGCTTATGGAACATGATTTTGATGATTAAAGGTTTTCGGTTTTAAAATTGGATTTCGGGAAACGAGATTTGGTTTGAAAGTTTGAAAGTGGGTTCCGGATTTGGGTTCGGAATGACGGTTCTGGATGCCGGAAGGGTATCGGACCAGTGATTTCGGATTCGGGTTTGGATGTGGATTGGTAAATGGTTTTCAAATGATTTTGGGATTGGATTTGCTGGATCTGGATATTGGGTTTAAAGACCCGGATATATGTGACGGGGGACCGGCCAGATTGGGTTTAAAGACCCGGATTGAGTTTAAAGACTCGGGAGTTTAAAGACTCGGATATATTGATTTCGCCCGTAGGCCTTGAGTTTAAAGACTCGGGAGTTTAAAGACTCGGGTATGATTAAGGCCTGGATTGAGTTTAAAGACTCGGGAGTTTAAAGACTCGGATAGGTCCAGCAGGTTTGATCGGGAAATGAGGATTTGAGTTTTATGGTTTATACTTCGGGTTTTGATACTCATGCCATGTTTTCCATAACTGTTTTATAGTGTTCCTGTTTCTTATGATGTTTTGTGATGTTTTGTGAACATTGATTTATAACTGTGTTAACAACTGGTGATTATGCATGTAGTTTTCAAAACGGAGGGTTAAACGCGGTTTTTGATAAATGGTTTTAGAAACCTTTCTGTTATTATGGTCCACTCACATCTTCGGTTTTAACTTGCCCTCCAGGTTGTGGAGTTAGTGCGGGGTCTTGACGTCGAGGCAGAGTCCGAGGCATAGAAGTGACGTGAGGGATCCCGGAATAGTTTAAAGTCTTCTGTGTGCGTGTAATTTATCGTTCTTTTTATTTCCCTTGTATTTCCGTACTATGCTCTGTAAATGCTACCTTCGGGACATTGTGTTTATTACTCCTGCGTCTGACTGGGTTTGAGTGCGTTTTTACTTGAGTGTTGTGTCGGGGAGTCAGATGGGAGCGGGATTTACCTCGGGTTTTGGGGTGAAACCGGGGTGGATCCTGACAATTTTGACAGTGTTTTTTTTTTTGACAATTTGTAAATATTTTATTATTATTTTAAATCTTTATTATATTAATTTTCTTTTCTATTTGCTAAGTTTTTTTTAATTATAAATTAGGAGAAATTTTTAAACTTTTTTTATATAATATATTATCGAAATTAGAATTTAAAATTAATTATTTATAAACCAATATCAAAATCAACTAAACTAAATATATTTAACTCTTATATGTTAAATTTAAACATTCAAAATCCCTAAAATATAAAAATTCTAAAATAATAAACAAAATAAGTACTTTACTAGAATCCTTTATTTTTGAAATCAATAAATTAGATTAGTTATTTTTCAACAATAACCTAAGAATTTCAAATTACATAATTACTCATAGAATCTCTTCAAATACCGTAATTACTTATACGTTCTTTCTAATGGCTTGTACTTATTCTATTTAATATTATATTAAATATTATTTGTGTATGCAAAATAATTTGTAAATTTAGAAATTATATGTAAAATGAACGTTTTGCCACTGTTCAGGGTAAAATGTTGACTTTTGACTCGAAACACTATTTGGATGTGGACCCTTGAACATTACGTAAATCACGTCACCTCGAATCCATAGACAGGCAGCATGCTGGAATCGGAGGTTCGGAACGGAAGTTACGGGCCACAGATTATGAGGGATACTATTTCGTTTTTCGAGATTCAGGCCAGGTGGAATAATTGGATTGGTCAGCTGGGATCTTGGACCAATCAGATGAGTGACAAGTGTTACTCATCTAACTGGCCCAATAACCCAAAAGCCTAGATGCATGAATCTGCCTTCTTTCTCCTTGTTCTCATTCTTTCCCGTGAGCAACCATTGCAACCATTTTTGCAGCAAACACCCCGACCACCTTCCTCATCTGCTGCTTCATCTCTAACCCAGATCGATCACACACCCTCACCAGAACATCATCTTCATCATCATCGTCATCACCATCTTCGCCGTTGCCCTCTGAAAACCCGAACATGGCTCGGACCCGCGACGGACAAACGAACCCACATACCCCAAACTGTTCGAACCCACTCCTGTACTTCGAGCTAACGCCAAACTAGGACCTCGAGGAGCCTTGGACGACCAGCAGGAGACCACGACGGCAACGCGGCGGAGGTAAGTTGAAAAACCCGAAACTCCCCTGGTTTTTCCTAGTTTCGAAAACCCGATCTTGACTTGTAGAGGGTCGTCTCGTTTGTGTAGTCATATCCTAGGGACAGAGACGTGATTGTGGTGGCCGGTTTCGAGGTTGGACACTGCCTAACGCGAAGGAGAAGACGACCAGAAAACAGAGCCGCGAATCTTCGAGCTAGAGGTAGTGTTTCTGATCCTTTTCGAGTTTTTAGGTTTACAGACTTGTAGGGTAGACTTAGACAAGTTCTTAGGACCAAAGTTCGTTGAAAATGGTGGCCGGAATGGGAAATGCTGGTCGGGTTCTGGCCGTAGGTCACGGCGGCCCGGTTACTGGTTTTTCAGTAAATACCAGCCGAATGAAAGTATAGGGTTTCGGTAGGGGACAACCGAATGACAAGGATGATGATGTCATCATGCTGACGTCATGATGATGTCATCATGTCAAATAAGTCAGACCAGTGATCAACCTAGGAGTGCCACGTTTGACCTGACACATGTCAGGGATGATGTCATGCTGAAGTCAACAGTGACGTCATGCTAACGTCAGCAGCGGTGTCCACGTGTTGACCAGGCGCGTGTGAACAGTATTTTTGGTGGGGCTGGTACCATTTTCAAGGTTTCGATGATACGGATCCAATGGCGGTGGTTTCGTGTCGATCAGAGATCGTTTTGTTGGTCAAATTGAAGGATTTAGCCTCGGGAAGTGTGTTTGGGACGCGTTCCCGTGCCGGTTTTGTTCTAGGGTTGGATGTTAGACCAAGTAGGGTCAATTAGTGACCTTTGGATGTGTTTGGACAGGTTTAGACGGTTCGTTGAGCAGCAAGGACCGTGTGTGAGTGGGTTGTTTGAGAGGGGTTAGCCCTGAGGGACAGCCCGCTATCAGGTGTGCAGGTGTGGATGATACCCCCAAGGAGGGTCAATGATCTGTGGGTCATTGACCTGGGTGGACCCTGGGGAGACTTGAGATTTGAGACCCCGGGTGGTAAACGTAGCCTTAGGACTGTGACATGATTTGGGCATCGGGGATGCCAGACATCAGGGATATTGGGGTTAGGTTGTATAGTGCACTATATTATGATTACTTCCTTATGCTGGTTATATGATTTTATGATCCTATGTTTTGACTAAATGCATGCAAGTTTCTAAACGGAGGGGTAAAACCTTATGATTATTATATTATTATTAAACTGGATTTGGAAATATTGTTTATTTTTGGCTTACTCACTCTTTACTGTTTTATTGACCCCTTCAGGCCGTGCAGTCGAGTTAGAGGAGGAGGACCCGGAGTCCGAGGCATAGTTTCCTTGTTACGCACCTGTACACCCTGTTTGGGTAGGTTGAGCACCGTTTTGTAACCCGACTTTGTGCTCGCTTTTTGTATTGTACTATCCCTGGTCTAACAATGTAGAACTCTAGGGTTGCATGTTAAGGGTATTTCTGGTATTTTAGAGTCGAAGTCAGATGGGAGCAGGGCACATCCCTGGTAGGTCCCATAGGGGATCAGGACGAGTCCTGTCAGACGTATTACACGACTTGCTCAGGGAAGTATGCTTCAATTAGCAAGCATTATCAGTAACTACTTATCGGACACACAAGTTTACTTCCTCAGAGAAGTATGCTCCGATTGGAAATTTCTATTAGTAGCTACCGATCAGACGCATAACTAGATTTCCTTAGAGAAGCATGCTTCGATCGGAAATTGCTATTTGTAGCTACCGATCAGACGCATTACTAGACTTCCTCAGAGAAGCATGCTCCGATTGGGAATTGCTATTAGTAGCTACCGATCAGACGCATTACTAGACTTCCTTAAAGAAGCATGTTCCGATCGGAAAACACTATCAGTAGCTACTGATCGGACGCACAAGTTTACTTCCTAAGGGAAGCATGATCCATTTGGAAATTACTATCAGTAGCTACCGATCATATGCATTTTTGGACATTCTCAGGGAAGCATGCACCGATCAACAAACGTTAACAATAACTACCGAACAGACGCACGAGTTTACTTCCTCATAGAGGAATGCTCAAATTGGCAATTGCTATCAGTGGATACCCATCAGATGCATTACTCGACTTTCTCAAGGAAGCATTCTCCGATCGGCGGACACACGAGTTTACTTCATCATGGAAACAAGCTCTGATCGACAATTGCTATCAGTAGCTACCGATCAGATGCATTACTCGAATTCCTCAGGAAAGGATACTCCGATCGACAAACGTTATCAATAGCTACCGATTAGACACACAAATTAACTTCCTTAAGGAAGCATGCTTTGATCGGAAATTACTATCAGTAGCTACCGGTCGGACACATTACTTAACTTCCTCAGGGAAGCATCCTTCAATCGAAAAATGCTATTAATAGCTACCGATCGGACGCACGAGTTTACTTCCTCAAGGAAGCATGCACTGATTGGAAAACGTTACCACTAACTACCAATCAGACGTTTTACTTGACTTCAATGCTCCTATCGGTAAACATTATCAACAGCTACCGATCAAATGCCAACATGATAAAACATTCACTCTTTTTTTTCACTCTCGCCAAGATGACTCTTACTCCAATGACACACCAGACACTTGTAATAATGACATTGAGCTTCTTGAGGGGCACTTTCTTAGTCAAGAACTTGCAGGACTAGGCGGTATACCCCTCTATCGGTCGACACATATTAGCCAAATTTATAAGTCCTCAATCGAGGAAATCCACCTCAACTATCAACGACTTAGGGGACTTCCGTTGATACCAAATTGACTGATCAGGCCAGACCCAGAAGATCACTTGGATCAACTCCAATGTCCATGCCTAAATCCCATGAACAAGGCCCATGCCTGATGACAGGACCCATCCCGACTACCTATTGGTAATCGTGCATGTCTCTGACAAATACACAACAATATACCAGACCAGGGATAAAGAAACATACATATACTGTAATTAAACCAGTTCCAACCAGTTAATAGTAAATATAGAGTAATCATGACTATACAATATGTTACAACAACAAAAGGACCTACTCTGATAAAACAAGAGTAAATGACAGCGGATATGATATGCCCCTCTTCGTAGACTAGCCCAATGCCTATGCAAGCGGCCTGGTGGGTCAGTAAAATATCAAAAGTGTGAGTGGATGAAAATAAATAATTTCTAAACTCAATTTTCGAAATCAATAGTTTACCCCTCCGTTTTGTAAACATGCATGCATAGTTAGTAAAAAATCATTTCTTGTAAGTAAAAAATCATTTCAGATAAGTTGGTTCGCTTGGTCGAGTTGGGGTGACCGTTTGGGAACTGTCAGGATAAGTTGGATTGGTAGGTGATGGACACGGGGTAGGAGACCCAGGTGGGAGATCAGTTGGATTTCCCCCAGTAAGTTGCAGACGTACTAGATTCGGAATTTCGGGGACAAAATTCTTTAAGGGGGGGAGATTTTAAAGACCCATCTCGGAAATCGAGATTAGAACAGTGATTAATGACAGATGAGTGAAGTACATCGGTGATTAGTTGGGTGATTTCGGACGGACGGTGAGAAATGACGGTTTTGCAATGGGCAAAATGTTGACTTTTAGTTCGGGTGGTTAAACGGACTTTGGCCGATGATTGTGACATAGTTTGGGACATCACGAGTCCGTAGACAGATGGCACGTCCTATTCCGACATTCGAGGACGAAGTTATGATGTCTGAAGATCGGGGGTATTTTGGTAATTAGTTGAAAATGGGCAAATGGTTGACTTTTTATACGACAAGTTATTTTTACGTATTTCGAGGACCGTTAGGTAGGTATCGATCCCCTAAGTATAATGACAAGCAGCACGCTGTCATCGGACGTCGGACGGTTTCGTTATGAGGCTAACTACGCGAGGGGTAAAATGGTAATTTGCAAGGATAAGGGCAAATTGGTCTTTTTGCTGTGCCCAGTTACAAATGGACATGTGGATGTCCTTGGGAATTGTGCCCACAGAAAATTGGACACCTGGCTACCTTTGGATGGGTGTAGAAGCCTCAGCACCGTTTCTATTTGTTTTTAAAATTGTGGTTGCACGATCATGGGACTAAAAACAGAGAACAAAGTGTGTGTGTGTGTGTGTGTGTGTGTGGGTGTGTGTGTGTGTGTGTGTGTGTGTGTGTGTGTGTGTGTGTGTGTGTGTGTGTGTGTGTGTGTGTGTGTGTGTGTGTGTGTGTGTGTGTGTGTGTGTGTGTGTGTGTGTGTGTGTGTGTGTGTGTGTGTGTGTGTGTATGTGTGTGTGTGTGTGCGTGCGCGCGATTGTGAGAGCCCAAACCTCTTCCTATTGTCTTTGTTGTCTGAAGTGAAATGGAAGAGGAAGGTTAGATGAAGTGGTTGGTGGTGGCACGGCGGTCCACGACAACAGGTCGAGACAAGGACCCTGTGAAACCGTAAAGTCCTGTTTTTCAATTAAAAATGACAAATCGTGTTCACATGGGTTCTGATCGATTTAGTTGATGGGAAGCTGTTGCTAGAGGTTAAGGGAGTCGAAGGAGCCTGGTTTTGAGGCTTAAGATGGACGGTAAGGTGTGTTGCATGTGAGATTCGATTTTTCAATCATAAATGGTGAAGTTCGATTTACTGGTTGTTAATTGTCTTGATTCCTTAGGTGAGATTCTGAGGGTGACTAGGAATTGATCACACTTGGAGGGAAGGCCAGAGACGGCCTGTGGTGACCAGAACCAGAGAAGGACCATGGCCGGTTCACCATTCGATGTTGGGAGGTAATTCTAAGTCTAAACTCTCAGTTTTAAGGCCATAGGTAATTAGATAATGAAGAGATGAACCTGTAGGAGATGGAAGGAATGAAAACGGACTAAAAGTGGATAAGATAGAACGATGGACCGTGACCGCTAGTTCGGCTGGACCGGGCCGGTTCGAACCAGTTTAGACCGGGCTTGGTAGAGGTTGAAGGAGATTAACAGTAAGGCGCGTGGCTCCCACGCGCAGCCCCTTTGGGCTGCGCGTGAGGGCGCGTGGTCCCTCTGATGGGGAAGTGTTCAACATGTGAAATGATGTAATCGATGTAACGAATATTTTGGGGTTGGTTTCAAATCAATCGGACATCGTCTCGATATGTTTCGGGATGTCCGAAGATTTTAGGATAAGTTTAAAAATAGTTAAAAATTCGAGAAAATTACGAGGCTTTAATAGAAGCTTAATGAAGTAGTTAATGACCTTATTATGGGATTTGGACAGGTTCGGGAAAGCCGGTGATAGTGGATTAGCCGAGAAAGTGAAATTGCACGTGTATCGAGGTGGCGACTCGAATGGTCTGTGAGTGGACTTTTCTTTCTAACTTATGATGCATGCATAAATGTTTTATATGTTTTCTATATGTGATTTCAATGTTTATGATATGATCTTGATGATTTACGGTTCTACACATATTTCGAGATATTTACGGAATTTCACACTTTACGAGATATGCTTTTATGCTATGATTTGATAATGGTTTCGATGATACGATTTTGGGATTTGAAATATGATTTGATTTCAATGATTTATAATGGATTTTGGAAATGTGATGTCAGGCTGGAAGCCCTATTCATAAAAGTAATTTCGAGAACTGAGATTTCGGATTTTGGAATCGAATTTTGAAAATATGATTCCTGATTCGGTTTTAGAGCTTGAAAGTGAATTTTTAGATTTGGGTTCAAAATGATGATTCCAGATGCTAGCTTATGAAATCATGATTGCAAAATTGGATATGGATTTTCAATGATTTTCAGTTTGGTTTTGGGTTTAAAGACCCGTTGAAACTTGATTTTGGGTTTAAAGACCCAAGTATGGCTGGATTTGGTTTTGAGTTTAAAGACTCGGTTGATTGATGACGGGGGAGGGCCCGAGATTGATATGTTTTGAGTTTAAAGACTCGGTTATTGTGATATCCTCCGAGGCCTGTTGATTGTGTTTTGTGTTTAAAGACTCGTTGATATCCCGGGAAGGCCTGATTATGCGCATGTGTTTTGAGTTTAAAGACTCGACTCGTTTGAGATCCAACCGCTTGATTGATTGATGTTTTACTTTGGTTTTTCATTGGTTTTCAGATGTTTTCGGTTGTGGCCCGGATGATGTGGATTTAATGAGTTTTGGGATGAGTTCTCGTACTTTGATAAGGATTTATGATTTTGGGTTGAGACCCTGGAACTGAATTACGGATTTAAGAAAAGGAAATGATTCCAGTTTTCATTGATGGTTTTCTTATCTTGGATATGAAATGTTTTTATGAAAAGGTTTTCATATGCATGCATTGGTTTTACGTGGAGGGTATAAATGTAATTTCTTATAAACTGTTTTCTGAACGTATTATTTATTTTTGTCCTCTCACAGACTTTTTATGTTTTTGATACCCTCTAGGTTGATGCGGTGCGGGCTGTTGTTAGAGAGACGAAGACATCAAACACGAGATCCACAATAATTTTTGCGCACTCTAGGAAGTCCAGAAGTTTTTGGACGGTTCGTCTGGGAATCCCTTATTCAGCTTACGTGTTACATGGAGGTTGGACGACAGTTTAGCTCTCGTGTCACACGTAAGTTAGACGGGAGCATGAATTAGCCCTTAATCCCGGGGGTCATCGCCAGTCAACGGTGGTCAACGCCGGTCAATGCTAATGTCAGCCTGACATCTGATAGGTTTAACAGCTCCTGACAGCCTGCCACGTCAGCTACCACATCAGCTCTAACACTTCTGACACCATGTCTAACATGACCCACCCCTAATCCCCCTAGATTAAGGGCTAATTCCTGCGCCCGTTTAACTTACGAATGGCACGAAGGCTAGACCGACGTCCAACCTCCATGTGACACGTAAGTCGGACAAGGGATTTTCCAACGCACCGTTCCAAACTTCCGAACTTCCCAGAGCTCGCAGACTCTACTGTGGTTCCCGTATATGATGTCTCCGTCTCTCTCGACCAACAGCCCGCACCGCAACAACCTAGAGGGTATCGAAAACATGAAAAGACTATGAGTGGACAAAAATAAATAGTAATTTTAGAAAAAACAGTTATCATAAAACACAATTTATACCCTCCACGCAAAAACCAATGCATGCATATAACATCCATGTTATGAAATCATTTCATATCCAAAGCCATCAATGAAACCTAGAATCATTTCTTTTCTCAACCCGAAATTCAAATCCAGGGACTCAGCCCAAAATCATAAATCAATCTCAAAGTACGGGAACTCAGCCCCAAACTCATCAAATCCAATTCATCCAGGCCACTGCCCAAAACATCTGAAAACCAGTGAAAACAGCAATCATACGAGTTGTTGGATATCAAGTGCGCCCGAGTCTTTAAACTCAACACCATGCGCATAATCAGGCCTTCCCGGGATATCAACAAGTCATTAAACTCAAAACACAATCACAGGCCTCGGGGGGTATCATAACCGAGTCTTTAAACTCAAAACATATATCGAGTCTTTAAACTGAAAACAAATCAATTTAGGGCCCTCCCCCCGTCAATCAACTGAGTCTTTAACTCAAAACCAGATCCAGCGTTTTTTTTTTCCGGGTCTTTAAACCCAAAACCATTTTTCAATCAACAGTGAAAATCATAGAAAATCCATATCCGAATTCACAACAATGATTCCGTAAGCTAACATCCAGAACCATCATACCGAACACAAATCCAGAATTTCCTTTCAAGTTTCAAAACCAAATCCGAAACATCATTTTCGGAATCAGTTCCAAAACCGAAATCTCGTTATCGAAATCACTTGAATAGGGCTCCAAGCCCAAAATCACTTTTCCAAAATCCGTTTTAAATCATATTTCAAATCCCGAAATCCAATCATTAAAACCCTGATCAAATCACAAGAGAAATTGAAACTCGTAAAACGTGCAAATACGTACTTATCTCGAAATCCGTGTAAAACCATAAATCATCAATATCAATTAACAAATATAGAAATCATGTATAGAAAACATATAAAAATATATATGCATCCATCATGAGTTCGAAAGCAAACCCCACTCACAGACCATTAACGTCGTCGCATTGATACACGCGCACTTATGCCGTTCCTGGCTAATCCGCTATCACTAGGTTTCCCGAACCTGTCCAAGTCCCATAATAAGGTCACTAACTACTTCATAAAGCTTATACTAGAGCACCGTAATTTTCCCGAATTTTTAACTACTTTTAACCGAGCCCTAAAACCTTCGGACATCCCGAAACATATCGAGACGATGTCCGATCGACTCGAAACTAGTGCCAAAATGTTCATTACAATGAGTACTTTAAAAGTCGTGTTGGAACCATCCTCAAAAATTGTGCCACACGCCCACACGCGCCGCCCAAAGGGGCTGCGCATGGGCCTCACGCGCGGCTATTGTTCATCCCTATCCTCCCGCCGAACCGGGTCCAGACCAGTTCGGTTCAGGTCGGTCTAATCGAACCGGCGGTCACAGTTCATGGCCATTCCAACCTTCCTTCAACCCGATTTCAGCCCTAATTGATCCTATTCTTTCCTTTATTCCCTTTCCAATCAATCCATAAGTTCGTAAATGAGAAAAACAAGTTAAACCAATATACCTTAATCAAATTGTCAAACTGGTCAAGTTCTTCCTTCGGTTTCCATGGTTTTAGCCATCTCAGGCCGTGGTTCTGGTCCCAATTACTCTCTAGCATCTCCAGGAGCCTCCTCCAAACGACCAATTCGATCAGTACCCATCACAACCAAAGCTACCATTTTTTAAACTAAAACGAAGGTTTCATGGGAAAGGTGCTTACCATTCAACTCAGGCCTCGAATATGGGCGCAAATAACTCCTTAAACTTCCAGCAACTCATTCCCAGTAACAACCACGATCAAACCCCATGAGAACAGGAGTTACCGTTTTTAATTGAAAAACAGGATTTCACGGGCTTGGTTCAGGTTTTCAGCACATCACGCCGTCGTGGACAGCCGTGCCACCATCGTCATCGGCATCTCATCATCCTCAAACTTATTCATTCACCAAACCAAAGCCTCAAAAAGACCAAAATGCCCCTACCTTCTCAAAAATACCATTTTGCTCCTCATGTTCCTAGACCCATACTCGATTCACCCGAAGTCCAATTGACGCATGCCGCCTATCGTTGTATTCAGGGAATCGAGACCTACCTAACGGTCCTCGAATTATGTGAAAAGTCCATATCGTTTGAAAAGTCAATAAATTGCTCATTTTTAACCAAATTGCCAAATTACCCTCAAACTTCCGAACGCCATAACTTCCTCGTCGGATGTCGGAATCGGACGTGCCACCTGTCTATGAACTCGTGACGTCCTGAACTACGTCACGGTCATCGATCAAAGTCTATTTGACCGCCCGAACGGAAAGTCAACATTTTTTCCCATTCCAAGGGTAAAACCATCATTTTGCACCGTCTGTCCGAATTCGTCCAACTAATTACTGATTAACCTTACTAATACGTCATTAATCACTAATCTAATCTCAATTTTCGGGATGGGTCGTTACAATCTACCCCCTTAAAGAATTTCATCCCCGAAATTCCGAATCTCGTACTTCCGTAACTAACTAAGGGAAATCCAACTGATCTCACACCTGTGTCTCTTATCCGGTGTCCAACTCCTACCAATTCAACTTATCTTGACAGTCCCCAAACTGTCACCCCAACTCGGCCAAGCAAACCATCTATCAAGGTTCAGTCCATCTGGCGGATCGTCCATTCTTTATCGGTGTCAACACATTTCCAACTTGTATCCGAGATACCTCTAATGTCTCGCCAGCCGACATTCATGGCTCAACTAATCCTAGGTACGCCACAACACCACTACCACCAATTTCCAACACTTCTGCCTCTTTTTTGAGTCGAGCGTACCTCGTACTAACGTCCCAATTCATCATGTGAGTCTGCTGTCAACAACACAAATCTCAAGTACACCTATTCACAAAACGGAATCTATCGGCCTTAGTACTTATATTCTTCAATATCCATACCATTTCGTACTATTTCCATCAGCGATTTGCACCGACCTTACCGGGGTCATAACGTACTCGTCTATACCCCTAATTCAACCAATCATCTCACTAGTGGTTCCATTAACCACCCACATAGTCAATCTATGGGAACATCATCCACATTCCATACTATTTCTCAATAAATAGACCCTATCATAAACTTGTTTAACCGCAAGCAACCATCCCAATGTTAGGGTCCCACCAACCACTCATAGCTCGAAGCATCCAGCTCATGTCAACACTGAAGCCTGCAATAACCAATCAACCACTCGGGATCATCCTGATTCGGCCCACATGTTCCATCAAAATCCATCATATCGGAACTTACGCTGATCGTCCGTCTATCCACAACATACCTTGGAACTAAATAGATCACCAATACTTTTATCAGAATATCACGCTACACGGCCAAGTACATCGACATGGTTCCGACCATGGCAGAACCAGTACGTACACATTTCAAGTATCTACACCAATTACCACCAACCAAAACCACGGTGCATACCACCAAACTCATGCAACAACCGCCCCATGAATTCCTCAAGTACTTTCAACGATATCCTACGGTAAACCCAACAATCCCATCACATCGGCATCAGCCGAGCTCTACTTCACCCAAAGTCCGTCCAACAACACCATAATGTACCTGTCACTCATGCAATCTCCAGGGTACACAAACATCTTCGTAAGCCTACTGATTACCATCTGTCTATAAATCAAGCACACTTCACTTTTGCAGTCCGTCGGTCTAAGCCGACCACTAGGCTGTACTACAAGTCTTCCGGTCTCCGGGGTCTCCCGGTCAATATGAACTCCAAACATCTCTCAACTACGAATACCGGGCAGACCCAGTACCAGATCTAAGTTCAATATCCGTATGTAGGCTAGATGGACCACCCGCGTCCTACACAACTCCAAGAGGGTCAAGATATCCAACAAATTTTGCTTCTGCAAGACAAAGCAATCCCCTCAATTGGATGTCTAACACATCCAACCTCTGTCCTGCCTAAGATTCTCCTACTCCACAACAACTCAATCTAGAGCCAAAAGCGTTCCAATCCCGATCCACTCACTCCTAAGTGGATCCCACTTCTCGTCCATACAACACTTAGCATCAAACCAACACATCGATCCAAAATACCACACGTTTAGATTGCGAGTTCTCTTCCATAACCTCATATTGATCAATTATAATGACAGGACCCATCCCAATCCCCCCGGGATTAGTGCGGGATGACCCTGCTCCAATTTGACACGAAGTGTCAGACAAGGGATATTTCCGACCTTTTCCCTCTCGGGCTATAAGAGTACGCCAGGATCCGGAGGAGGTATGTGATATCTCGATCTCTGCTACAGTCCACATCCGATGTCAACCTGAAGGGCAGTTAAAACATTAAAAGCTGTGAGTGGACAAAACAAGAGTTTATAAAAACATTTCATAAGAAGACATTTGTACCCTTCATTAAAAAGCATGCATGCATTCGAAAACCGTTTAACCAAAGAAACCATATGTGGGAACTAAGCCCAAAACCAAGATTGAAAGAACCATAATGAAAACGACCATACGGGCCACTGCCCAAATCCATAAGGGACTCAGCCCAAATCATAAGAAACTAACCATATGGGCCGCTGCCCAAAACCTGTGTAAGCGCACATCATACATCATATCATATATCTCATATAGCATACATCATATATACATATAATTCACACAACCAATCCTGTCACGGTTTCCAAAGCTACGCGCATGCTACCCAGGTCTCAATCTGAGTCTTCTCAAAGTCAAGATCAATGTCCCCAGACCACTTGATAGGACCCATCCCAATCCCCCCGGGATTAACACGGGATGACCCTGCTCCCGTCTGACACGATGTGTCAGACAAGGGATATTTTCGACCTTTGCCCTCCAGGGCTATCAGAGTACGCCAGGATCCGGAGGAGGCATGTGATATCTCGGTCTCTGCTACAGTCCACATCCAATGTCAACCTGAAGGGAAGTCAAAACATTAAAAGCTGTGAGTGGACAAAACCAAAGTTTATAAAAACATTTCATAAGAAGACATTTGTACCCTTCACTAAAAAGCATGCATGCATTCGAAAACCATTTAACCAAAGAAACCATATGTGGGAGCTAAGCCCAAAACCAATATTGAAAGAATTATAATGAAAACGACCATACGGAACTCAGCCCAAACCATAGTAAAACCACGTACACGGGCCACTGCCCAAAACCTGTACATATCACATATCATATATCTCATATAGCATACATCATATATACATATAATCCACACAATCAATCCTGTCACGGTTTCCAAAGCTCCACGCGTGCTACCCAGGTCTCAATCCGAGTCTTCTCAAAGTCAAGATCAATGTCCGGAGACCACTGACCCCACCTGAGGTAATAGTAATCATAGCCTTCCTGAGAGTAAGGAACCCAACTGGGGGGTGACTCCACTCAGTCGGTGCTCCGTGACTACTCCGGGGTCCACCCAGGCCAACGACCCTCCCCGGAGGAGATAATAGAAGTAAAGGAAGGTATATGAATACATATATACACATAACGTAAACATTCATGCCCGGATCCCTTGAACCGTCATGATCCATAACATCCGTAACAAGGGTTCATGCCGGTTCCCATAAACGTCGTGAACCAGAATGACCTGACAAAGGTTCATGCTGGTTCCCCTCAACCATCATGAACCACAATGACCTTTCTAGAGTTCATGCTGGTTCCCATAAACCGTCATGAACTTGGAAATCCATCTAGGGTCCCTGACCCGAAATCATCAGTGTAAAACAACTGGATCTCATGCCCGAACATATGACTCAACTGGGCACCGTGCCCGATATCTAAGGGTCAATCACGACTCCGATCATAGTGATGCGTGCAACCATCCATCCAGGACCGCCCTCAATCCTCGTATGTCGCCGTGAACGTATCAACCGACGCGACCACCACAAGATCATGGTGCACTCATCACCGATCGATATCCTGAACCGTCAGCACCCCAAAGTCGAGCCTCCCCAGGCAGCTCGACCACGAATTGTGCATCGTGACCTCTCCGGAAGGAACACATCCTAATCCAGAGGCGAGCGTCGTATCGTCGATCGCCGTGCACATAGCACCCGTCGCGACCACGATTTAGACCCGAAGGTCGTAAATAATGTCATATGCCTGGGACCAAACCAAATGGGCCTTATACCCGAGTTTATTCTTTTGAAATCCAAAACCATTTCATTTAGACCAATAAAGACATACAGACCCGTATAGGCACCGTATAGGATCGAAACCTCGAAATACGTGCCTATACGTAACCACACATCAAAATGCACTCATGGCATCACAAACAAGTATTTAAAACATATAATAAACATTTATGCATGCACCACCTTAGAAAACAAGGTCCACTCACAGACCGTCCGAGCTGCCGCCTCGATTTGCGTGCCGTACGGCTCCCCGAGCCAATCACCATCACTGGGGCTCCCAAACCTGTCCAAATTCATTTAGAGGGTTACTAATAGCCTCATTAACCTCTCATTGAAGTCCCATAATTTTCCCGATTTTCTAACTATTTTTAAATCGACCCTAAACCTTCCAACACCCCGGAAACTATCGAAACGATGTCCGATTGACGCGAGACCAGTCCCAAAATATTCGTTACATCGAATAGAAGATTTCACGTGTTGAACACTTCCCCAAATTCTGGCCCACGTGCCCTCACATGCTCCAAGAAGGGACAGATTACTGTTTATCGGCACTAACCTCCAGCAGACCGGTTTTACTGTTCCTGGCCGGTTCACCTGGTTTGCCCGGTCCAACTAGACCGGCGTGACCGGTTCATGGTCCTAGACACCCCATTTTTCATCCTAGTTCTTCCTTTTTGGTTCCTTTCTTACTATTTTCATGTTTTCTATCCATTTCAATCCTTAAACGCAACCGAAAACGTCTAAAACCTAAGGTTTGATTTTGAACCAAACGGTTCAAGTTTTCCAAAACTCTCCCATGGCTGCCCAGCCATCCCAAGCTTCCTTAAACCTTCCTAACATGTCCCTAGAAACCTAATGGACTCATTAAAACCATTAAAAACCAACCATAACAACAAAAATGGAAAAATGGATCAAAATGGGCTAACCGTGAAATCCTCTCGGGTTTCTCCTTCTTGCCGCCGTCCACGGCGGTTCTGGCCGCCCAGCAACCTCCTCAGTCTCTCACTCACTCTCTAGGCCTCATAGGTGATCATATGGGGTTGGGTTGGATTGGTTTTGGGTTGCACAGAGGAGAGGAAATGAGATCGGGTAATGGGTGTGTGTTTGAAATGAAGAAAAATGGAATGGATGGTCGATGCATGAATATGTGTGGGCTGTGAAATGGATGGGTGACACTTGTCACTCATCCATTGGGCCTCCATAAGCATCTGGGCCTCACAAAAGTCCAAAAGTTAACTCGTTTCGTAATTCGTGCAATAGTGCACTTGAACTTCCGTGAACCGTAACTTCGTCGTCGAACGTCCAAATTCGACGTGCCGCCTATCTATGGATTCGTATCGTCCTTATCTACTTAACGGTCTTCGACCCTCGGCCATCGGACCTCTTGGTCAAAAATTCAACATTTGACTCCTTTTAACCATAATTACCAAAATGCCCCTAAACTTCCGAACGTCATAACTTCCTCCTCGAACGTCGGAATTGAACGTGCCACCTGTCTATAAACTCGTGACGTCACGAACTACGTCACGGTCATCGGTCAAAGTCCATTTGACAGCCCGATTGAAAAGTCAACGTTTTGCCATGCCTAGGGGCAAAACGGTCATTTTGCATTGTTCGTCCGATTTCACTCAATTAATCACAGATTAGCCTCACTAATCGTGATTAGTCTCTAATCTAATCTAAGAATTTGGGACGGGTCGTTACAACCTTCCCTCCTTAATTAATTTCGTCCTCGAAATTCCAACCGACCTAATTCTAACTGTTCTTCCCTCCTTAATTAGTTTCGTTCTTGAAACACTAACTATCCTGATTCCACAACCACCTCGTGGAAAGTAAAATCGACCTCGAAACACGTGTACACTCGTACACCAACTAACCAGAACAAAACTCACTCGTCTGCAACGAGACGTACCACTAACGTTTACGTCTCATCGACTACATTCGACCACGTCGAATGATAGTAATCATATGTCCCGAATTGACACCATTTGTCAAATCTACCATTTTTGTTGACACAACCAACTCAATGGTTTCCTTGCTCAATCACCAACCTATCCTGCTATCCGCTCCCACAGGGAGTCACGAAATCTCACTAACTGATCCATGCTGACACCTCCGACAAACCGTCACTGCTTGACAGTCGTCAGTCAAAACTAACACGATGCCCACTTGTGGTTACACTAACCACCAACTCGCTCAACCTGAGTATACGTATACCAACAAAACACTCAAACTGTGTGTAACTGGACCCCTCAGAAATACTATGACCCAATGCACAGTATCCAATGTCATGTCCACGTCCTCAACTAATCCAATAGTATCAGAACCAATCCGACTACAAACACGCTCACCAACGTACTACCGGTATAACCTATATACCGTCACCTGACACGACAAGTACACCCAGTATCGTACCTTGAACAACGTACAAAGTACGTACATCTACCCATCAATCAGCTTACAACTACAACAACAATGACGTCAACACGACGACCTAGGTTGTAGGCAATCACATTTCAACCATGGAGTCCATCTGCCCAATCCAGCATTAGACAAATCGAAACTCCAACCCATCATCCATTTCCAAATCCGAATCCGCAATTTCGTAAGAAATCCCGAATCCAAACTCAGAAATCATATCCATAGCCATGTCCAAATTCGAATCCGAAATTATTATTCCGTAAGCTAGCATTTGGAATAACTATTCCGAACCCAAATCCATAAAAAGAAAATCCACAGTCAAGCTCTAGAATTAAATCCTGAATCGTCACCCAGAATCCGATTCCAAAACCCAAATCCAGAAATTCTCTTTCAAGTTTCAAAATCAAATCCTGAATCGTCATCCTGAAATCTGATTCCAAAACTCGAAACCTCGTTCACGTCTACCTAGACGCACCAAAACCGAACCTATCAGTTACATGCTCAACCGATTACCACAATACAATCGATTGACTTCATAGGAAAGCCAATCACAATACTCACACATCCGGGGTCGACCAAATCCGACCTCATCAGAAAACTACTCACCTGCATAATATACCATACGGGATTCACTTCGAAAAGAAGTTCAGTCCCAACATCCTCAAATCAAACTATCCAAGTAAGAGTGATAAACTCTCCACCTATCTGGATCATCAAGATCAAGATCACGATCCAGATCCTATCATTACCTCACCCGACCATGAACGTCACCATCCTCGATCGTCACGACGTCCAAAGTCCTCAACCATTTCCCACATCTAAACAGATTAGTCAACGACGAGACACGCCGAGACTGTGGGTCCTCATTGATTACCTCATATCGATCCTTGTCATTCCACCGAGGAAAATTCAAGAATGATCGAATAATCCATCCTACGTGAATGCGAACAAAACTCGCTACGTTCACCACGCCACGTAATCCAACATCGTCTGGCACTAAGCAGAAAATGAGAAATCTCAGTCACCTAACTTCGATATACTCATTATCAATGCGAAAAACCCACATTCCACTCGTCACCTCAATCGCAACCTCTCGCGATTCCGAAATTCCAATAAGATTGGAAACAACATACCCGGACATCAACCACGTGTCCATCACTGGTATACCTCTATCCGTGATCCACTCCCGAACCACAGATACCGAACATATGTGTATCTCGACGGAGTCACATCCCGCTCCGTAACTCATCGTCATCACAATCACCGACACCAGCACCAGCACCAGTACCAGTATCATCACCAATATCAGTATCGGCACACAGAAATCAGTATTAGCATCGGCACACAGGGTGCAAATCTGACAACTCTGGATCTCCGCTCATACCAAGCGACGATCCCGTACCTCTGCTCGAATAGGAGAAACTCTGCCTCCCTCGTACCTGACAACTCTAGGTACAGTCACCCTGATAACGCATACGAGAAAAGGAAACGTCACCTGAACGTCACCGATTCCCAACAATCGTAACTACAACCACTCTCGATAGTAGCGCCTGCCACAGACTCGCGTAGACCTCACTACCAGACATCACTATCGAGACTCCGCATCCAATGGAATCAACCGTACGTACTACCACTCCGGATCCCACTCAGGGATTCCATCGACAAGTACCAACCCTGATAACTTGTCCAAATCAAACTCTACCAGTCGTAACCCGACTAACCCAATGTCGTCTACCAGGTCGCCCATGACCTTAGCTGCCCCAACAGCCCATCACAACTACAGTAGTACGACAACCAACTAGATCTAACCGATAAGTAAAACCTCGACTGCGAAGTGTAGTCCCAACACTAGAGCTGGCATGACTAGACCGACTAACGAATCCAAATCCGAATAGTCGTCCAAGTCAAACCACTCGTCAACTCACATTTCTGAACCATATACCTAAGGTAGGGTTCCACAATCAAGCCCTAGGGTCACTCTGAACCCAACTGCATAAGGCAGTATAATCCATAATCTGACCGACCCCGCGGTCTTGACATCGTAAAGACGTCAATCCAATCCTGCCAACAATCCCACTAGGATTCCACGAATCCGACAGCTAACTGCCAACCGCAGTAAATCCATCTAATTCAACAATATCCGATCATCCAACTCAACAATATTCGACCATCCGATGATCACAATTCCTAACCAGTCGTCGGAACCAATCCTACGACATCGTGAAAGATGATCCCAACTAACCGTCACACTATCAAAACTCGAAAGTACAGTTTACGTCATCCCTTCCGTAGGGTCCCACACTGTCATCCACGACAGAACTATGGCAACCCCGGCATCGAGTGCCGAACCAAGACGTTCCACAATCCAATCCTACTAACTATCGCATCGGCACCCCAATAATCAGGTTGATCACAAACTGTAGCCCATTGAGATATCACATCCTCGACCCGCGTAAGGAGTAGTAAGCAAAACGCGCTCTGGAATTCAGAGTAACATGAGCAATCCTGCTCTGATACCACGCTGACAGGACCCATCCCAATCCCCCCGGGATTAACACGGGATGACCGTGCTCCCGTCTGACACGATGTGTCAGACAAGGGATATTTCCGACCTTTGCCCTCCCGGGCTATCAGAGTACGCTAGGATCCGGAGGAGGCATGTGATATCTCGGTCTCTGCTACAGTCCACATCCGATGTCAACCTGAAGGGCAGTCAAAACATTAAAAGCTGTGAGTGGACAAAACCAAAGTTTATAAAAACATTTCATAAGAAAACATTTGTACCCTTCACTAAAAAGCATGCATGCATTCGAAAACCATTTAACCAAAGAAACCATATGTGGGAGCTAAGCCCAAAACCAATATTGAAAGAATTATAATGAAAACGACCATACGGAACTCAGCCCAAACCATAGTAAAACCACGTACACGGGCCACTGCCCAAAACCTGTGCATATCACATATCATAAATCTCATATAGCATACATCATATATACATATAATCCACACAACAATTCCTGTCACGGTTTCCAAAGCTCCGCGCGTGCTACCCAGGTCTCAATCCAAGTCTTCTCAAAGTCAAGATCAATGTCCGCAGACCACTGACCCCACCCGAGGTAATAGTAATCATAGCCTTCCTGAGAGTAAGGAACCCAACTGGGGGGTGACTCCACTCAGTCGGTGCTCCGTGACTACTCCGGGGTCCACCCAGGCCAACGACCCTCCCCGGAGGAGATAATAGAAGTAAAGGAAGGTATATGAATACATATATATACATAACATAAACATTCATGCCCGGATCCCTTGAACCGTCAAGATCCATAACATCCATAACAAGGGTTCATGTCGGTTCTCATAAACCGTCATGAACTAGAATGACCTGACAAAGGTTCATGCCGGTTCCCCTAAACCGTCATGAACCACAATGACCTTTCCAGAGTTCATTCCGGTTCCCATAAACCGTCATGAACTTGGAAATCCATCTAGGGTCCCTGACCCGAAATCATCAGTGCAAAACAACTGGGTCTCATGCCCGAACATATGACTCAACTGGGCACCGTGCCCGATATCTAAGGGTCAGTCACGACTCCGATCATAGTGATGAGTGCAACCATCCGTCCAGGACCGCCCTCAATCCTGGTATGTCGCCGTGAACGTAACAACCGACGCGACCACCACAAGATCATGGTGCACTCATCACCGATCGATATCCTGAACCGTCAGCACTCCGAAGTCGAGCCTCCCCAAGCTGCCCGATCATGAATCGTGCATCGTGACCTCTCCGGAAGGAACACATCCTAATCCGGAGGCGAGCGTCGTATCCTCGATCGCCGTGCACATAGCACCCATCGCGACCACGATTTAGACCCGAAGGTCGTAAATAATGTCATATGCCCGGGACCAAACCAAATGGGCCTTATACCTGAGTTTATTCTTTTGAAATCCAAAACCATTTCATTTAGACCAATAAAGACATACAGACCCGTATAGGCACCGTATAGGGCCGAAACCTCAAAATACGTGCCTATACGTAACCACACATCAAAATGCACTCATGGCATCACAAACAAGTATTAAAAACATATAATAAACATTTATACATGCACCAATTTAGAAAACAAGGTCCACTCACAGACTGTCCGAGTTCCCGCCTCGATTTGCATGCCGTACGGCTCCCCGAGCCGATCACCATCACCGGGACTCCCAAACCTGTCCAAATTCGTTTAGAGGGTTACTAATAGCCTCATTAACCTCTCATTGAAGTCCCTTAATTTTCCCGATTTTCTAACTATTTTTAAATCGATCCTAAACCTTCCGAGACCCCGGAAACTATCGAAACGATGTCCGATTGACGCGAGACCAGTCCAAAAATCTTCGTTACATCGAATCGAAGATTTCACGTGTTGAAAACTTCCCCAAATTATGTGCCACGCGCCCTCACGGGCTCTAAGAAGGGACAGATTACTGTTTATCGGCACTAACCTCCAGCAGACCGGTTTTACTGTTCCTGGCCGGTTCACCTGGTTTGGCCGGTCCAACTGGACCGGCGTGACCGGTTCATGGTCCTAGACACCCCATTTTTCATCCTAGTTCTTCCTTTTTGGTTCCTTTCTTCCTATTTTCATGTTTTCTATCCATTTCAATCCTTAAACGCAACCGAAAACGTCTAAAACCTAAGGTTTGATTTTGAACCAAACGGTTCAAGTTTTCCAAAACTCTCCCATTAAAAACCAACCATAACAACAAAAATGGAAAAATGGATCAAAATGGGCTAACCGTGAAATCCTCTCGGGTTTCTCCTTCTTGCCGCCGTCCACGGCGGTTCTGGCCGCCCCGAAACCTCCTCAGTCTCTCACTCACTCTCTAGGCCTCATAGGTGATCATATGGGGTTGGGTTGGATTGGTTTTGGGTTGCACAGAGGAGAGGAAATGAGATCGGGTAATGGGTGTGTGTTTAAAATGAAGAAAAATGGAATGGATGGTCGATGCATGAATATGTGTGGGCTGTGAAATGGATGGGTGACACTTGTCACTCATCCATTGGGACATCTGAGCCCCACAAAAGTCCAAAAGTTAACTCGTTTCGTAATTCGTGCAATAGTGCACTTGAACTTCCGTGAACCGTAACTTCTTCGTCGAACGTCCGAATTCGAAGTGCCGCCTGTCTATGGATTCGTATCGTCCTTATCTACGTAACAGTCTTCGGCCCTCGGCCATCGAACCTCATGGTCAAAAATTCAACATTTGACTCCTTTTAACCATAATTACCAAAATGCCCCTAAACTTCCGAACGTCATAACATCCTCCTCGAACGTCGGAATTGAACGTGCCACCTGTCTATGAACTCGTGACGTCACGAACTACGTCACGGTCATCGGTCAAAGTCCATTTGACAGCCCGATTGAAAAGTCAATGTTTTGCCACGCCTAGGGGCAAAACGGTCATTTCGCATTGTTCGTCCGATTTCACTCAATTAATCACTGATTAGCCTCACTAATCGTGATTAGTCACTAATCTAATCTAGGAATTCGGGACGGGTCGTTACACCACTGACCCTACCCGAGGTAATAGTAATCATAGCCTTCCTGAGAGTAAGGAACCCAACTAGGGGGTGACTCCACTCAGTCGGTGCTCCGTGACTACTCTGGGGTCCATCCAGGCCAACGACCCTCCCCGGAGGAGATAATAGAAGTAAAGGAAGGTATATGAATACATATATATACATAACATAAACGTTCATGCCCGGTTCCCTTGAACCGTCATGATCCATAATGACCTGACAAAGGTTCATGCCGGTTCCCATAAACCGTCATGAACCACAATGACCTTTCCAGAGTTCATGTCGGTTCCAATAACCCGTCATGAACTTGGAAATCTATCTAGGGTCCCTGACCCGAAATCATTAGTGTAAAACAACTGGGTCTCGTGCCCGAACATATGACTCAACTGGGCACTGTGCCCGATATCTAAGGGTCAGTCACGACTCCGATCATAGTGATGCGTGCAACCATCCATCCAGGACCGCTCTCAATCCTGGTACGTCGCCGTGAAGGAATCAACCGACGCGACCACCACAAGATCAAGGTGCACTCATCACCGATCGATATCCTGAACCGTCAGCACTCCGAAGTCGAGCCTCCCCAGGCTGCCCGACCACGAATCGTGCATCGTGACCTCTCCGGAAGGAACACATCGCAATCTGGAGGCGAGCATCGTATCGTCGATCGCCGTGCACATAGCACCTGTCGTGACCACGATTTAGACCCGAAGGTCGTAAATAGCGTCATATGCCCGAGACAAAACCAAATGGGTCTCATACCTGAGTTTATCCTTTTAGAAATCCAAAACTAGTTCATTAAAACCAATAAGGAAAGACAGACCCGTATAAGCACCGTATAAGGCCGAAACCTCGATATACGTGCTTATACGTAACCACATACAAATGCACCCATCGCATTATCAAACATGTAATAAAACATATAATAAACTTTTATGCATGCACCAATTTAGAAAACAAGGTCCACTCATAGACCGTCCGAGCTGCCGCCTCGATTTGCGTGCCATACGGCTCCCATAGCTGACCACCGTCACCGGCACTCCCAAACCTGTCCAAATGTAATAGAAGGTTACTAACTACTTAATTAACCTCCTACCAAAGCCCCGTAATTTTCCCGAACTTTTAACTATTTTTAAACCGACCCTAAACCTTCCAATGCCCTGAAACATAACGAGACGGTGTCCGATTGACACGAAACCAATCCCAAAATGTTCGTTACATCGAATAGAAGATTTCCCGTGTTGAACACTTTACCAAATTATAGCCCACGCGTCCTCACGATCCCATAGAAGGTCAAAAACACTATTCATCACCATCAACCTTAGGAAAACCAGTTTTTCCTGGTTTTCTGGTCCGATCACTGTGCTGAACCGGCGTGACCGGTTCAGTGTTTTCCCCTCTTTGTTTTGGTCCGATTTCAACCCCAATCAATCCTATAATTCCTATTTTCATGTTTCCTATCTATTCCAATCATTAAACCTAGCTAAAAACACCTAAATCCTATGGTTTGATTTTGAACCAAACGGTTCAAAGTTTCCAAAAACCACCCACGGCTGCCCAGCCGTCCAAACACCATAGAAACCTTCCTAAAACTATCCTAGCAACCTATTTGATTCATTAAAACCATTAAAACCGACCCAAAACGTCAAGAATGGAAAAATGGATCAAAATGGGCTAATCGGGTACCTTGCGGGTTGGCCACCACTGCCGTCCACGGCGGCGCTCCTTGGGCCGGCTACCACCTTCATCTGGTCCTCAGAAACCCTCTCTGTTCTCTCCTAAATGTTCAAGGTTCAAGGGTAAGGTTTTGGGGAGAAATGGGATCGGGTTTGTGTTTGGGAAAAAAGAAAAGAAATGGTCGATGGTGTGGGTTATGCATGAATGTGGGCTAGTGGCTAGTGGATGAGTGACACTTGTCACTCATCCATTTGTTACTGAAAAGTAACTGGCCCCACTAAAGTCAAACGGCTCTCGTAAAACGTGTCGTCGTTAGCAGTAACCTGGAACTTCCGTGAACCGTAACATCGTCATCGAACGTCCGAATTCTACGTGCCGCCTGTCTACGGATTCGTATCGTCCTTATCTACGTAATGGTCTTCGGCCCTCGGCCATCGGACCTTTTGGTCAAAAAGTCAACATTTGACCCCTTTTATCCAAAATTACCAAAATGCCCCTAAACTTCCGAACGTCATAACTTCTTCCACGGATGTCGGAATTGAATGTGCCACCTGCCTATGAACTCGTGACGTCACGAACTACGTCACGGACATCGGCCAAAGTTCATTTGACCGCCCGAACAAAAAGTCAACGTTTTGCCTCGACCAAGGGCAAAACGATCATTTTGCATCGTTCGTCCGATTTCGCCTAACTAATCACGGATTAACCTCACTAATCGTGATCAGCCACTAATCTAATCCTGGAATTCGGGACGGGTCGTTACAACCTTCCCTCCTTAATTAATTTCTTCCTCGAAATTCCAACCGACCTAAATCCAACCGTTCTTCGCTCCTTAATTTAGTTTCGTTCTCGAAACTCCAACTATCCTAATTCCACATCCACCCCGTGGAAAGTGGAATTGACCTCAAAACACGTGTACACTCGTACACCCACTAATCAAAACAATACTTACCCGTACTCAAGCGTACAACTAACGCTCACGTCGCATCGTCTACATTCGACCACGTGGAATGATAGTAGCCATACGGTCCAAATTGACATCACTTGTAAACTCTACCAATTCGCTGACATAACCAACTCGACGGTTCCTTTTTCAATCTTAATCTAACCTGATGTCTGCTCCCACTGGGAGTCATCAGACCTCATTAATCGACCCACAATGACACCTCCGTCAAACCATCACCACTTGACAGTCGTCAGTCGAAAACTAACACTATAACCACTTGTGGTTATACTAACCACCAACAGACTCAACCATGAGTAAACACTTACCAACAAAACACTCGACCTGTGTGTAACGAGACCCATCAGAAATACTATGACCCCACGCACAGTATCCAATGTCCAGTCCACGACCTCAATTAATTCGATGGTATCGGAACCAATTCGACTACCAACACGTTCTCCAACGTATCACTGGTATATCCATAATACCGCTACCAGACACCACAAGCCTATCCAGTATCGTACCTTGAACAACGTACAAGGTACATACACCTACCCATCACTCAGCCTACAACCACCTAGGTTGTAGCCAATCACGTTTCAATAATGGAGTCCATCTGTCCAATCCAGTATTAGACAAATCGAGACTCCAACCCATCATCTATTCCCAATTCCGAATCTGAATCCGCAATTTCGTAAGAAATCCCGAATCCAAACCCAGAAATCATATCCATAATCATGTCAAATTTCGAATCCGAAACCTTCATTACGTAGACTAGTATTTGGAATAACCATTCCGAACCCAAATCCATAAAAGGAAATCCAAAATCAAGCTCCAGAATCAAATCCTAAATCGTCACCCAGAATCCGATTCCAAAAACCAAATACAGAAATCCTCTTTCAAGTTCCAAAATCAAATCTTGAATGGTCATCCAGAAATCTGATTCCAAAACCCGAAATATCGTTCAAGTCTACCGAGACGCATCAAAACTGAACCTTTCGGTTACCTATTCAACCGATTACCACAATACATTAGATTGACTTCGTAGGAAAGCCAACCACAACATCCACACATCTCTAAGGCTGACCATATCCGACCACGTCGGAACACTACTCACCTGAGTAATATACCATACGGGATTCACATCGAAAAGAAGTTCAGTCCCATCATCCTCAACTCAACGTCCAGGTAAGAGTGATAAACTCTCCACCTATCTGGATCATCAAGATCACGATCTAGATCCAACACTACGTCAACCGACCATAAACGTCACGATCCCCGATCATCACAATGTCCAAGGTCCACAACATCACTATCCCGTTCCACATCGGGATCCACATAAGCTCACTCATCTAACAATCCCCCTGATGACCCAAGACAAACCACGGGTCCACCAACCAATACACGATCAGCGTACTGGTGACACAACCATCCTCTACCGTCATCTACCATCATCTACCACGATAGAAACTGAGAAGTCACCCAAAATGACTTCGAAATATCCATTACCAATGCGAATACCCGCATTCCACTCGTCACCTCAATCGCAACCTCTCGCGATTCCGAAGTTCCAACCAAATTGGAAACAACACACTCGGACATCATCCACGTGTCCCTAACGAGTCAAACTCACTACCAAGTTTGACTGTCGGTTTACACCGTGTATGTAGGTACACTCATTTTGAGTGGAATTCATGCAACTCAAGTTTAAACCTTGTATACTATTTACGAATGTGTCTAAATGGCATCCAACATTCGCATCTCGTACCTCAAGTCCCAACTACTGCTGGATCCTATCTAGTCCAGCACTATCAGTGATCCACCCCCGGAACACAAATACCAAACATATGCCCATCTTGACGGAGTCACATCCCGACTCGTAACTCATCGTCATCACAAGCACCGGCACAAGCACTAACGTACTATCATCCACACTAGTATCAGCACTAACACTAGCACACCGTGTGCAAAACTGACAACCCTGGATCTCCGCTCATACCGAGCGACGATCCCGTACCTCTGCTCGAATAGGAGAAACTCTGCCTCCCTCGTACCCAACACCTCTGGGTGCAGTCACCTCGACCACTCAACCAAGTAAAGGAAACGTCCCCTGAACGTCACCGATCCCCAACAACCGTAACTACAACCATCCTGGGTAGTAGTGCCTGTCACCGACTCGTGCAGACCTAAACACCAAACATCTCGATATCCAGACTCTGCATCCAACGGAATCAACCGCCTGTACCAACTACTATGTATCCCCGCTCTGGGATCCCATCGACAAGGACCAACCCTGGTAACATGTCCAACCAATCACTAACCAGTCGCAACTCGACCAAACCAATGTCGTCTACCAGGTCATCCACGACCTTAGTTGTACCAATAATCCATCACAACTATGGTAGCACGACAACCAACTAGCTATAACCGATAAATACAACCCCGACTGCGAAGTGCAGTTCCAACACAAGCTGACATGACTAGACCGACTAACGAACCCAAATCTGAATAATCGTCAAAGTCACACCACTCTCCAACTTACCTTTCCGAACCATACACATCCCAGAATAGGATTCCACGATCACACCTAGAGTTCCTCGAAACCCAACTGCGAAAAGCAGTAAAATCCATGATCTGACCGACCCCGCGGTCTTGACATCGTAAAGACGTCAATCCAACTAGGATTCCTCGAATCCGGTTGCCCCCAGCAGTAAATCTATCTAACTCAACCAAATCCGATCATCGGATGGTCACAACATCCCACCAGTCGTCGGAACCGATCCTACGACATCGTGAAAACGATCCCAACTAACCATCTCACGATCACAATCTATACGAATACGTTCAGCCTTCCATAGGCTCCCACACTAACATCCTCGACAGAACTATGGCAACCCCGGCATCAAATGCCGAACCAAGACATATCATGATACAGTCCAACTAACTATCGTACCGGCAACCCAACATCAGGTTGATAACGAACTGCAGCCCATTGAGATATCACATGCTCGACCTGTGCATTACTCCGAGACCTACACGGTTGCTCGAATAGAGAAAACCCCGCTCTGATAAGCAATCCTACGCTATGATACCACATTGACAGGACCCATCCCAATCCCCCTGAGATTAGTGCGGGATGACCCTGCTCCGGTCTGACACGAAGTGTCAGACAAGGGATATTTCCGACCTTTTCCCTCTCGGGCTATCAGAGTACGCCAGGATCCGGAGGAGGTATGTGATATCTCGGTCTCTGCTACAGTCCACATCCGATGTCAACCTGAAGGGCAGTCAAAACATTAAAAGCTGTGAGTGGACAAAACAAGAGTTTATAAAAACATTTCATAAGAAGACATTTGTACCCTTCATTAAAAAAAATGCATGCATTCGAAAACCGTTTAACCAAAGAAACCATATGTGGGAACTAAGCCCAAAACCAAGATTGAAAGAACCATAATGAAAACGACCATACGGGCCACTGCCCAAATCCATAAGGGACTCAGCCCAAATCATAAGAAACTAACCATATGGGCCACTGCCCAAAACCTGTGTAAGCGCACATCATACATCATATCATATATCTCATATAGCATACATCATATATACATATAATTCACACAACCAATCCTGTCACGGTTTCCAAAGCTAAGCGTGCTACCCAGGTCTCAATCTGAGTCTTCTCAAAGTCAAGATCAATGTCCGCAGACCACTAACCCTACCCGAGGTAATAGTAATCATAGCCTTCCTGAGAGTAAGGAACCCAACTGGGGGGTGACTCCACTCAGTCGGTGCTCCGTGACTACTCTGGGGTCCACCCATTCCAACGACCCTCCCCGGAGAAGATAATAGAAGTAAAGGAAGGTATATGAATACATATATATACATAACATAAACGTACATGTCCGGTTCCTTTGAACCGTCATGATCCATAATGACCTGACAAAGGTTCATGCCGGTTCCCATAAACCGTCATGAACCACAATGACCTTTTCAGAGTTCATGCCGGTTCCAATAACCCGTCATGAACTTGGAAATCTATCTAGGGTCCCAGACCCGAAATCATCAGTGTAAAACAACTGGGTCTCGTGCCCGAACATATGACTCAACTGGGCACCGTGCCCGATATCTAAGAGTCAGTCACGACTCTGATCATAGTGATGCGTGCAACCATCCATCCAGGACCGCTCTCAATCCTGGTATGTCACCGTGAAGGAATCAACCGACGCGACCACCACAAGATCAAGGTGCACTCATCACCGATCGCTATCCTGAATCGTCAACACTCCGAAGTCGAGCCTCCCCAGGCTGCCCGACCACGAATCGTGCATCGTGACCTCTCCGAAAGGAACACATTCCAATCCAGAGGCGAGCATCGTATCGTCGATCGTCGTGCACATAGCACCCGTCGCGACCGCGATTTAGACCCGAAGGTCGTAAATAGCGTCATATGCCCGAGACAATACCAAATGGGTCTCATACCTGAGTTTATCCTTTTAGAAATCCAAAACCAGTTCATTAAAACCAATAAGGAAAGACAGACCCGTATAAGCACCGTATAAGGCCAAAACCTCGATATACGTGCTTATATATAACCACATACAAATGCACCCATGGCATCATCAAACATGTAATAAAACATATGATAAACATTTATGCATGCACCAATTTAGAAAACAAGGTCCACTCACAGACCGTCCGAGCTACCGCCTCGATTTGCGTGCCATACGGCTCCCCGAACCGATCACCATCACCGGGACTCCCAAACCTGTCCAAATGTAATAGAAGGTTACTAACTACTTAATTAACCTCCTACCAAACCCCCGTAATTTTCCCGAACTTTTAACTATTTTTAAACCGACCCTAAACCTTCCAATGCCCCGAAACATATCGAGACGGTGTCCGATTGACACGAAACCAGTCCCAAAATGTTTGTTACATCGAATAGAAGATTTCCCGTGTTGAACACTTTCCCAAATTATGGTCCACGCATCCTCACGAGCCCCTAGAAGGTCAAAAATACTATTCATCACCATCAACCTCAGGAAAACCGGTTTTTCCTGATTTTCCGGTCCGGTCACTGTGCTGAACTGGTGACCGGTTCAGCATTTTCCCCTCTTCGTTTTGGTCCGATTTCAACCCCAATCAATCCTATAATTCCTATTTTCATGTTTCCTATATATTCCAATCATTAAACCTAGCTAAAAACACCTAAATCCTATGGTTTGATTTTGAACCAAACGGTTCAAAGTTTCCAAAAACCACCCACGGCTACCCAGCCGTCCAACCACCATAGAAACCTTCCTAAAACTATCCTAGCAACCTATTTGATTCATTAAAACCATTAAAACCGACCCAAAACGTCAAGAATGGAAAAATGGATCAAAATGGGCTAATCGGGTACCTTGCGGGTTGGCCACCACTGCCGTCCACGGTGGAGCTCCCTGGGCCGGCCACCACCTTCATCTGGTCCTCAGCTCCCTCTCTGTTCTCTCCTAAATCTTCAAGGTTCAAGGGTAAGGTTTTGGGGAGAAATGGGATCTGGTTTGTGTTTGGGAACAAAGAAAAGAAATGGTCGATAGTGTGGGTTATGCATGAATGTGGGCTAGTGGCTAGTGGATGAGTGACTCCATTGGTTGCTGAAAAGTAACTGGCCCCACTAAAGACAAACGGCTCTCATAAAACGTGTCGTCGTGAATAGTAACCTGGAACTTCCGTGAACCGTAACTTCGCTGTCGAACGTCCGAATTCCACGTGCCGCCTGTCTACGGATTCGTATCGTCCTTATCTACGTAATGGTCTTCGGCCCTCGGCCATCGGACCTTCTGGTCAAAAAGTCAACATTTGACCCCTTTTATCCAAAATTACCAAAATGCCCCTAAACTTCCGAACGTCATAACTTCTTCCACGGATGTCGGAATTGAACGTGCCACCTGCCTATGAACTCGTGACGTCACGAACTACGTCACGGATATCGGTCAAAGTCCATTTGACTGCCCGAATAAAAAGTCAACGTTTTGCCACGACCAAGGGCAAAACGGTTATCTTGCATCGTTCGTCCGATTTCGCCTAACTAATCACGGATTAACCTCACTAATCGTGATTAGCCACTAACCTAATCCTGGAATTCGGGACGGGTCGTTACATATAATCACTCCTTCTCCGCTTCCTTCCGTCATCCTTCAACGGAACACAAAATGGTCCACAAATATGACATCACAAGTCATCCTGCCTTAACCCCACGTAGCACAATCCCGACACAATCCCATGATGCTCGCCAAACAGGCCAAAGATGGCGTCACCAAGTACTCTTCTATTCCTGAACATATCCACCCATGTCCCCGACCAAGGGGGGTCACAAATCCTGAAATCCTAACAATGAGTCTCCAAATCGACTCCAAGGTGTCCATCTTTCATACTCGACATCTTACACCAACTCGGAATCAACACACATTTCATCGTCTAAACTACAACATCTCCTGATTATGAGATTCTAACCATGAAAATCTATCCACAACACGAATACCACCATTGGACAAACCGTCCAAACGTCAACTCTGCTATACTTAGGCGATCCTCGACTCCTACGGATCACGACCACGTGTCCGTAATCAAACCAACTCAGCGACCAACTCCCCTATCGGTTAACACCGTATATTCACATCCAAAAGGATGTCAATCATCACTCCTTCTGATGATCGCATCACAACCTTTCCGAAGTTCAACTCAGATCACCTGCTAAAATACGAGTCACTAATTCTCGGAATCCTCAATCAATAATCACTGACCTCGGACTCCCCAGTTACCACTCTCGAAGTCGCCAATCACCAAGTGCCAACCTCGGCATCCACCGACATATGCCAACATATCAGGGGAGTCCACTAAAACAAGGCTCACGAATGGTCAAACCCAACCATACAAACCTAGCCCGATCCAACACGAAGCATAGGTCCTCCGCCCTTCCAATGCGCTACTCTGATCAAACTAATGGACCATTCGTACCGAAACATGACCTACAATTGGTCATCACAAATCCCTGCTCGGTTACTGGTTCCTACCAAACACCGGCACCTAACAATTAGCCACAACCTCAACTCACGATGTGCCCATTGTACCACTACGGGAATAACACGACCCATCCCAATCCCCCCGGGATTACCGTGGAATGTGTCATGCTCTCGTCTGACACGAAGTGTCGGACAAGGGATAACCTGATGCCACTGCCCAAACGGGGTTTCCAGAGTGCGCAAGGATCGATGGAAGAGGTGTGTGATATCCCAGTTGATAGGACGTTAAATAAGCATTATTTTATATTATTTTATACCCTTTATACTTGACTTTTAATATTAAAATATTAAATAAATTGATAAAATAAATTATTTTGTGATTTTTATGTTTAGAAAAATAAAGGTTGTAATTTGGAGCATTTTGGCGAAAGAATCGTTTCGATCGGAATTATAACGAATAAAATATGGACGTAATTCGGTGGAATAATTAATTTAGTTATATTTTAATTAAATTAATTACTGCAGCCCAAACCCAAATAATGGTTGCAGCCCAGCCCGTCGCCTTGAAGCCCGCATCCACACGGCCCAGGCCCAGGTTAGCAGCCCAGCCACCGAAAATTCCTGCCCTATTTTCCAGCAGACTCCACTCAATTCCCAGCCACCTTCCAACAACTTTCCAACCCAATTTTACAACTTTACAACTCAAACCACCTCTAAACATCATCACAAATCTTTATTACTCATCATTCCATTATTCCATTTTTTTTATTGTATTTTTATATTATTTTTGGTAGCTTTCTCCACCTATAAATAGGAGTTGATTTCACTTGTTGAAATCACTTCCAAGTAGCACAAAATTGAGCTTCTTTTAGGAGAAATCTTGGCAAAATAGTTCCAATACAATTTTGAGAGTTCAAGTCCGAATTTCCTTGTTTAATCTTCTTCCATCTTCATAAGGTTCCAGCCGCTGTTCGGTGTTCCTTGTGAAAAACAATCCATTGTTCTCATCCAATCTGAAAAGTGTAACATTTGCTCTCCATTCTCTTGAACTCTTTTATTTGTTATTGGTTCTAATTATAATGCAATATATGTATTGGTTTCTCCTTCCTATCTTTTGTGAAAATTGAGTATAATCTCCATGTGTTTTACTTTCTAAAAATCATTTACTTCTTACATTTTAGAGCTTAAACTTCATTTCGAAACTAAATGTTGATCCGCTGTTCGGGGCATTTAGAGTAGATTTGGAGAGATTTAATGTATGACCGCTGTTCGGCGCATTAAATCACAAACTTAAGGTAATTATATTATAAGTAAAAATCCGCTGTTCGGTGCATTTATAATATGAATAATGTATGAAGAAATATGAGTTTGTGAAGGTATAATTTCGTGATTAATTCAAATATTTGCAATTGTAGTATGTTGTTGAAGTTTGTGTTTACGGGAAGTCTACTTTGTGCATAAGTTAGAATAGAAATAGAATGAGTTTATCTATACTTTTACTTATTTACATAATTACAAACCTCTTCAAAACCCCCCTTGTTTATTCTTTATTCTTTTATTCTTTATTCTTTTATTCTTTGATGCTTTTATTCTTTCATTCCTTTATTATTTAATTTATTGATTCTTTGATTAATTAATTCCTTTATTCTTTGATTAACTAAGTCCTTTATTCTTCTATTATTTCATTCTTTAATTCGTTAATTTATTAATTCTTTGTAATTCATTAATTTATTATTATCTTGTTCATCTATTCTTTAATTTATTAATTCTTTGATTGTTTAATTCTTTTATTATTTAATTCTCTAATTCATTATTCTTTTATTCATAATCCACTAACATATTATTAATGTTCCCTAATTTCCCCGGTTAAGAACGATCCCTATTTATCAATACTACATCTACACAAAAAGGGTTTAAATTGCACAATACTCAAATTGCGTGTTTAATTTAATGCGTAGTTTGGGCGTAGTCAATTTTTGGCGCCGTTGCCGGGGAAATTGAAAATCATTTTAATTTGTTAGTGTATGTATATAAATTGTGCGTATTATACTTGTTTATAAATTTTATTTTTGTTAATATTATATTTGTTTATAACATTTACTTACTTGTTTAAATTTTATTTATCCATCTTATTATTGTTCTTATTATGTTTGTTTATAATGCTCATATTTTACTTATTCTTAATTTCTAATTTATACTTGTTCATAAATGTTCATAATTTTTTTTTATATATATATTTGTTCATATTAAATTTGATACTTGTTCATAAATGCATATTTTATATGTTCACTTTTCTTTACTTTTACTTTTATTTATTCCATTATACTTTATTCCATTAACTTAATATTCACACTTTTTCTTTATTCCCTTAACTTTAATTATATTACATTAACTTTATTCCATTAACTTTCTTTTAATTTTATTCCATAACCTTTATGTTCCACTAACTTTATGTTTACACTTATTTTATTTTTATGTAATCAATTATTTGTTTATGTCTTGTTAAACTTTAAATTTTAAATGGAAAAAAAAAAGAAAATTCGGAATAAATAAAAAAAAAAATTAAAAATTAAAAAAAAAATTAAAAAATTAAAATTAAAAAAAAATTAAAATTTTTTTTATGAAACTTTATTCATCTTTGAATTTCCTAAAGTGTAAGTATTGTTTCCTATTAATTGTTTTAGAGTTGCATGAATCTCTTAGTCCCTTTTTCTTCAAAATCTTACTTTCGGAAACAGGTAGTGCCCCTCTTATTTACTTTCTCCTTAACCCTTCATGATGTGTGGATTTCATCACCACATACCATAGACTCGAATCTATGGACATGAGGTTGGGGCGGAGTTTGTAAACACTAGGGTTTGGTAATTCTCTACGTCATCATTTGGATTAATTATGGTGTCTAGGAGAGTTATGACTGGTGACAAGTTTTGGATTAAGAAAGGGAACACCAATGGAGTATATGCCAAGCTAGCCTCGGGGTGCTCTTAAAATTATCCTTGCTTCTCGCGTTACATCTATCTCAACTGGCCATGATTAATGTTGAATGGTGGAATGGTGGTTATCAGTACGCGCAGGCCGTACGCCCAGGAAAGTACTATGAGAAGCGGAAGGAGAAAGTTATTCATGACACTCTAAAACTCTACTTATTGCATTATTAGTTTGAATTTGGAACTTGTGCATTTTCTTTCCATTAACGTAACTTTTTGTTAATCCTGGTTTCCATTTATGTGATACTTTATGCAAATCTCTACTATCTTACTCTTATTATCTCTTCTTGTGTATACTTGCCTTCTAACTTAGAGTTTTGTTTTCATAGAGGTACGAACTTATGAATGCGTGCTCATCAATCTAAGCTTGATCGGCTGAGAAGACAACTTGACATCTCACCAAGCAACGCCACATTCAGAGACGCACTTAAGCAAACCAGTTCGTTCGAACCTCCATCCCCAATATTCGGTGAGTCCAAAAGCGAGAAGAGTAATTCAGAAGAAGAACAGATTTTCGGAACACCGATAACCATGGCACGAAACCTGAGTATCCGGGAGCAGACATGTGCAAACACAAATGGCACTACAGACTTCTGCATCCAGTATCCCGAGCCTCGAACCAACAAGAAATATATTGAGCTTAAGAGTGGAGTCCTTCATCAACTACCCAAGTTCCGTGGAATCAGAAATGAAGATCCACACAAACACTTAACGGAGTTCCAATTCATCATTAGTAGTATGTGTCCGGATGATGCGGACTTGGAAATCATGAAGCTGAAAGCTTTCCCATTGTCCTTGGAAGAAAGAGCACGGGTATGGCTTTTAAGTCTCCCACCCAATCATATTGACTCTTGGGAGAAGTTGGTTCAGGAGTTTCTTACCAAGTACTTCCCTGCCTCAAAGATTACGGTCTTAAGAAAAGAGATCACTGGAATCAAGCAAAAAGAACATGATGAGAATTTCAGCCAGTACTATGAGAGGTTTAAGGAACTTTGTGCTTCATGCCCTACTCACGGGATCACAGAAGGCTATCTTTTAACCTACTTTTATGAAGGACTCAAAGGTTGGGATAGAGGACTGCTCGATGCTGCAGCTAATGGAAGTTTCTTAGCTCGGAGCCTAGTAGATGGTCGTGCACTACTTGAAAGCCGTGCACTCAATGATGCACAATACGAAGGTGCCGATCCCATTTCTAGAAAGGTACATGAGGTAAGTTCCCATGCTATAAATGATTCAAAGTTAGATAAAATCACCTCTATGCTTTCGAATATGCTTGAGCTAAAGAAACAGGTAGCTCCAGTTTGTTCCATATGCTCTCAAGGCCATCTTGAGGAACAATGTCCCTACACTGCAAGGGAAGAAGACTCCGGAAATGAAATGGCACACGCCATTGGAGGCTATCAAGGAGGGCCAAGGACCCAAGGTTACAGTTGGAGAGATCCGAACAATGTCCTAAATCCTCAGCACATGTCGACCGGGCCAAACCGTGTCCAAGACCAGTTCCCAAGGCCCACATGGCAACCATGGCCCACATGGCAACCAAGGCCCCCGGTCCCATTTTCTAACTTTTCTCATAATCATGCAAATAATCATACTTCTTCATCTTCTAATCCTGATTATGATAAAATGCTGGCTGCTCTTTCCCAAGGGCAGCAAACACTAATGGCGTCAACTCAGGCTCTTGTCACAAGTCAGCAAAATCAACAAAAAGACATCGCTGATCTCAAGGACCAAATGGGCAAGGTCGTGGACTTCATGGGTAAGATCCAAGCTAGCGGGGTGCTTCCACCTCAACCTACACCCAACCCAAATGTAAGACCTGAAGCCAATGCAATCACCACTCGAAGTGGTAAAGTGCTCGGAGAAATAGAACCAGATCCAGCCGTTTCTGAGGCTGAAAAGCACAAGGTGGCAACTAAGACCACCATGACACAACCGCCAGTTCAACCTACCCACACACAAGGTAATAACCCAATCCCTTCAAGTTCAGTTGTTACTAATTCCCCGTTTGTGCATGCACCATTTCCAAGTAGGCTTGCCAAATCTAAGAAGAATGAATCCGATGAGGAAATCTTGGAGATCTTCAAAAGGGTGCAAATCAACATGCCCTTGATCGAGTGCATCAAAAAAGTGCTGAAATACGCAAAATTTCTGAAAGAGTTATGCACTCCAAGGCGCCAGACGAGGGAGAAGGAGGTTGTGATGGTGAGTGAAACAGTTTCTGCTGTAATCCAGCGTCGGCTACCCCCAAAGTTGAAGGATCCAGGGAGTTTTTCTGTTCCCTGCGTGATTGGTAACAAGTCATTTGATAAAGTCATGCTAGACTTAGGAGCATCCATTAATGTTATGCCATATTCACTATATGTTGCCCTAGGTCTAGGTAAATTACAGCTTGACGATATTATCATTCAGTTAGCTGATCGCTCTAATGTGTATCCTAAGGGATACGTAGAAGATGTTCTTGTGCAGGTTAACCAGCTCATCTTCCCAGCTGACTTTTATGTCCTAGACATGGAGGATTCCCCTACGAATCAAGCTCCACTAATGCTGTTGGGAAGACCATTCATGAGAACTGCCAAGACAAAGATTGATGTGTTCAATGGAACATTAACTATGGAAGTAGACGGAGAGGAGATTGGCTTCAACATTTTTGATGCCATGAGGTACCCTAGTTCCGCAACTCATACTACTTTTTCTGTTGACGTGTGCACTTCTCTCGCAGAGAAACATTTTGATTCAATTCGAGAAGACACACTCAACATGATAATCCAGAAAGGAGTTGGCCTAACGCAATCAGGGGACGCCTTGGTTAAGGATACAGATTACGAACTAGAACCTCGAATTTGTGATGAAGTCATGACCCTAAATGAGACCCCCAGAATGGTGAATCATCAGGTACCCTCGTCATTTCCAATTAGTACTAATGCCACTCCTCCTTCAGTGATTCAGGCCCCAGTTCTTGAGCTCAAAGTTTTGCCTGACCACCTGAAGTATGCCTATCTTGGCTCGGACGACACTCTGCCCGTCATAGTGTCTTCTGCACTAACCGAGTCACAGGAAGATAGACTGGTACAGGTCTTGACAAAGTACAAGACAGCCATTGGATGGACTCTGTCAGATATCAAGGGAATCAGCCCTACAACTTGTGTGCATCGAATCTTACTGGAAGATGATGCAAAACCCTCTCGCGAAGCCCAACGTCGCCTCCATCCTCCAATGATGGAAGTCGTGAAACAAGAGGTCATCAAACTCTTGGACTGTGGTGTCATCTACCCAATTTCAGACAGCAAATGGGTATCACCAGTCCAAGTAGTCCCAAAGAAAAGTTGAGTCACAGTTGTTGCGAACAGTGAAGGAGAGCTAGTGCCCCAACGAACAGTGACCGGATACAGAGTCTGCATCGACTATCGACGCCTGAACAAAGCAACTAGGAAGGATCACTTTCCTTTGCCCTTCATTGATCAAATGCTTGAAAGGTTAGCAGGTCACTCCTATTATTGCTTTCTTGATGGTTATTCCGGGTACAATCAAATCTGTATCGCTCAAAATGACCAAGATAAAACGACTTTCACTTGTCCTTTTGGCACTTTTGCCTACCGAAGAATGCCTTTCGGTTTATGTAACGCCCCAGGTACTTTCCAAAGATGCATGCTTTCTATTTTCTCTGAATACGTCGAAAAAATAATTGAAGTATTTATGGACGATTTTAGTGTCTTTGGGGATAGTTTTGATGCATGCTTAGAACACTTAGCACTTATCTTACAAAGGTGTGTCGAAACTAATCTGGTACTTAACTGGGAGAAATGCCATTTCATGGTTAGACAAGAGATAGTCTTGGGCCATATTGTCTCTGAAAGAGGAATTGAAGTCGATAAATCTAAAGTTGATACTGTGCGCCACTTACCCTCTCCCACTTCGGTGAGAGGAATCCGTTCATTTCTTGGTCACGCAGGATTTTACAGAAGATTTATCCAAGACTTCTCCCACATTGCAAGGCCCTTGTGCCGACTGCTTCAGAAGGAGACACCCTTCGTCTTTGATGCAGACTGTCAGGAAGCTTTTGGAAAGCTTAAAAATCTCTTAACCACTGCCCCCATTCTTTGTGCCCCTGATTGGTCCTTACCCTTTGAACTAATGTGCGATGCCTCTGATTATGCAGTTGGAGCCGTACTCGGACAAAAGCGGGATAAGAAGCCCTACGCCATCTACTATGCATCCAGAACCTTAAATGATGCCCAGATGAACTACACCACTACAGAAAAGGAGTTGCTTGCTGTTGTATTTGCTTTAGATAAATTTCGTTCTTATCTACTTCGAACTAAAGTCATTATTTACACTGATCATGCAGCACTGAAGTATCTCCTAGCTAAGAAGCAAGCGAAACCAAGACTGATCCGATGGATTCTTCTTCTTCAAGAGTTTGACATCGAGATTAAAGATAAGAAAGGCGTAGAGAACGTGGTGGCGGATCACTTGAGTCGCATTGCACATGAGCGAGATCCTGTGGCGATTCAAGAGATGTTTCCAGACGAACAACTCTTCAGAATCGAGGGAGGTACTCCTTGGTATGCTGATATTGTCAATTATTTAGTCACCAAGCAGTTGCCCACCACCCTCTCCCGTGCACAAAAAGATAAACTTAAGAAGCATGCTAGGCACTATATTTGGGATGAACCTTATTTGTGGAAACACTGTGCAGATTTATTGATTAGGAGATGTGTCCCTGATATTGAACATAGGTCAGTCCTAGAGTTCTGCCATAGCCATGCTTGTGGAGGCCACTTTGGATCTAGAAAAACTGCACTCAAAATCTTAGAATCTGGACTATATTGGCCCACACTTTTTAAAGATGCACATTCATTTTGCTTAGCCTGTGATAAATGTCAGAGATCAGGAAACTTAGGACGCAGGGATGAAATGCCACAACATTATGTTCTTACTGTTGAAATATTTGATGTTTGGGGTATCGATTTTATGGGTCCGTTTCCTCAATCTAATGGCTATCTCTATATCTTACTTGCCGTTGATTATGTATCAAAATGGGTGGAAGCTAAGGCCACCAGGACTAATGACTCTAAAACTGTTGCAGATTTCCTCAGAACTAACATTCTTTCCAGGTTTGGGATCCCGCGGGTCCTAATAAGTGATGGAGGAAGTCATTTCTGCAACAAGACCATTGAAGCTTTACTGAAACGGTATGGTGTCACTCATCGAGTATCTACACCTTACCATCCTCAAACGAGTGGAATGGCGGAAGTCAGTAATAGAGAGATCAAGAAGATACTAGAGCGAACTGTGGGTCCTAATCGAAAGGATTGGAGCCAACGGTTGGATGATGCACTTTGGGCATACAGGACGGCCTACAAAACACCTATAGGAATGTCTCCCTATAGGTTGGTGTACGGAAAAGCATGTCACCTTCCGGTGGAACTAGAGCATAAAGCATGGTGGGCCGTCAAAACTTTCAACATCAAGCTAGATGACGCCGGTCTGCATCGAAAGCTCCAGCTGAGTGAGCTTGAGGAAATAAGAAATGATGCATTTGAAAGCACTCTGATCTACAAGGAAAAGGCAAAGGCATTTCATGACAAACAGATCAGGAGTAAAGCATTTGACATTGGCCAGAAAGTTTTGCTTTTCAACTCTCGGCTCAGACTCTTTCCTGGTAAGTTATGTTCTAGATGGGTAGGACCTTTTGTTATCACTAATATTTTTGCCCATGGAGCCATACAGATAAAACACGTTGGAACTAGAAAAGAGTTCAAGGTCAATGGCCATAGATTGAAGCCTTATATCGAGGCAATTGGCGAACACGATGTGGAGTCAGAAAGAGTGCTACGACGTCCCATCAGATGAACTAAATTTGGTCTAGGCTGGATGGACGTTAAACTTCAAGCGCTTGTTGGGAGGCAACCCAATGTGTTCGCGAGTGTGAAGGAGTCATCAACACAGATTTGCTTTCTTTCAACCCTTCACTCTCTTTTATGTTTTTCTTTCTTATTTCATTTTCTTAAATCATCTTCCTTACTTTGATTCTATGTTTAAATTACTTCGTACTTTCCTGCATTGAGGACAATGTAGAATTTAAGTATGGGGGAATGGTTTACAAATTTATTTGTGCATTTGAAATTGATTTATTAAGTCTTTCTTAATTTGCAATTGTTTTATTTCCATTTGCAATTGTTTTATTTCTTTCTCAAAAAAAAAAAAAAAAAAATTGTGCATTTGAAATTGATTTATTAAGTCTTTCTTAATTTGCAATTGTTTTATTTCCATTTGCAATTGTTTTATTTCTTTCTCAAAAAAAAAAAAAATAAAAAATAAAAAAAAATACAAAAAAAAAATACAAAAAAAAAACAAAAAAACAAAAAAATTATTATTGCTTTCTTGAGTCTTTTTGTTTTAACGTAGTGTTTTTACGAGTATCAAGTTGCCCTTTAACTTGTCAATGATATAAATGAACGGAAATGAATATGTTATGGCTATAAAGATGATCACTACAACTTGAATTTGTTTGTTAATATTTTGTGGTTAAGTGTTACTACTTGAAGATAATGCATGTAAATTGGTACATAAATAAGCATGATATGATAAGTATGAATCATTTGAACCTTATGTGAGCTTTAGAACTTATATACATCTTTGATGAGTGATTCATAAGTTCTTTGTTTAAATTGATATACATATGCCTCATAACTGCTTGCCATAGCTTTTAATGAACTCTAGAGCACTAGAACTTATTCTATGTGATTTTCAAAGCTTTTAAGTCAATAAATTCTCTGATTTTGGAAATGATTAAGGCATTAGGGTTAACACCACAAATTCAAACATCCATGTTCCCTATTTTGTGCGCACAAGTTGCGACCCCCTTAGTTTTACCCCTTTTGAGCCCACATTAAGCCTTTCTTTCCTCACCATGATTATCTAAACACTTGAGCTTAGTATAGACATCTTTTACCTTTGTTCCAAGGACTCGGTTGAAGACATAATGATTATGTAAAGAGAAAATGATGATATTGAAAGACTTTTATGTGTATTTTGTGGATTTACTTACTCAAACATTGTTGTATTTTTGACACATGTTATTACCTTGATATATGAAAAAAAAAATGAAAAAAAATAAAAAAAAAAGAGAAGAAAAAAAAGAAAGATATATTGAAGTTTTTATCAAGGTAATAAGGTTTGATTATGAATGTTTGAGTTAAGTCCTTTACATTTGTAAATCCGGCACAAAGAATGAATTCGAGGCCCAACAAGATGAAATTAGGCCTATGTTCGAAGGGATGGATTACTGACATCATTGCACTAAGGTTGGGAAGTTATGATACGTTTTGGGAGTCTATTGAGTCTTGGAACGAATTTGAGCACCACTTGTCCTATATATTCCTTGCCTCTAAACTTAGCCCCATTACAACCTTCGTAAAGACCTTATGATCCTTAAGATGGTAAATTTTGATTAGTTGAGTCAATCACTTGAGTAAGCTTATGGTTTTGGTTCATTTGTGCAAGTATGTTTTGTTTTTATCTTGAGGTGTTTGTTTGAAATTTTGCAAAAGTACTTCATTTCGATTATGTGAGTATTTCTCACATACTTTGAGTGCAAACACAAACCCTCACAAATTGAGTGAATTTATGAGTGCATATCCTTGTGAGTTGATTCATACTTGTCTTATTCGTGCAGAACTCCATTTCACCATATTTACTCATTATCTTACTTGTTGAACATTTTTGTTACCATATATTAACTTTTGAATTCCGTTTGCTTAAATGTTTTAAGCGAAAAACTTTTATGCCATAATTATAACAATGAAATTTGAGACAAATGGTTAAGGGTCTACTTGTTTTGAATTCGTAGTTTGATTTTAGTATTTGCTAGGGACTAGCAAAGTTTAAGTGTGGGGGTATTTGATAGGACGTTAAGTAAGCATTATTTTATATTATTTTATACCCTTTATACTTGACTTTTAATATTAAAATATTAAATAAATTGATAAAATAAATTATTTTGTGATTTTTATGTTTAGAAAAATAAAGGTTGTAATTTGGAGCATTTTGGCGAAAGAATCGTTTCGATCGGAATTATAACGAATAAAATATGGACGTAATTCGGTGGAATAATTAATTTAGTTATATTTTAATTAAATTAATTACTGCAGCCCAAACCCAAATAATGGTTGCAGCCCAGCCCGTCGCCTTGAAGCCCGCATCCACACGGCCCAGGCCCAGGTTAGCAGCCCAGCCCGTCGCCTTGAAGCCCGCGTCAGCGCTTTCCCTGCAGCCCAGAGGACCCGTCGACAGGCGCCAGCCGATCTGCTCTTCCACCATTCGGCGCGCGCGTCCCGATCCGCTTCTCCTCTCTTCAACGCGCACCTGCCGAGCTGCAGATCTCCAATTCAGCAGCCAGCCACCGAAAATTCCTGCCCTATTTTCCAGCAGACTCCACTCAATTCCCAGCCACCTTCCAACAACTTTCCAACCCAATTTTACAACTTTACAACTCAAACCACCTCTAAACATCATCACAAATCTTTATTACTCATCATTCCATTATTCCATTTTTTTTATTGTATTTTTATATTATTTTTGGTAGCTTTCTCCACCTATAAATAGGAGTTGATTTCACTTGTTGAAATCACTTCCAAGTAGCACAAAATTGAGCTTCTTTTAGTAGAAATCTTGGCAAAATAGTTCCAATACAATTTTGAGAGTTCAAGTCCGAATTTCCTTGTTTAATCTTCTTCCATCTTCATAAGGTTCCAGCCGCTGTTCGGTGTTCCTTGTGAAAAACAATCCATTGTTCTCATCCAATCTGAAAAGTGTAACATTTGCTCTCCATTCTCTTAAACTCTTTTATTTGTTATTGGTTCTAATTATAATGCAATATATGTATTGGTTTCTCCTTCATATCTTTTGTGAAAATTGAGTATAATCTCCATGTGTTTTACTTTCTAAAAATCATTTACTTCTTACATTTTAGAGCTTAAACTTCATTTCGAAACTAAATGTTGATCCGCTGTTCGGGGCATTTAGAGTAGATTTGGAGAGATTTAATGTATGACCGCTGTTCGGCGCATTAAATCACAAACTTAAGGTAATTATATTATAAGTAAAAATCCGCTGTTCGGTGCATTTATAATATGAATAATGTATGAAGAAATATGAGTTTGTGAAGGTATAATTTCGTGATTAATTCAAATATTTGCAATTGTAGTATGTTGTTGAAGTTTGTGTTTATGGGAAGTCTACTTTGTGCATAAGTTAGAATAGAAATAGAATGAGTTTATCTATGCTTTTACTTATTTACATAATTACAAACCTCTTCAAAACCCCCCTTGTTTATTCTTTATTCTTTTATTCTTTATTCTTTTATTCTTTGATGCTTTTATTCTTTCATTCCTTTATTATTTAATTTATTGATTCTTTGATTAATTAATTCCTTTATTCTTTGATTAACTAAGTCCTTTATTCTTCTATTATTTCATTCTTTAATTCGTTAATTTATTAATTCTTTGTAATTCATTAATTTATTATTATCTTGTTCATCTATTCTTTAATTTATTAATTCTTTGATTGTTTAATTCTTTTATTATTTAATTCTCTAATTCATTATTCTTTTATTCATAATCCACTAACATATTATTAATGTTCCCTAATTTCCCCGGTTAAGAACGATCCCTATTTATCAATACTACATCTACACAAAAAGGGTTTAAATTGCACAATACTCAAATTGCGTGTTTAATTTAATGCGTAGTTTGGGCGTAGTCACCAGTCTCTGCTGCAGTCGCATCCGGAATCAACCTGAAGGGCATTAAAAACAAAAGCTGTGAGTGGACGAAAATAAATAAGTTTATTAACACATTTCATAAGACATTTATGCCCTCCAATAAAAACGTATGCATGCCACGAAAACCAGTAACCAAAACATTTGCTCAGCAAGGTATTAGGGCCTTAGCCCAAAACCATAAACCACAAATCCAACCGAAAAACCATTTCATAGATGCAATAGTTCATATTTACCACATTACCATAACCGGCATCCCAGATGCCTAGCGTCCCAGACGCCTGACGTCCCAGACGTCATATTTCACGGTATAACCATAAGCTACGCGTGCTGCACGGGGTCTCAATCCCGAGTCCAATCCTCGAACCCAGTCCGGGTACAGCATCCCAGATGCCTAGCGTCCAGACGCTCAAAGTCCCAGACGCCCAATCATAGCAATCCTGCTCCTGAGTCACTATACGGCCCGGTAGCTCCGCACAATGATCGCTCGCAGGCAATGCACCGTGATTTCCCTAGTGTCGCAGACACCTGGAGGAGACCTTCACATATTCTCGTATCAAGATGGTATATGGAAAACAGTTTTATTAAATCATTTCACAACATCTCAATGGGCCCTGCCCAAAATTTCCATAAAACATCACAATTCCATTTAGGGTCCCCGACCCGAAATCACGTTTATGAAACCAACTGGGCCTCATGCCCGATTCTGTAAATCACTGGGCCCACGGCCCAAATTCATAAATCAATTGGGCCCCTGGCCTGATAATATAACTCAAATGGGTCTCAGCCTGATTTCGTAAATAACTGGGGCCCTGGCCCGATTTCATAAAGCAATTGGGCCCCTGGCCCGATTACGTAACTCAATTGGACTCCAAGTCCGAGGTTTCCAAAACAATTGAGCCTCATGCCCGAGTTTCTCTTTCTAATTTCAAAACCATTTCATGAAATCATATCCAAGGTCTTAAGTATGAAAAATCAGTGTAAAACCGGAAAAACCTCGATTTTCGTGCATGCACGTAAATCGCCTCGAAATGCGTGAAACCGTATAATTCACAATCATCCAATCAATATCATAAAATCATATTCATAATCCATATAAAACAGTTAGGCATGCATAGAATTTATAAAACCAAAGTCCACTCACAGACCGTTTAACCATGCGCCTCGATAAGCGCTTCATCGGCCTTCCCGGGCCCCGTTACTAACACCGGGACTCCCAAACCTGTTCATTTCGCATTAGAGGGTTACTAACCTCTTCATTAACCTCATGTTCAAGTCCTGTAATTTTTCAAAATTTTTAACTATTTATAAACTCGACTTAAAACCTTCGGACATCCCGAACAATGTCGGAACGGGGTCCGATTGACACGAAACCAACGCTAAAATGTTCGTTACATTGCATAGGACAAAAGTCATGTTGGGCTTACCTCGAAAATCGGTCCCACGCGCCCTCACGCGCCGTCGTGAGTGGTTGCGCGTGAAAGCCACGCGCCTGCTACAGTGACTGCTACAGTCATCGTCCTTACCCGAATGACGAGTAAACGGGTCTAGTTACCCGCGACCTGACCCGGGTAGATTCCTGTCAATTCCAACTTAATTTCATCAATTCAATCAATCAAAAGGACCGCCTTGTGTCTAATTAAGGTTCTGTAAACCTAATTGAACACATCAAACCTTAAATCCAACAATTCTCCCAAGATCAAACTCACGGTCATAACATTCGAAACTCACACAAATCATCCTGGTTTTCAAATTAAAAGATACAGAAGCTTCGTATGACCCAAAAAAACATTAAACCTTAACCAATTTCATGAATCCTTACCCGTAGGTGGTCGTCCTCAAGCTCGAAGTTTCCCCGAAACTGGAACATGTGATCTTGGCCAAACCGTGATCAATTCCCTTGCCAATCGATACGGTTGATCTCCAAATGGTCCCAGAAGACCATTTCAGTCCTTGGTTTCGTCCAATGCGTCTCATAATTTAAATTCCGATTTTCCCTCTAATTTTTCCAGAAACGGTTTTAACTGGTTTTTCTCTCTATCACTCGACCCTCAGTCCCACAGAGTGAAGACCACTCAATTCCCACTCAGTTTAATCAACCTATGCCACCCTAAAAGCTCGTGGAAGCCAACCTGGCCACTGAGAATTGTTTCCCCGCAAAAGCTTCGAATTTGATTAAAGAATGTTGCCCGTGCTTGATGGATGATTCAGCCATGTTCCATTGCCATTAAGGCTTAAACAAATCATCCTTTTCAGTCCACTACCCATTTAAACAATGGGATTGTTCAGAATCACCACACACGGTGGTGCAGCCATGTTTCCCCCACGGTTTGCTACAGTAACCCGCTGTAGAAATGACCAAAATGCCCTTCACGCATCTAGACCCGTAACTTGGTCATTCGAACTCCGATTGACGCGTGCCGCCTGTCAACGGCCCTTGGCCATCGGACCTCCCGGTCAAAAAGTCAACATTTTCCCCTTCTTCGTCCAAATTACGAAAAATGCCCTTGGACTTCCGAACGTCATAACTTCTTCCTCGAATGTCGGAATCGAACGTGCCACCTGTCTATGAACTCGTGACGTCCCGAACTACGTCACGGTCATTGGTCAAAGTCTGTTTGACAGCCCAATCAAAAAGTCAACATTTTGCCCACGCCCAGGGGTAAAACGGTCATTTTGCACAATTCGTCCGATTTTACTCAACTAGTCCCAGATTTAGTCATTCTAAATGATAATTAAATAATATTAAATCCCGATACTCGGGACGGGTCGTTACAGGGCATCTCAGCTCGTGGCATATCGTCTCCTATCTTGGGCTCATTACACACCAGTCCCGAGTCTATGCTCCTATCGAGCCAAAGCCCTCCATCTACGCTCGGTTAGGGGAATTGACATCCCTCGTCATTCACCACTATGCGCAACCAAATTATCAACCAACGCCGCAATCTTACTGGACTCGTCCAGAGTCATCCACCAATCACCTACTACCTCGGCTGCTCATATCAGCAACATCTCTAACCCGGCCGTAAGTCAGCCCAACCACCACAACTACCGAACTACAAACCCCACACACGGTTTCCAGATTAAGCACATGCCTTGGGGTTTCTCACTCAGGTACTCTCAGTCCAAACCAGCCATCCCGCGGGGTTCCTCAAATCATCCCCGTCATACGGATTATCCAAACCTGCGACAGTCACTAGTTCACAACAACCTTACCAGTCGGGTCGTCACACCCGGCTAAGACTATCCCTTATCGTGAAGTTTACACACCAACGTCCACCAGTGATCCATACTAGGGGGAAATCCCTCAATTCCATAAAGTAGTTTTCTATACCCCGTCACTCGAGGCATCCGGCTACTTGTGGCCGCACAAGTCCAAGCTCAAACAATCTGACCAAATGGTCACAAGTCCATACTATCGTCATCCATTCGCCATCCGGTCCAACAGGCCACCATCAACCGGCCTCCTCGTCCCACGTGTACCACCAGCTCAACATGCTACTATCGGGCCCCACAGGCCAACCAGCCTACTCGTAATCATAGCTTACTGGCTACCATCTAGGTTAACCACGCTGGCATACACCCGACTCTATGGTCCAACCATTGAGCATATCCAGCGCCAAACACGCTAACTATTCCGGCTCTAAGCCGACATACGTCATACCTAGCACCGCGTATCGAGCGACTATCACCCTGGAACTAATACTTGCCGCGAACTAACCACTAAAGAACGTTCTGTCACTATCGCGTCCAGGTTGATAACGGGTTGTTCCACGTCGAGACATCACATCCATGTGACACGTAAGTCGGAAAAGGGATTTTCCAACGCACCATTCCAAACTTCCAAACTTCCCAGAGCGCGCAGACTCTACTATGGTTCGTGTATGTGATATCTCTGTCTCTCTCGACCAACAGCCAGCACCGCGACAACTTTGAGGGTATCAAAAACATGAAAAGACTGTGAGTGGACAAAAATAAATAGTAATTTCAGAAAAACAGTTATCAGAAAACGCAATTTATACCTTCCACGCAAAAACCAATGCATGCATATAACATCCATGTTATGAAATCATTTCATATCCAAAGCCATCAATGAAACCCAAAATCATTTTTTTTCTCAACCTGAAATTCAAATCCAGGGCCTCAGCCCAAAATCATAAATCAATCTCAAAGTACGGGAACTCAGCCCCAAACTCATCAAATCCAATTCATCCGGGCCACTGCCCAAAACATCTGAAAACCAGTGAAAAACAGCAATCATACGAGTTGCTAGATCTCAAGTGCGCCTCAATCAGGCCTTCTCGGGATATCAACGAGTCTTTAAACTCAAAACACAATCACATACCTCGGGGGGTATCATAACCGAGTCTTTAAACTCAAAACTATACCGAGTCTTTAAGCTCAAAACATATCAATCTAGGGCCCTCCCCCATCAATCAACCGAGTCTTTAAACTCAAAACTAGATCTAGTGTTTTTTCTTTTTCTTTTTCCGGGTCTTTAAACCAAAAACCATTTTTCAATCAACAGTGAAAACCATAGAAAATCCATATCCGAATTCGTAACAATGATTCCGTAAGCTAGCATCCGGAACCATCATCTCGAACCCAAATCCAGAATTTCCTTTCAAGTTTCAAAACCAAATCCGAAACATCATTTCCGAAATCAGTTCCAAAACTGAAATCTCGTTATCGAAATCACTTGAACAGGGCTCCAAGCCCAAAATCACTTTTTCAAAATCCATTTTAAATTATATTTCAAATCTCAAAATCCAATCATTAAAACCCTCATCAAATCACGAGAGAAATCGAAAACTCGTAAAACATGCAAATACGTACTTATCTCGAAATCTGTACAAAACCGTAAATCATCAATATCAATTCACAAATATAGAAATCGCGTATAGAAAATATATAAAAATATATATGCATGCATCATGATTTTGAAAGCAAAGTCCACTCACAGACCATTAACGTCATCGCCTCGATACGTGCGCACTTATGCCGTTCCTGGCTAATCCGCTATCACCGGCTTTCCCGAACCTGTCCAAGTCCCATAATAAGGTCACTAACTACTTCATAAAACTTATACTAAAGTCCCGTAATTTTTTCAAATTTTTAACTATTTTTAACCGAGCCCTAAAATCTTCGGACATCCCAAAACATATCGAGACGATGTCCGATCGACTCGAAACCAGTGCCAAAATGTTAGTTACAACGAGTACTTTAAAAGTTGTGTTGGAACCATCCTCAAAAATTGTGCCACGCGCTGCCCAAAGGGGCTGCGCGTGGGCCTCATGCGCGGCTATTGTTCATCCCTGTCCTCCCACCGAACCGGGTTCAGACCGGTTCGGTTTGGACCAATCTAATCAAACTGACGGTCACGGTTCACGGCCATTCCAACCTTCCTTCAACCCGATTTCAGCCCTAATTGATCTTATTCTTCCCTTTAAGCCCTTTCCAATCAATCCATAAGTTCGTAAATGAGAAAAACAAGTTAAACCAATATACCTTAATCAAATTGTCGAATCGGCCAAGTTCTTCCTTCGGTTTCCATGGCTTTGGCCATCTTAGGCCGTGGTTGTTATCCCAATTGCTATCTAGCATCTCCAGAAGCCTCCTCCAAACGACCAATTCGATCAGTACCCATCACAACCAAAGCTACCATTTTTAAAACTAAAACGAAGGTTTCATGGGAAAGGTCCTTACCATTCAACTCAGGCCTCGAATATGGGCTCAAATAGCTCCTTAGACTTCCAGCAACTCATTCCCAGTAACTACCACGATCAAACCCCATGAGAACAGGAGTTAGCATTTTTAATTGAAAAACAGGATTTCGCGGGCTTGGTTCAGGTTTTCAGCACATCACGCTGTCGTGGACAGCCGTGCCACCACCATCATCGGTGTCTCATCGTCCTCAAACTTATTCATTCACCAATCCAAGGCATTTGATGAATATTGAAGGGGGTTGTATAAGTGGATTCCTCACGGTTTTATACACACACTATGTTTTTCAACCCGTGCCACCATTTTTCAAATATAAGTCCCAATGTTTCCACAGCCTTCCAGATAAGTCCATGTGTCCAATTTCCCGTGGGCAACAATTTTAAAACAACCAAGTGTCCTCATCCTGCTGGGCACAGATCCCAAGGCCTCAAAAAGACCAAAATGCCCCTGCTTTCTCAAATGACCTTTTTGCCCCTCACGTTCCTAGACCCATACTCAATTCACCCGAAGTCCAATTGACGCATGCTGTCTGTCGTTGTATTCAGGGGATCGAGACCTACCTAACGGTCCTCGAATTATGTGAAAAATCCATATCGTTTGAAAAGTCAATAAACTGCCCATTTTAAACCAAATTACCAAATTACCCTCAAACTTCCGAACACCATAACTTCCTCCTCGGATATCGGAATCTGACGTGCCACCTGTCTATAAACTCGTGAAGTCCGGAACTACGTCACGGTCATCAGTCAAAGTCCATTTGACCGTCCGAACAGAAAGTCAACAATTTTGCCCATTCCAAGGGTAAAACCGTCATTATGCACCGTCCATCCGAATTCGTCAAACTAATTACTGATTAACCTTACTAATCCATCATTAATCACTAATCTTATCCCGATTTCCGGGACGGGTTGTTACAATGCCACATGGCACCAACCCTGGCTTGCCACTTGATTTGACAGGATGACGTTGGCTACCACATCATCTGACACGTCACACTAACATCCTCTAACACGTTGACACGTGGCACCACATGATTGGTCCACGTGGTCTGACATGTTTGACATGTCACTACCACTTCACTGCTGACTGGACCTGACAACTTGTCACGTGGCATCACCTAATTTGCCACGTGGACTGACAGCGATGACGTGGACTTCCACATCATCGTCTTCTACCTTTAGACAAGGCAACCCGTGACCCTGTAACGGGTCAACCAACCCACGACCTTGATCCGGTCATATCTCCCTCAAAACTCAACCTTTTCACTCCATTCTTTCACCCATCCACTCGTAATCAACCTAGGAATTGTTCTATGAGCTTAAAAAGTGAAGAAAATACCTCATGAGCTTCAACCAAGCTTGATGCTTTTTGGCCAAACTTCCAACTCGAAACCCAGTCGATTCCAGCTACCGTCTTCCACTATTTTTGGTCATGTGGACTCGTCTAATCCCAAAGAACCATTCCCAACCATAAGAACGGCCTTACAACTTGTCCAAACCAAATTTAGAAAATCAAGCCCAAACAGGATTTCGGGTTTACTTGGTTTCTGAATTTCTAGGCTGCTTCTCCTTGCTCTGCCATCCACCACCGTCGTCTCAGTCACCCCCTCTCACTCTGTCTCTCTCATGTGTACAAAAGGATGAAGGAATGATGTTTATGGGTGGTTTAGGTGTTCGGGTATGTGAGGATGAAGAAATGAATGAGATGCATGAACATGGGGACCAGGGCCAATGGGATGAGTGACAACCTATTGGTCAGTTTCAGATATTTTGAACCAATGAGAAATTGCTAATAGTCAAAGTCTCGTAAAACGTGAATAGTTCGTAAATTCTTTCGTGACCCGTAACTTCCCCGTCCGACGTCCAATTTCGGCATGCTGCCTATCTACGGATTCGTGAACTCCCGATCTACGTAACGGGTCTTGGTCAAATTCCAAATAACCTTTCGGGTCAAAAGTCAACATTTTCCCTTTCTAAGGGAAAAATGGACATTTTGCATTCAATTTTTCCCAATTTACGTTAATCGAATTTTCGGGTTGTTACACCAGAAGTCCATCACTAGGCCCATCACCTGAACTTAGATAATATATATAAATAGGGATCCCCCTCCCTCATTTGAGGAGATCCACTCTCCCTATAGAAACCTCTCTCTCTCTCTAAACATATAAGATTTCTCTTCTCTCTACATTCTCATTCTCTCTAAAGGCTCATAGTTTCTTGTATCGTGTACAAACACTTATATTATCAATAAGAATAGAGTAACGGCGTGGACGTAGTCCGATTTGGATAAACCATGTATATGAATGTGTCTTGGGTGCGTACGTGCCTTCACGGACTAAGTCCTCCTTGATAATGAGATTGTTGAGCTGTTATAAAATATTGTATCTCCAAATAACAAGCGAAGTATTCATCTTATCCTAATTAACCTTATTTTTTTCTGTCTCTATTCGGTTAGGTGTTAATTAAAAAGTTGAGGATAGAGCATTCGTTGACTTCAAAGTTTCTCCAATTAATCAAGTCGTACGTTTATTTGTATAATTGAATTTTAGAACAAAATACAAACAAACCAAATTTGAAGTGTTGCAATCACATTTCGAAAAGGATCACTATTTGTTATTACAAGTTGCAAAACTTAATCTTGCGCCCTCCCACACACAAAACAAACAAAATTATGTACAAGTTTTTAGGAGAGAGGGCACAATAGGAAGAGAAGTGTACGTTAGAAGAACGGAATGACACATCCATTGTTGTACGTCATGGACTCATATATAGTGGGGAATTCCTACACATAAGCAAGTAGCATTCAATTGAACCCCTTCATCAATGCAACCGCCAACCAACATGAATGGAAGCAGCAACGTTGGCATTCCGGCCGGTATGGTCTTCAACGTCTCCTTATAGGCCGGTACCCCGGACAATAATTATAGTGGCTTCCAGTAATATAAAGTTAATAATAGTTTTGATTTAGATTCCAAATTAAATTTAGGACTTACAATTTTATTCTAAGGGGACGGATCCGTGGCATCATATTTTAAACACAAATTTTGACACAATTTTTCAACCATTAGATTTAAAGATCTTCAACGGTTGAGATTAAAGATGACATGGCTTTTAATTATAATTTAAATTTAATAAAAACTAAAATAATACATTTTAATAGATTTTCTTTAATAACTTAAAATTAAAAAAAAAAATCTAGAAAAACCCTTTCTCTCCTCGTACAGTCTCCTTCTTTCCCCCATAAGCTCTGTGTTTTATTGATAAAACTAGGATGCTAGAGATCGAGCCATGGCTCTTCAAAGAAGCCCCGTTTTTATTGAAAGGAATTCCATTTGGTTAGAGAGCTTCCATTCGATGAAACTATCAATGGCCAGTTTTATTGAAGCTCCAATTCTGAATGCAACTCAAAATGACGTTGGTAGTTGCAAGGAGAATTGGAGGCTGGATTGGTGAGATCATGGAGATTGATCAGTAAGAGGGTGATGAATGTATTGGGGTAGATTCATCAGGGTGCGTATTAGATTTGATATCATCGAACCTCTGATGTGTGGAACATATGTGGATTTTTCTAGCAGGGTACGAAATGGGTAGGTTTTTAATGGGTAGGTTTTTAATTGAGAATTGACCGGACTATTGTACTCGATGTGGGTCATTTATCTCATAACACCCCACTTTGTATGAATGGTAGTGAGCAGTTAGGGCTTGTCGACGATCACTCATAACTGCATGACCCACATCCTTTCGAGGGTCTGGATGCGGTAGAGGACCTGAGGGGCCAAACACGTACTCCTTAGTTTTGGACGATGGGAGTCTGATTGATGAAGGCCCCGGGATACCGGAAATTTGATCGTAGGAAATTGCGGTGCATCGTCTGATTTATCAAATATTGCGCCTTTTCCTATGAAGCAGGACAATGATTTTGGCTGGCTAGGAGGATGGAGAGAATGCAGTGGCAACATAGATTCAGCTTCAAAGAGAAAAATAGTAGATAGAAACAAGGAAGAGAGAAAGAGCTTGTGGCGATAGGGGAGGGGGGTGGTGTTATTTTGAAGTCCACTGATGCGAGGAGAAGTGGAAAAGGAGAGGGGCGACTGAGGGTCAATCCAGAGGCACGTTGAGCCCTCTCTTGACTCTTGGAACGGGTGGGTGTACACGTGGTTGTTGAGTCTTTACTGCCAGGACCTGATCAAGACCACTTGGAAAAAGTTAAACTTATGCCAAAACGTAGAAACACAATTGGATAATGGATATGATGATAGGGAAGGTCGAGAAGAGGAGTCTTGGCGCATAAGATTAACTTTCACAGGTGACGAGGATCAGGAGATCAGACCTCGCTTAATGGGTCTCTTGAGTTGAGGGATGATGAATTCACCCCTTATGGGGGAAAAAGCAGACTGTACGGGGAGGAGATGAGTGGAGAAATGGTTTTTCTAAAAATTATTTTTAATTTGAAGTTATTAAAGAAAATCTATTAAAATTTATTATTTTAATTTTTATTAAATTTAAATTATAAGTAAAAGTTATCTCATCTTTAATCTCAACCATTGAAGATATTTAGATCTATTGGTTGAAAAATTGTATCAAAATTTGTATTTAAAATATGGTGTCACGGATCTGCCCCCTTATTCTAATTACTTTTAATATATCTAAGACATAAATCTAATCTAATCTAATTTAGCTCTTCATCTCCCTTCGATTTCTAATCCAATCTTAATTATATATTTTTTATTTGGAGCAAATTTTATTAGTTACATGCTAACTAGATTGCACTTGAACAAAGTAAAGAAGTAACCATGCCTGCACGTAGGAAAGCAAACTGATCGATCAAAGAGTAGAAAATATTAAGCAAATGTAGCTGCAACCAAATTTTCTAGCTGGTGTTTAGGCTGGAATTGTCTTCCAAATTAAGCAATCAAATCATACAATTCCATTGAAATCATTACATTACCAGTTGGGCTGCTATTCTTTTGTAGTGTAAGCCTCAAGAGCTATCCCTGGCCTATCAAATTAATGCGGGATCAATCCCTTAATTTGCATCTACAACCAAATTGATTTCTTCGGATTCTGATATTCTTGATGCACATCCTGATGAACTTCAAATGTCCCCAACATCATTCTCATCTGGTCCTACCGGCCATTTGTTGTAGTGGGTATAACAAAAGCTTTGGAGGAATTTAGAGTTTCTTAATTTCGCCTTCAAGCATCTCCACCACTTTATTCATTCAACCACGTTCACTTGGCTTCATTTGCATGCTGTTTCTATCATCATCTCCACCACTTTACACAATGCCACTATCATCATCTTCTTTATCATTTTCTTTTCCTCATTATTACTGGTGCCACCTCCTGTTTCTATGTCATTGTCATCATCCAATTGAGCAGAGACCCATGTAGAAAAGTAGACTTGGCTCGTATGCTCAATGTTGGCGTTCAAATTCTTTCTCCCCGCCATTTCCATCAATAGCAATCCAAAACTATATACATCAGTTTTGTATGACACACCTCCAATGTTTTTGTCGAACTATTTGATCGGGATCCATGTACCCCAAGGTCCCTCTTGCAGCAGTCATAGATACAATGCTCTTGCCTAATGGGCATAGCGTTGCTAACCTAAACTCGGAAACCTTGCGAATGAAGTTATTGCCTAGAAGAATGTTGTGAGATAAAATTTGCATGTCACATCCTTGATATAGATATTCAATACGATGAGCCACTCCAAGTGCAAATCTCAAATATTTTCTCACAACTTAAGGAAGTAGTACCATCTTGTTAAGAAAAAAATGTATTTTTCAAAAAACCAATTAGGCATGAAATCGCGTATAAGAGCACGCTTTGAACCTTCAACGTAAAAGCCAACAAATTTCACCACGATGACATGGTGAATCCTACCAATGGCAGCCACTTCATTGATAAATTCTTGGCCATTAGCTTTGGACTTACCAAGCGTTTTATGGCTACAAATCGACCCCTGCGGAGCTTGGCCTTGTCTACAGTGCCATATATAGCCTCCTTCACCAAATTTTTCCATGAAACCTTTTGCCATCTTCTTGATGTATGAACATGTATATCTTAATTAGTGGCATGAAATTGTTATTACTCAGTAAAGTGTTTAATATATATAATGGTATATTGACATTTGTATACTACTAAAGCCATTAAGCAAGGAAAGCCCAATACAAATCTCCTCGTTATCGTTCCTATATTGCTCAGAAAAAATGGAGTCAATTCATTTACGGAAAGCATATCAAAATTTCTTTTGTTATTACTAAATGATACATCATTTTTATCACTGCTGTTTGCCACAATTTAGCTAATCATTATACAATCACCTCGTGTTGTGATTTTCAGAAATGACAATTAAACTTAAGTACATAGACTCTCACTTACCGAACAAACAGCTCATCACGAACTGATTGGTGTTCAGAAACCCATGAGATTGATATATGATCAGTGTGGAAACGGAATACGTAGGGTAGACGACAATGTAGTAGCTAGACTACTGCAACATACGATCACGAAATGAGCAAGTCATCATAAACACATACGTACGTATGATGAAAGAAGTTGAACCTGGTAAATAATAATTGGAGAGATCATATATACTAGAGAACACTTGCACTTGCCTAGTATTTGAGTATGATATCCAAGATCCGCAGCTTAATTATAGTAATTAGAGAGAGATCATAGAGACTGTCTACCTATCATTATTAAGAGTATGAACAAGAATTTTAAAAGAAGTGTGCCAACGTGGACCATCTCCAATAATATACTCAAAAGAAAACATGCTATCGTTAGAACATATATAAGCATATATTTGAAAAACATAATTAATATACATGTTTTACCCGCTGGATATTGTTGGTGTGGACTAGTTTACTGGTACACCAGCAGATTGCAGTTAGGAATGCTAGTTGAGGTGGATTAAGAATAAGAACTTCTCAACAGCAAAGAGAGTGTGTTTGTGTTAGGAAATTAATTCTCCGCCACGCAAGTACTAGTAATAAAGATGAAAAAAAGGAAATAAAGAAGTAAGGAAAACAACAGATTTAACGAGATTCGGCCAAATAATTTGCCTACGTCCTCAGAGAGTTTTCACCTTCACTATGAAAAAATACAAAGTACAAGATTATACCACTCAAGTTTATACCCAACCTGAGCCCTTGTATCCAATAGGATACCCCTTGTACACCATCTCTCAACCTAGGAGATCACTCTACCCCAAGAGCTATGCACACTCTTAAAACACTCACAACTCACCTTGTTTCTATACTCGAAGACCCTTAGAATTACTCTCACTCACTCACTTGTGGTGTGTTCTCCTTTTATTTCCAAATATGACCAAAACCTCCTCCTTATATAGTATTTAAGGAAGCCACTAGATCCCTTCAATAGTGCTTCATCCACTCACCTACTTCATTTATGAATCTTCCACTTACTTTCTTTGTGAACTTTCTACACATATTTTGAGTTTATGCACTTTAATCTAGAACCACAAATATGTTCTAAATAAACTAAATAATATGGAAGCTCAAATTCATTTTGGGATTATATTTTAGTATTGAATCTGGATATTTTACCGTTTGTGCCTTTACTTGATAGCCAAGTTCTCCTATCAATTAGTTAGACAAGTGATAAGTTGTAATAGATTAAGATTGACATCATAGTGTCATGATTCTCTTTGTAGCTGTTTTGTGAGTGAGATTTTCCATGTAAGATCATTACCAGCAAACTCTCACAAAATCATTATAATTCAATCGAGAGTACACACAGTCATATTTGTCGAGAATTACTCAGAATTTCATTGAAGCAAATACACAAACACATAGAGTGCACAAATTATCACATAATCCGATTTGCATATTCAATCGTCAATTCATATCTAGAAATTCATAAAGAAGGAACGATTTATCTATCCTAAATACCATTCAAGCTAATCTCAATTCAATTCAGCTAGGAGGTTGAGATTAGACAATTACATGTTGCGATTGAGCTGTTCTTCCAACACTCCGTGCATCCACTGCTATGAATCGACTCTGAAACCAACAGATAAGTCATGAAGCAGTTGATTTGGGTGTCGTTGGGTACGCAATAGTTTCTGCATTTTAAATTGGTACAGACATATGGTTTCTACGTGTCGCGTATGTACGGGTACTCACTACTCAACATTGGTTTCAGGATCTACATTAGTAGTCAAAGGTAAGACCAAAAGCATGTGTGTTATTTTGCGGGAGTCTCCCAATTCAGATGCCCATATGTGTAGGGATTGCCACGACGGATGACGAAATAAGAATATGAGGAGTCATTAGTGTTATAATTGATGCATGCATGGAGGTGTTGGTTCAAGAAGGAAATGATGAGGATGTGAAGTAGTACTACTAATATTCTTCACTGGATTTACACACTTGACAAAAGTGGGAAACAGAATAGGTGTAGGGATCTCCACTACTGAAGTTGAAGAAGGCAAAGAGTAAGCTAGGTACTTAAAAAGATTGCAGCACCAAGATCCACAAGTAGGATAGTTAGGTTATTGTAATGGATGGATTGCACATACAACTTTCCCGAATACAAGTATAACACTAGTACCTTACTACTACTATCATTTGTATCCTCACTCTCACAAAATAGCTCATATCTTTGGTTGCCACACTCTAAAGGGTCTATTTTCAATCGAAATAGATAACTTATGCTAATATCCCCCACACGAATGGTGGCAATAATCATCAGATGATGAATTATTAGCTATATAATCATGGTCACCTTTAATATCCGAAAAACCTGAAAGAAGAATAAGAAGAAAAAGAAGACTGAGGAGGTTATGATGAGTAAGCAGGTGAGGATGAAGAAAAAGATCACGTAGTGTTGTGCAATCAGCAAACGTGCCGATGACTCATAATTCCTTTACACATGATCTTGTATCCAGATTTTCAGAATGCCGAAGGGAGCGATAGATTTCAATTGTAGAAAACAAGTTAATTGTGGAAGGCAAGGAGTCGTACGTTGTTGCCGTAAGGACAAGTTTTCTCTATAATTAACGGCAGCAACGAGAGGACTTCATTATTGTCATTGAAAGTTCAAGGTAGTCTTCTTCCAGTATGTGCCAATATATCTATTAATTTCCTCAAAACTTCTTCATGAAATTCCTCTCCATACGTTGTGTGGAAAGTCTCGGATTTGATTGTCGTAGAAGACGAGGTTAACATCGAATGTATATAATGTAACCCTCCCTCTCCTAATATTATCATATCAAAAATAAAAAAATAAAATCCAGCATGTCTCCTTACACGCATCTTTCGTGGATCTAAAGAAATATATATATATATATATATATATATATTCTTTTTAATTACATGTATTATATATGCGATTTTTATTTCTTTATGTCGAATATAAACAAAATTGTTTTGATTTTTTAATTCATGTATTTTATTTATGAATAAAGAGATTAAAATCTAAAAATAATAGATAAAAAGATCAAACTGTGGTGTACATGATTACTGCTAGGGGCTGATGTAACGACGAACATTGTTACATTTGTAATTTCTATTATTTAATGCAAAATGACCATTTTGCTCCTGGTGTGGAAAAAGTTGAATTTTGACCCGGTCTTCTTTTTGGACTTTGACCTATGACCGTGACGTAGATCGGGACGTCACGAGTCCGTAGACAGGTGGCGCGTCGAAATCGGACGTCGGACAGGGAAATTGTGGCCACGAGATCGAAATCGGTTACTTTTATGCCTCGAGATTCGAATTAATTAATCCTAAAATCTGATTAGTTGAAGATTTAATGTGGGCCCTTGGATGAGTGACAAGTGTCACTCATCCCATTGGTAGGGTTTCCTTAAATGGTGGATCTTTCACTCATCTCTCTCTCCCTCCCGCTGTATCATCATCTTCATTTTCTTCCTAAAAGCTAAACACACAAATACAACTACACAAACACCACAACCCTACCACCCTACCTTAATCAGTTGTTGTGATCATCCGGGTGAGGCTAGAAGGACGCGAAGGACGATTGGGTGAGGCTGAGCATAGTGGAGAGGTGAGAAACCCGGAAAACCCGTAACCCGTTTTGAGTACAAAAATGGAAAATCATGTTTTGACTTCTGAAAATTGTTTTGGTTGCTTGGGAAATATTCTAGGGACTAAGGCGATCTAGTGGGCTAGTTTTCGAAGTAAACGGTGGTCGGAATTGAGAGATATCAACAGCGGAATTCACGGGCTACTGTTCATCAAATTCATAGGTAAGATCTAGTCCATTTTTAGTGTTTTTAGTCACCTAGATCTCTTATTACGACTGAGACGAACACCTAGGAAGAAACAAGATCAAATTTGGTTGAGAAATTGAGGAATGGTGGCCAGGTTGGGTTGCGGGTATGTGCGACTCAGTTTTAGATGTTTGGGTTGACCCGTCGCGAGGTAGAGGATGATGATGTCAGCATGCTGACGTCATCATGTCAGACAAGTGGCCAATCCTGGAATGACATGTGTCACATGTCAGTGCCTAGTCAACACTGACATGTCAGTGACGTGGACTAACCGATAGCCAACACGTGGCATTATCAGAGTCTAACACGTGGCAATGACGTGGACAACCAATAGATGACACGTGGCACCTGTTAGAGTCTGACATGTGTCAAACCTGACAGCTGTCATGTGACATCAACAAGCATTGATCGTTGACTTCTTGTAAGACCCGTGTCCTGGAGGGAACGGTGAACAATCTCACATTCCTGCGAGGGGGGAATGGTCTGGGAAGGGAATGGTGGTGTGCCTTAAAGGTGTAGGCACACACCTATCTAGCATGAGGCCTTCTGGGAGCTCAGTGGCTTTGGGGGGGGGGGGGGGGGGGGGGGGGATTGGAACCCCAAAGTTAAGCGAGTTGAGGCTGGTGCAATTCCATGATGGGTGACCCTCTGGGAAGTTGCACCGTGAGCTCCCGAAAATAAAACCTTGAGGGTGCAGGCTTGCCGTTGAGTATGGATGTGACCCAAAGAGGACAATATCATGCTAGATGAGTTGGGACCTGACAGAGGAGGGTCGGGTCCTAACAGAATGGTATCAGAGCCAGACCCCGACCGGGAAGTGTGCCAGCGAGGACGCTGGGCCCTAAGGGGGGTGGATTGTAAGACCCGTGTCCTGGAGGGAACAGTGAACAATCCCACATTCCTGCGAGGGGGGAATGGTCTGGGAAGGGAATGGTGGTATGCCTTAAAGGTGTAGGCACACAACTATCTAGCATGAGGCCTTTTGGGAGCTCAGTGGCTTTGGGGGGCTTGGAACCCCAAAGTTAAGCGAGTTGAGGCTGGTGCAATTCCATGATGGGTGACCCCCTGGGAAATTGCACCGTGAGCTCCCGAAAACAAAACCTTGAGGGCGCAGGCTTGCCGTTGAGTATTGCTGTGGCTCAAAGAGGACAATATCATACTAGATGAGTCGGGACCTGACAGATGAGGGTCGGGTCTTGACACTTCTAGTGTTGACTTTCTGTTGACCCCCACATGGGGATGAGTGAGGCCAAGTTTGGAGGTGGGACCAGCACCATTTTCAAGGTTTCGACGATACTAATCCAATGGTGGTGGTTTCATGTCAATCCGAGATTGTTTGATTGGTAAAAATTGAGTTTAATGCCTCGAGAAGCATGTTCGGGCCGCTTTCCCAAACATGTACTGTTCTAGGGTTTTATATTTGAACTTGTAGAGCTCATTAGTGACCCTTGGATGTGTTTGGACAGGTTTAAGCAGTTCGTTTGCGTAGCGAGGGCCATGTGTGAGTGAGCTTTTGATTTCGAAATGATTGCGTGCATAACTATTTTTATTGTTTCACTTAATGATTTGGATTAGATTGTTCTTGATATTAAATTATCATGTTTTACACGTATGACGATGTTTTGGGCATGAGACCTGTTTAGATGTTATATGGATTTGTTTTCGGTGTCAACATGGATTTTATAGGATTTATATATTATTGCACTGTACATACCTACCTTATGATTACTGTCTCCTCCAGAAATCTCGTAGTATCTTGAAGTAGTCACGGTGCACTGCTTGAGAGTGGCTGCCTCGAAGGGTAGCTCAGGATCAGGAGTGCAATTATGGATAATACCCTAGGCAGTGATCTGGAAATACCCAAACACTGGTGGACCCAGGGGAGTACTCGGGATTGAGACCCCGAGTGGCACGCGTAGTCTTCAGACAGTGACATTATTATGCATCTGGGATGCTAGACATCTGGGATGCTAGACATCTGGGATGTCAGGGTTGGGTTTTTACAGTGCACTATTATTATGGTTATTTTTCTTATTTGGTTATATATGATTATATGATTTTATGATTCGGTTACGATTACCTATGTTTTGACTCAATGCATGCAAGTTTGAAAACGGAGGGGTAAAACCTTATGAGTATTATATTATTAAACTGGTTTTGGAAACATTGTTTATTTTCTTCCCACTCACTCTTTATTGTTTTCTTGACCCACCACCCCCCCTGGTCGTGCTACCGAGGTAGAGGAGGACCCGGAGTCCGGGGCATATATTTCGTCATTGCCCTGTACGCCCGGTTGGGTAAGTTGAGCACCGTTTTGTAATCTGACATTTTTTTCTCACATTTTGTATTTGTACTATCTCTAGTCTGACAATGTAGAATTCTAAACTCGTATGTTTGACTTTATTTACGTCATTTGAAAAACTTTAGGCCCGTTAAGGGTATTTTTGGTAATTTAGGGTTATTGTTAGACGGGAGCAGGGAACATCCCCGGGTGGTCCCAGAGTGATCAGGATGGGTCTTGTTAGCTGATGTAGACTAGAGTTATATTATGTAGTTTCATGAAATGTGTTCTCTTGAATGTGATAATTAGAGAAGAAAAAATGAGTAAAATCTGAAGCAAAAGTTATTGGTTTTTCTTCACTCCTCCAACAACATACAAACAAAAGTTTAAATACTCTCCCACATAATAATTAATGTTACATGGAGAAACCAAAAATCACATAGAAACTAGTATAAGACAACTCCTAATCTTAATTAACTTCAAACACCACTTCAGTAGATAATTCTAGATTAATCTACCCATAAGACATTATAGAGAAATCTATATTAATCTCAACAACCCCCCTTAAACTAGACTTATGGTACTCCAATAAGAGTCGTTATCTTGACAAGTAGATCCTTCTTCAATGGCTTCGTAAACAAATATGCTAGTTGACCCTCAGACTTGCAGTACTGAATTTCAACTTCTTTATCCTTGATCAACTCACAAATGAAATGAAACTTGATCTTGATGTGCTTACTCTTGCTGTGAAACATTGAATTTTTGGATAGGCATATGGCTAATTTTTTGTCACAAAACAACATTGTAGGACCTTCGTGAACTTGACCCATTTCTTCAAGGATAGACCTCAGCCACCTCGCATGACAACCTGTTGAAGCAAGAGCAACATATTCAGATTCTATTGTTGAGAGTACCATGATTGCATACTTTCTGGAAGACCTTGAAACAACACTTGAACCAATGTTGAAAACATAACCGGAAGTGCTTTTACAATCATCCACATCTCCACCAAAATCACTATCATTGTAGCCCAACAAATTCTGATTTTCAACACCATAATAATGCAGGCCATAATTGACAATTATACCCACATATCTAAGAATTTTTTTTTCCCAAGTTCCCAGTGAACATCCCTTGATGATTCCATGAAACGACTAAAAAATCTAACTGAATATGCAAGGTTTAGTCTTATTGTAATTAAATACATGAGGCCACCTATAAGGCTTCAAAATTGTGTTTGATCCACCAAATCCACTCCATGTTTCTTTCCCTCTTTAATTTCAACTTCAATTGGTGTACCAACTGATTTTGCATCTTCATACCTCAATGTCTTTAGTAGCTCCTTAACATATTTCTTTTGAGAAATATATATGCCATTCTCATCTTGTTTTACTTCAATTCCAAGAAAGAAATGAAGCAAACCAAGGTCTATCATCTCAAATCTTTGTGACATATTCAACTTGAAATTTTCACACATTTTGAGCACTACTTCGAGTGAATATTAAATCATTCATATATAAACAAACAATTAAAATCCCACAGCCCTTTTTGGTGTAAAAAACAGGTTCATATGGACATTTGTGAAACCTTTACTCTTGGAAGAATGCATCAATCTGACTATACCAAGCTCTTGGAGCTTGTTTTAATCCATATAAGGCTTTCTTCAAGCTGCACACTTTTATTTCTTCATTTTTCTGCACATAGCTAGGAGGTTGAGTAACATAAACTTCTTCTTTCTAAATACCTAGCAAGAATGCTGATTTCACATCCATTTGAAAGACTTTCCAATGATTTTGGGAAGCAAGAGCTAACAATATTCGAATTCTATCGAAGCGAGCCACCGGATCAAAGACTTCATTGTAGTCAATTCCATGATTTTACTTGTAGCATTTAGCTACTAAGTGAGCTTTGCACTTCTCAACTTCTCCTTAAGCATTCAACTTGGTTTTGTACACCCATTTCACTTCTATGGGTTTCTTTTCTTGAGGAAGATCAACCAATTACAATGTTTTGTTCCTCTTGATGGAATCAATTTCTTAATCCATTGCCTTCACCCATTTCTCATCCTTTGAAGCTTCTTCAAAGGTAATTGGGTCTGCATATACAAATAGAGTAAAGTTTGTCCCACCATTAGTAACCATAACATAATCACTAGATGGATACCTTGTAGATGGTTGATGGTGCTTAACTGAGCTCCTTGACTCTCTTTGAATTACTTCTTCCTCACTATTAGATGATGATGGCGGTGGTGATGAAGGCTCAAGTGATGCCAACGATGTTAGTGAAAGAGAGGACATATCTGAATCTCCAGACCCAATTTTTAGCAAAATGAAATTCTGTTTTTCAGCTTCACTCCAATCCCATACTTCTTCTTCATTGAACTTTACATGACAACTAGTAATAATCTTCTTAGTCAATGGATTAAATATCTTGTAGGCTTTCATTTTTTCGTTGTACCCAACAAGAATGCATTTTTCTGACTTGTCGTCCAATTTTCTCCTTGTCTCATCATGAACATGAGAATAAGCTATGCTGCCAAATATTCTCAAATGGCTAATGCAAGGCTTAAGGTCACTCCAAGCTTCTTGAAGCGTCTTGTCTCCAACACTCTTGGATGATGCATGATTCAAGAGGTAGACAGCACATGTTACTATTTTAGCCCAAAAACTATTTGGCATAGCTTTTGCCTTCAGCATAATTCTTGTCAATCCCATGATAGTCCTAGTTTTCCTTTTGGCGACCCCGTTTTACTGTGGGATGTACCTAGCTGTAAATTGATTCCTAATCCCATTTTCTTTAAAGAAACTTTCAAACTCATTGGATACAAATTCACCACCTTGATCTGATCGTAAGGTTTTCAAAGAAAGTCCACTTTGTTTCTCAACTATAGCTTTGAAAATCTTGAAATAATCAAAGACCTCATATTTTTGTTTGAGAAAATAGACCCATGTCTTTCTATTATAATCATCAATGAATGTAAGAAAGTAGTGATTACCTCTGTTTGATGTTGTATTCATAGGTCCACATATGTCTAGGTGCACTAGTTCAAGTGAATAGTATGCTCTCCAAGCTTCTCTAGTAAGGAAGGAATTCCTTTGATGCTTTCCAAGTACACAGCCTGCACAAACTTCTCTTTGATGTTCAATTGTTGATAGTCGTCTAACCATATGCTGCCTTCCCATCAAAGATAAGCCGCTGAAACTCAAATGTCCATAGCGAAGATGCCATAACCATGAGGTGTTCTTGATGAGTGCACCTAAAATAAGAAAAGTAAGCATATTCATAGAGAACATAATATCTCTTGACATCTACACCTTTGTAATTAGAAAGAATTTTTTGTCTCTAATTATACACTGATCTCCATTAAAATGAATCTCATGGCATTTTCAAAGAAGCTATCCAACATTTGGAAGGTTGTTGCTCAAACTTGGAACATACACCACATTGAAGTTTTTTTTTTTGTTCTTCTGTCTTTGAAAGAAACAATATAACTCTGTATCCTTGAGCTGCTAGCTTTCCACCATCACCAATGTTTACGTCTGAAACAATCTCATGATTAAAATAGACAAAAACTTTCTTGTTATCTGTCATGTGGTTGTTGTAACCACTATCAAGGAACCATCTTTCTGCACTCGCACTCCTTCCATAGCAGCCGCACAAGCCAGTAAAAGGGTATCTTCATTTACCAATGTTTCATGCATAAAGTTTGATTCAACTTCTCCATTTGTTTTATTTTCGCAGGTTGACTTGGTATGTCTATATTGTTTGCAATAATAGCACTAAATATTAGGAAGGAATGAACCTTGGCTTCTACGTCTTCCATGTCCTCTTCATGTGCCTCTTCCAGAAACATGGATGCATAAAGAATATTCAAAACTGCTTTCTTTTTGGTCGTTAGAACCACCATGACCATGAAAACTTCTTCCACGTCCACGACCAAATCCACTTCTTCCTCTTCTAGAACTCCCTCTAAAAGTAACTCGGGATTGAAAAGCTTGCGCTATGGAACCCAAATCAAATTTCTTCAAACGCAGCTTATGGGATTGAAGAAAACCCATCAAGTTGTCAAGTGATAAAGTAGACAAATCTTTGGATTCTTCAATAGCCATCACAATGTATTTGAACTTGCGAAACATGCTTCATAGAATTTGTTTTTCTACAACTCTTTTGTAACACCCCGAAAATTCAAGAAAATGAAAAATGACTCTTTCACCGTTAAAAGTCAAAGAGTTGACTTTAACCAAAAGTCAAAGTATTGACTTTGACCTAAGGTGGATGTAGGCGGTAATCCCGCAAGGAGTGAATCTTGTTTGACTAATGAATCCCTTGTCTGACAGGAGATTGTCAAACGGGAACAGGACGGGTTTGGTTTTTTCTGGGAGTTTAGGACAGGTACTAGCATCTTTGATCTTCAATATTCTCTACATTAATGGACAAAAGAAATAACACGATTGAAATAATCTTCAACAAATTCTAACTCTTTCTTATGCATCATGTCAAACTCACCTCTTAGAGTTTGTAATCTGGTCATCTTCACCTTTTTTTCTTCTTTGTATGCTGCATAAAAGTATCCCATGCTTGTTTCTCTACCTTTGCTGAAGAAATTCTTTCAAAAATTACTTCATCTGCTACTTGAAAGATGAAGAACAAACTTCTTGTCGTTCTTACGATTCTCCTTTAACTCGGTGAATTGTTGTTACGTAAAATATAATTGATTTTCTGGTTCCAAATAGCCATTTTCAACAACTTCCCAGAGAGCTTGGGCAGCATACAGAATCTTCATCTGAATATGCTCCATTGATTATAGCTTTCCCCTATAAACTTTGGTAATTGGGGTTGCAAAATCTTGTTGTTTGAAACCATAGATTTGAACTCAACTCTGATAACAATATGATATGGACTAGAGTTATATTATGTAGTTTCAAAAGAAAAAACTTGTTCTTTTGAATGTGATAATTAGAGAAGAAGAAATAAGTAAAATTTGAAGAAAAAGTTACTAGTTTTTCCTCACTCCTCCAACAACATACAAAAACAAGTTCAAATATACTCGCCCACATAATAATTAACGCTGCATAGAGAAACCAAAAAACACATAGAGACAATCAAAATACACATATAAACTAGCATAAGAAAACTCACAAGCTTAATTAATTCAACTACCACTTAAGTAGATAATTTTAGATTAATCTACCCATAAGACATTATAGAGAAGTCTAGCTTACTCTCAATGGGGGCACCATGAGATACATTGCACCTGAAGTGTTTTCTAGGACCTTTTTAAAATGTGTCTCATAAGTCTGATCATGCCCAAATTTTTTTAACTTTATTGCTTGAAATGGTTTTGCGGTTTTTGGATATCAAACGGACCTCCCCAAAAGGTAATTTTAATGTGGCCGATTTCCCCTATTTTTCAATCAGTTTCACTACAGCACCTGCTGCTCTAGTTAATTTTCCACCCTTTCCAAGTGTGATTTCTATGTTATGAATCATGTAGACCATCCCCATGGGGGTGGTGAAGGGAGGGCCCCAATTGGTAGAAAAAACCCGCAACCTCTTGGGGTTATCCTGCACTTGGAAGAAGAAGTAGAAAAAGGAATAAATATAGTGATAATTTGATTCTTCGTCGCCGTAGTAAATAGGTGAGAAAATAGAATTTGGAAAAGGGAGGAAAGCTCTCCGTTCCTGGTTCTCCTGTAGCTATCCAGAACCACAAGAATCCTTAGTTAGAATAGGATTCCAACTCAGCACCTTTCCTTTTGAGATTTTGAGATTGTAAGCTGTGTTTTGGGAGGGAAGGGTGGGGGAGTTATTGTCTATCGTTGGCCTCTATGGTAGAATCAGTTGGGGGCCTGAGAGGCGGTAGTTTTCCCTGTGGCGGATGTCAGCGGTTCGAGTACGCTTATCTCCAACTCGCGAATTTAGCTGATACAAAGCTATATGATAGTATCCATAACATCTTGTTGTTGCATCGAAACATATAAATGTTGACTAATATGACTAACATTGAACTTGGTAAAATGAAATGATTGAATAATTGAAAAATGAGATTATTCAGGAATAAACATTGAATGCTAAGATTACGCATTGAGTATCTGGTAGTGGATCTAAAAAAGTGTTTGTGATTGTTCCAGAAGAAATGAAACAAAAGATACGGTAGAGCTGGGATAGTTATTGTATGAGGTCTACCCAATGCTAGATGCAGAGGCACATAATAGATCGAAATGAACATCATGAGCTGTCCCGTAATAAAAAGTGACAATTATATGTCTCATGATCAGGGATATTTGAGATTTTTTGCTTATATGAGTTTTTCCAATACCTGAATGTTGGGATTAGTTACTAGTTCAAATTTGATACAAATTTATATTTTTTGGGAATTGGTTGGAATGTGTTCTTATCTATTAATAAGTTTTTGTTTCACACGACCTAGCGCGGCAAATGCTTGTCAAAAGCGTTTGTAACTAATCGTGTCGGGGATTTTGGTTTATTATTAGGAATTTTGGGATTTTATTGGATAATTGGTAGTTTTGAACTCGTTTGGGAATAACCAATTCATGGGGTGGTTGGAGTATCACATGGGGGACTGTAACGAATCTGGGTATTTGGAGTTATGAAGGTGTGGCCGGTGCTTTTTGGCTGCTATCTGGCTTTGGGTGTATTGGCACCTAGAAATATTTACTGATGAACATACAGGAAAACCCTCTTTGGATTTGCCTAAAATCTTTGGAATTCATTTATTTCTATCGGGGGTGGCTTGCTTTGGTTTTGGTGCATTTCATGTAATAGGATTGTATGGTCCTGGAATATGGTATTCGATCCTTATGGACTATTCTTAAAAAAAATAGAGAAATCAGAACCAAGTCAAGATGATACGGGTCAACTCCTTCTTCTTGCGCCAAAGATCTTACAGTTTCCAAAGAAACTGGAGTTACATCTATTTTCTATTCAAGAGTTCTTATGTGTTTCCATGCCCCTTCGAGACCCCGAAAAATGGACAACTTCCTTTTCTTAGGAACACATACAAGATTCGTCACTACAAAAAGGATAATGGTAACCCCACTATTAACAACTTCATTTATGAATTTCATAGTAATAGAAATACATGTCCTACCAAGACAGAATTTGTAACTTTCTATTCTCTTGCCTAGCAGGCAAAGACTTACCTTCGTGGAAAAGCAATTAAGTACTAGAATCTTTGCCCACCTTGAGGATGATCCTAGGCGATGTTGAAATTGTAAAGGGCCTTGCAATCGTGGGTTTATGGTGCATCCAATGGTATTCAACTTATCGTCCTTCCATGAAAATTGTGGTTCAAATGCTGAAAAAATAAGACAACAATTCAATCATGTCTTCTAATTCTTATGCCTCTACTTGAAATTGAACCAGATCGATCGATATCATCAAATAATGAGATTTTTATGTTGTTATTAACTATTGTATCACCAACTAACAACCAAAGTATCCATCTTATCCTAACCTTTGTTTTTTTTATGTCTATGTTAGGTTAGGGGTTAATTAAAAAGTTGAGATAGAAGGAGTATTGTTGACTTTGGATGTTTCTTTGGCCCCCTAATCAGCTGGTTTATTTATAGGGCAAATTACAATTTACTATCATGTGATTTACACCTTATAACATATTCATATATAAGTTTTCAAATGTTACAATTTCCATCATGACCTCTTCAAATTATTACACTTTGACCCATCTGTTAAAATTTCTGTCAAATCTGAAATGGGATCCATAATTTTAAACAATATAATATTAATTTAAATTTATATAAATTATGTATTTTAAAAAAATCCAAAAAAAATTTCTTTCAAATAATAAAAATTACAATTTTTTACAAATATACAAAAAAATTAAAAAAATCCAAAAAAAAATATTTATGTACGAAAGTAATTTGTCTCTCGATCTCCATCATCTTTATTTTTTTTCACTAAGGCCTTCACAAAAAATATTAAAAATTAAAAAAAATTATTTATGGAGAGAGGAAAATTACTTTCATACATAAATAATTTTTTTAATTTTTGTAAGTTTTTTAATTTTTATTATCCGAATGTAAATTTTTTGGATTTTTTTCAAAATAAATAATTTTTATAAATTTAAATTAATATTTTATAATTTAAAATTGTGGCTCCCATTTCAAATTTGATAAAAACAAATTAATAAATATGTCAAAGTGTAAGGATTTGAAGAGTTCATGGTGGAAATTTTAACATTTGAAAACTTAGGTATGAATATATTATAAGGTGTAAACCACAAGGTAGTAAAGTATAATTTGCCCTTATTTATATAATTGGACAATTGCAAAATACAAAACAAGCGAAATTTTGTTGTGAAGTTATTTCCAATAGAACGTTCATTTTGTTAGTATAATATTACATATATTGAGAGGGGAGAGTTTAGGAGGTAGTGAGTAACTTATGGATAGAGTTTAAGGATCAAAAGAAATGATATAAAAGCCCTTACATGAACAGCATCAATAACTACACCATTTACATCACTACCCCTTGGATATTCCATGTAATAGTGTTGCTTGGCTGCGCCCATATGTGCTGCCTTGTTAACACTTACTACATAATAAAAACCATGTGGGACAAAACCAACCCTAGTCGAAGGAAAAAAGAGTGCAACATATGTGGATACGAGAAGTCCCATCGGAACCTCCGGAGGTAGTTGAAGTCGTATTTTCTGGATAATAAGCAAATAACATGCCTATGAGATATGACACATTAGAGTGCTACACCAAAACCTTACTGGGTAAACCCAGTGGGAAGAACTTGTGGTCGAAGGGAAAAGATAAACAAATGCATATGAGTCGAACCATGACATCTTCTCAATGAAGTGTCAATGGCATGACCATACCAACGTGTACCTCATTAAAACCTAATTAGGTAACAAAACCTAATGAGATAAAATAAACCTGGTCGTATGATAAAAGAGTACACGATGGTCAAGGGAGTATGCTTGGGGATACTCGGTATACTTCGGGATACTTGGTATGCTTCTAGATACTCCATCTGATATTGATTCTAACAGGACTCATCCCAATCCCCCAGGGATTAGCGCGGGATGACCCTGCTCCCATCTGACACGAAGTGTCAGACAAGGGATATTTCCAACTTTTGCCCTCCCGGGCTATCAGAGTACGCCAGGATCCGGAGGAGGCATGTGATATCTCAGTCTCTGCTACAGTCCTCATCCGATGTCAACCTGAAGGGCAGTCAAAACATTAAAAGCTGTGAGTGGACAAAACAAGAGTTTATAAAAACATTTTAACGAAGACATTTGTACCCTTCACTAAAAAGCATGCATGCATTCGAAAACCATTTATCTAGAAAAACCATAGGTGGGAACTAAGCCCAAAACAGAATCTAAACCAAGGTCGAAAGGACCACCATGAAATCGACCATACGGGCCACTGCCCAAATCTATAAAAGAAACCAATAAGGGACTCAGCCCAAAGCCATAACCAGACTGAAACCAAATACACGAGCCACTGCTCAAATCATGTGCACACCTGTGCACACCACATATCATATATCATATTTATATCACATACACATATAATTCACACAACCAATCCTGTCACGGTTTCCAAAGCTACGCGCGTGCTACCCAGATCTCAATCCGAGTCTTCTCAAAGTCAAGATCAATGTCTGTAGACCACTGACCCTACCCGAGGTAATAGTAACCATAGCCCTCTTGAGAGTAAGGAACCCAACTGGGGGGTGACTCCACTCAGTCGGTGCTCCGTGACTACTCCGGGGTCCACCCAGGTCAACGACCCTCTCCGGAGGAGATAATAGAACAAGTAAAGGAAGGTATATGAACATATATATACATAACATAAACATTCATGCCCGGTTCCCCTGAACCGTCATGATCCATAACATCCATTAACCAAGGTTCATGCCGGTTCCCATAAACCGTCATAAACCAGAATGACCTGACAAAGGTTCATGCCGGTTCCCATAAACCGTCATGAACCACAATGACCTTTCCAGAGTTCGTGCCGGTTCCCACAAACCGCCATGAACTTGGAAATCCATATAGGGTCACTAACCCGAAATCATCAGTGTAAAACAACTAGGTCTCGTGCCCGAACATATGACATCAGCTGGGCACCGTGCCCGATATCTAAGGGTCAATCACGACTCTGATCATAGTGATGTGTGCAACCATCCATCCAGGACCGCCCTCAATCCTGGTATGTCGCCGTGAACGTATCAACTGACGCGACCACCACAAGATCATGGTGCACTCATCACTGATCGATATCCTGAACCGTCAGCACTCCGAAGTCGAGCCTCCCCAGGCTACCCTGCAACAGATCGTGCATCGTGACCTCTCCGGAAGGAACACATCCCAATCTGGAGGCGAGCGTCGTATCGTCGATCACCGTGCACAAAGCACTCGCCGCGACCACGATCTAGACCCGAAGGTCTTAAATAGCGTCATATGCCCAAGACAAAACCAAATGGGTCTCATACCCGAGTTTATCCTTTTAGAAATCCAAAACCATTTCATTTAGACCAATAAAGACATACAGACCCGTATAGGCATCGTATAAGGCTGAAACCTCGAAATACATGCCTATACGTAACCACACATCCAAATGCACTCATGGCATCACAAACAAGTATTTAAAACATATAATAAACATTTATGCATGCACCAATTTAGAAAATAAGGTCCACGCATGGACCGTCTGAGCTGCAGCCTCGATTTGCGTTCCATAGGCTCTCCCGAACCGATCACCATCACCGGGACTCCCGAACCTGTCCAAATAGTAATATAAGGTTAATAACTACCTTATTAACCTCCCATTGAAGTCCCATAATTTTCCCGATTTTCTAAATATTTTTAAAACCGATCCTAAACCTTCCGATGCCCCGAAACATATCGAGACGGTATCCGATCGACACGAAACCAGTCCCAAAATGTTCGTTACATCGAATATAGTGTTTCACATGTTGAACACTTCCTCGAAATGTGGGCTACGTGCCCTCACGTGCCCCAAGAAGGCTCTTGCACGTGAGACCACGCGCCTACTGTTGATCACCCCCAACCTCCAGTCGAACCCGGTCCACCTGCAACTAAACCGGTCTGGACCGGCTGACCGGTTCAACCCTCAATCCGTCCATTTTCAGCCCCATTTCAATCCATTTTGATCCTAAACTCATCCTACTCTCCATTCTAAACATTTTATACGTTAAAACGACATTAAAAAACATCAAACCCGTGCCCTTCAATTCGGCCATGGCGGAGGTATTTTCCTCCGCCGTCCACGACCCTTCCCGACCATCCCCAACCTCAAAACCTATGCCAATCGACTCCTAGGACCTCCAGATAGCATTTCCAATTAATGAAATCGATTAAAAACCCTTAAACCCAAACTTCGAAATTTTAAATATTTTCTTACCTCACGGCTCAGCCGTCCACCACCGTGAGCCACCACCCTCAGTCCCAGTCCTTCATCATCCAGCCCTTCCTCATTCCTCACACTCACTCACGGGTCACAAGAGGGATGGTGATGGTGTGTGTGTGTGTGGGTGTTTCGGGTTTGTGAAGGAAAAAGAAGAAAATGAAATGGATATGGGGGGTGGGTTTCGGGTTTGAGGGAAAGGAAATGAAGAGGATGAAGTGATGATCAGATGAGAGAATGAGAGATGGAGGGTGAGGATTTAAAGATGGAATTGAAATGGATGGATAGGATTAGTTGTAGGATAGATTAATTATAAAATAATACAAATAATACTATTTAATTAGCATAGATCCACCTTTTTAGGGACTAGCCAATGGGATGAGTGACACTTGTCTCTCATCCATGGGACCCACTCAAAATATCTGGCCAATCAGAATTTGCCAACTCAGCCCCGCCTCGAAGTACGTACATAGTGAAATCGAACTTCCGTGACCTACAACTCTCCCGTTCGAAGTCCGATTTCAGCGTGCCACCTGTCTATGGATTCGTATCGTCCCGATCTACGTAATGGTCCTTGGCCCTCGGCCATCGGACATCCTGGTCAAAAAGTCAACATTTGCCCATTTTTAACCAAAATTACCAAAATGTCCCTAAACTTCCGAACGTCATAACTTCCTTCTCGAACGTCGGAATTGAACGTGTCACCTGTCTATGGACTCGTGACGTCCTAAACTACGTCACGGTCCTCGGTCAAAGTCCATTTGACCACCCTAACAAAAAGTCAATGTTTTGCCACGACAAGGGCAAAACGGTCATTTTGCATTGTTCGTCCGATTTCGCCTAACTAATCACCGATTAACCTCACTAATCTAATCTAGGAATTTGGGACGGGTCGTTACAGATTCCCCTTAATAAGTACAGACTAGGTAGATCAACCAATCCATGTAAGACAATACCTCAAACGTACTGCTGGAATATGGTCTTCAGTAATGGCTTGGTAAAAAGGTCTACATGATTGTCTTGAGATCAGATTGACTATATTTCAATCTTCTGATGCTCTTATTGTTGTTGGTTGAAGAAAACTTTGGTACAATATGCTTGATGTTGTTTCCTAATGAAACTATTCTTCATCTGCTTAGTACAGGTAGAATTGTCTTCATAGATAGTTATCGGTTCATTAATAATGGAATTTCAGTCCACAAGTACTTTGAATTTGCCTCATAATGACTCTCAATCATATACATTCACGAAATGCTCTCTGAAGAGTCGGAATCTAAGAATGATTTGAAAAGGTTGCCACATGGGCCTGTATTATAGGCCTCAAAGTTATTAATGTGTTCTCAATGGTTAAGACATAATCATTTTGCGAACGTGCCTTGTGTGTGTGCTTGATAGGTAATCCGTATCAGCATACCCAAAAGGGCGTGCATCGTTCGAACAATCAAGAAGGTTTGATCAATTATTGGATACATATTAATAGGAATAAGTCCATATCTGTCGTACCCTTGAGATACCGGAAAATTGCTTATACCATTCTAGTGGCATTGTGTTGGTGCAAAATTTCGAGTTTGGTGTTCATGTACGAATGACCGGTTTTTTTTTTTTTTGAACTATTAATTCGTTTATTAACTTTTTGTTCAATTAAATACATCTAAAGTATATGTGTTTCCTCATATATAATCATCTAAGAAAATATAAACATTTAGCACTATAAATACGTACTAAAGAAGATGTTGGAACCATTTAAATAAATTCTTATGCATTATATCATTTGATATGCTAAACAAATGCTTCTTGAATGTTTAATTATAAGGTGTAATGTATTTTACTACATAACTACAAGTGGCCGTTTGATTAAGGAACTTCTTTAATAGACCATTATGTCCTATTCAAAGCCCAAAGGGTGCAAATAGATACCCATTGTTTTCTTTTTTGGTTGATCGGTCGAGTTGACTCATTGACAGGGTCGGATCGACTTCAGATTGAATCTGATTGTTCTGTTGATTGGGTCTGAACTGTTGGACATATTGAGCGAGTCAGGTTTGCGTCTTGGGTCTGGCCTTCTAAGCTGAGCTGGGCTTGTTTAAACCAAAGGGGCTGAGTCATATGCCTGAGCTAATAGGACCATTCAATGGGCTTTATTATGGATTTGGGCTAGCCTGTACAGATGCCTTCTAGACTTGCTCAAGGTGATGGGCTTTCTGTGCCATGGGGTTGAAGTCCTACTAGGCCTTTTGATGGGGTTATCATGTGGTTTTGCATTTGGGCTTCAAGGCTTGGTGTGTGTCTATTGCTAGTGGACACAAGAGCTGGGCTACATATGTTTGTTTGTCTTCTAGGCTGATTATGTGTTTAGTCCAGGTAAGCAAGATCAAATTTATTGGGCATAATTTTTTGCCCACTGCCAAATTTTCCCTAGCATGGAATTGAGAAGCTACAAGCCCGGACACGCTATGCATGATTTTGGTAGCCGCACTTTAGGTTCCAAACATCATGGTCGTCGTGATCATCATACGCAAAAACCAAGCATCCAATCAATACAAACCCATCATCAACATCATCAAATTCTGTAATCATCAACATCATTATGCACCAACAGCATCAAGGATATCGTTAGCCGACAAAAATTGATGGTAACATCAATTCATTTCTAAATTTCTAATTCATTTCTAACCTAAATTTCTAATTATCAATTTATCAATCCATCACAGTCGCAGGTCTTTAAAAATATCAAATGCTACCAATCATCATCCTTATGATACAAAGTGTCAAACATCAATTATCAATCATCAAATGAAAGCTTGTACAACCAAAGATATATCTCATGCCATCAATTATCTAAATAATCCAAATCAATCCTAGGATTCATGTTTCTAGGGTTCATGCTTCCAGTGGATCAATAATGAATAAAACATAAAATTGAAATTGAATTTAGATTCAGGAGACCTACTTGGTTTTGTAGAGCAACAATTATCCTCTTGAACAATCTCCAATTTTAAAATTATCATGCTGATAACATGTTATGAAGTTATTTCCAATAGAATATTCGTTTTGTAGATTGTTAGTATAATATTACGTATACTGAAAGGGGAAAGCCAAATTTACCAACACTGCAATTAATCCCAATGTTATTGTATCCAATCTAATTGATCGATCCTTACTGTTTTGGAATTTGGTGTCCATCTCTTCAATTATGTCCCAAGTGGCTTGTGAGGTGATTAGGTGCCTCCCTATCAGGGCTACTGATAGTGAAAACAAATGAATTTAGCCCTTCACTAAATTTGGTGTCTACAGTTTCAGTTTGGATATGGTTGGATAAAGTCAAAGAACCGGTCTCTTATTCCCCCCATTCTTCAACTGTGCATCCACATCGTTGAATGTGGGCGAGGGTCTTTGGAAATGTATCGAGAAGGCCAAAGTAAATCCAAGAATCATAAATTTCATGTGGAAAACTGCAAGGGGCTGTTTACCTAATAGAGAAAATTTGTTTTGAGGACACTTGGGACCAAGTCTATTATGCTCGCTATGTGAGGATTTTCCTGAGTCTATTGAACATCTCCGGCTCCAATGCTAGGGATCTCTTTGTGTTTGGTTTGGTTGCCTCCTCAACTATTGCATTAATATCCAACAAATCTTAACTTTCGACTGCTAGTTTCTTGATGCTTGTGGGAATTATAGGCATGTCAAAAGGTGATCTCGCGTCTTATTCTCTCGTCAAGCACCATAAGTATTTCTGAAAGCATTTGGTGCCTGCTGATTTCCCCAACAGTTAAGATGAATTCTGATGCTGAATGGATTGGGTCTAATGCTCTGGCAAGGCTGGGCGTGGTAATTTGAAATCATATTGGATCCTGCCTTGTTGTGAAATTGATAAGTCATTAATTATGCATCATTTCAAAGTTAATTCACATCCCTTTTACTTGTTTTTGATGATATTCATGAATCATTAGGATTAATTTATCTACTTTGTGAGACTCATCCAGGATATGAATGATAATCAATTCTAAAGACAACGCAAAAAGAATGGTCAAAATCCGAGTCTGAACGAAAAAATGGTCCCAAGATGAACCTAGGACCTTAATCGAGGTCTTGCGCTTAAAACTTGGCTCTTGTTGAGGTCTTGTGCATTTCCCTGGTTCCTATCGAGTTGGAGTCTTAGTGACATCCCAGTGACATCTCAATCACATGCTAGTGACATCCCAGTGATACGCCAGTGATAGGCTCCTGTACCTGATTTCTGATCCTGGCCGAGCCCAATACTTGCGGTGTCAACCTTTTGACATCTCTGTTCCGACACCATCACAAACATATATTTGGGTACTTTATATGCCCTTGGGACACAAATTCCTTATTCTTTCCAATTGCACTATTGATGCCTCGATCGAAGCTACGTTCAAAAATGACTTAGGCCGAGGCCCGACTTGGGTTAATTCGAGGGTCTTGAAGGGTTTCGACTATTCTCTAGTGTCTAGGCCAAGATCAGGCCGCCCAAATCACTTCTTGTTTTCCTTTTTGTAGTATTGATGAAGTTGGATCATTCAAGAACGTCCAAGAAGGTTCCTCCCCTTTTCTTGGCTGACTATGACTTTCACACTTGGGAATGAGCTATTAATCAATGCCAGCTCATGTCAGCTGTTTAAATCAAAAATTGGGGGCCTAATCAGCAGATCTTTTTCTTATTTTTAGCCATGAGAATGGCCCTAAGGATATGTGATAAGAAAAGGCCTTTATCATATTTCCTTGCCGCCAAAGGAAGCCTTTTTCTTCTCTATTTTGGTTTTGCTCTTCCACTCCAAGTTGGGCACATATCTAATCCGAATTATTCAAGGTTTTACTAATGAAGCTTCTGGAATATTTAGGTCTCTATAAATAGGCTTTTATTTAGCAAAGATTGTACACAACACAATTTGCAATCCTAGAATTATAATAGTTCTTGTAACCTAGTTTTTCTTGACGTTTCAATACAATTCAACTATCAGCTTGGAAGAAGAATCTTTTTTGCGACTTCTAAATATGCGTCATTGTTCCTTCGTATTTGTGTTTTCTAATTCCCTTTACCTTTTATGTTTTATGCAATTATGATAGGACTCATCCCAATCCTCCTGGATTATCGTGGGACGTGCCTGCTTGAGGAATAAACTCGTCATTGCTCGGGGTCCATCAAAGTACGTCAGGATCGGCGGCGGCATGTGATGGCTCGATCTCTGCTAAAGCCTCAACCTGAAGCGTATTAAAACCATAAAATTTGTGAGTGGACAAAACAATAGTTTATGAAAATCATTTATATCAAAAATATATTTATACCCTTCACGTAAAAGCATGCATACATCATAAAACAGTCATTTCAAACACTTTCTCGAAAATTAGTTCCTCGGTTTCACATCTCTCCTAGGAACTTCATAATCACATAAAACACAAGCACGTAGTACACTCGGCCGAAGCCCAACATCATATAAAATAGAAATCTCGAACTACGTGCAATAACGCATTTTCCTCCAAAAATGCCGAACAATTCATATTTAAATTACATGCACTCATGGCATCTCAAAACATGTTCATAAACACATATAAAATATTTATGCATGCAACATATTCATAAAAAAAAGTCCACTCACAGACCGTCCAAGTTGCGTCTCGATACACGTGCCATAAGCCTCTCCGGGCTAATCTGACCTCTCCGGGTCATTCAGACCTGTCCAAAACATACTCGAAGGTCACTACAAACCTAGACAAGACCATATCAAGAACCCCTAACATTCTCGAAAAATTCAACATCCCCGAGACACGCTTCCTTAGGCTTACTTACATATATAAAAGCCCTTGGGCTTTATTGGGCCAGACTTTTATCGAGCTTTTTGGGTCGGGCCTATTAAGCCCACTTGGGTCGGGTTTACGTGGGCTTTTGCAAATAAACTATTTATCAAATTTTAAAGTTACAAAAAAATACATGAATATGAAAAAAAAAATTAATAATAAAAAAATACACAAGGGTTCAAAAACGTGGTCTTGTTAAAACCTTACCTTAAAAACCCTAACAAAACTGCTCAAGAGTTCCCAACTAGAGGGAAGAATGAGAAGTGAAAGTAAGAGTAAAGGGAAGAATGGGGTTGAGAGATAAAAAAAGATTGTGTTGAGTGAGTGTGGGTTTGTGAGATACTGAGATATGAGTTTTGAACTTTGAGAGTTGGGAGAGAGATAATGCAGTTAGTGAGGAGAATCGGAACGTGGAAAGGGTTAGGGTGTGCAATTTATTTAAGTAAGTGGACATAGGGTTAGCCGGTTAGGGTTTGTATTGGGTATTGGCCATTGAGTTTTCTAAAATAAATTAGGTGGACTTGGGGTTGAGATTTGGATTTGGGCTGAAATATTATTATTAAAAATGGGTTAGGTATTAATTCTTAAATAATAAGAATTTTATATATTCGGGCTTATGGGCCGGGTTTATATGAGCGGGTCGAGCTGGGTTTACCGGGCTTTATCGGGCTCGGGCCTATTGGGTTTGAACACCATAAGCCCAAGCCCAGCCCGCTAACTCTTGGGTCGGGCCGACCCACGACCCATAGCGGGTCGGACCATGCTTTTGTCCACCGGGCCTATCGGGCCTCCATAAGCCCATTAGTTTTTGGGCCAAATGGTGAGGGGTAGTCAACACTGACGTCAGCGGTCAACGGTCAAAGTCAGCTCTGATGTCATCGCTGATGTCAGACCTAACATGATTACGTCATCTAATGACATCATCGATGACGTCATCGTCCCTGTCCTCTTTCCAAGTCGACCCATTTTCCTGAACCGGGTCACATAGACCTGTGACCCTGACCCGATTTGTTCATCCCCCTCCAACCACTAAAATCGATCATGTTACTTCCACTATCATCGTCTTGATCCACAGAAACTGATCCCCCACATTGAAATCATGAAACACGGGCTAAAACTCACATGTTGAATGATGAACGGTCCGGCTAAAATTCCAACTCCCTGCCTGGGCTGTTCTGCCATCCTCAGCCCTCGATTTTAATCCCCAAGGACTCGTACAACCACCAAAAACACAAATCAATCAATGGAAACGTCAAACTTTGATTTCGAATTCAGAACAAAAACCTTACCTTCTCGAGTTTGCAGCCATCGTCTACGGTGACCCTCACCGTGGCCACCATCCTACTCGTCTCAGCCCGTTCTCTCACTTCCCCGTTTAGGATAACAATAGAAGATGAAGGTTTGTGAAGGTTGGGGTGGGTTATGGTGTTTGGGTTTCGGGTGAGATGAAACGAAATAGAGAAGGGGGGTTAGGTGCATGTATTTGTGTTTATGGGCAATGGATGAGAGACCCTTGTCACTCATCCATTGGGCATGTTCAAAAATATCGGGGGCCCACAACAGGACAAAAGTCAACTCATCTCGTAATATGTGCAATAATATCTCGAAACTTTCGTGACCCATAACTTCCCCGTAGAATTTTTGATTTCGATGTGTCGCTTGTCTACGGACTCGTATTGACTCGATCTACGTAACAGTCCTCGGTCCTCATGCATTAGACCTCCCAGGTCAAAAATTAACTTTTTACCCTCATCTAGGGGCAAAATCGTAGTTTCGCCCTGAACGTCCAATTTTCCTCGACTAATCCCCGATTAGCCTCGCTAATCCACAATTAAATCTTAATTAATCCCAAATTTTTGGGACGGGTCGTTACAACCTTCCCTCCTTAAAGAATTTCGTCCTCAAAATTTAAATTGGCCCAATTCCACAACGAAACCGTGGAAATCCAATCATGCCTCCAACTCGGGAACTCACATGTAAAAGCAAACGTCCAACACAAATAACACGTCCGACACAAACCACACTTTGACTCGTAAGTCTCACTCGAGACTCTGATACTCGTCGATCTCCCCTATCATTCACTCTGACAGGTTAGCTATACTAAGCTGACATCACATCGGCTTTTTAGCTTGACAACCTTCTCATCCGACAATTGAAACTGGCCTCCTTCTTAGCATCCGATCCGATAGACATCCTTTAGATCCTGTCGTCACAATGGCATGAATCTCACCTCATAGGCTATACTCAAATATACGGCATTTATCGGCCTCGGTACTCACATCAGTCAACTCCTTTGTTTTCCCATACTCATGCTGACTCTCATTGTCCATAGAGATACAACTTTCTTCTAAAACTCTCCAAGTCCACAACCACTATCGTGACTAGCCGACAATTCCCAGCTCCACTGCGCTACTCTGACCCTGACTCGCTCTCGAGTCCCCACAACGTATCTCATGTCACTCAGCGACCTACATTGAAATATTGACTCATCTCGAGTCCCAAATTGTCGTCTCACGTATCTTGTTGATAAACAATCGACATCTCACCCATCCTGGGTGTATCTGGACCCCATCGAATACTTACCTCAGCAGGGATAGCCACATGCACAATCACTAGGGTTCCTCTGGCCCACATGGCCCTGAGCTCTTGGCTCACATAATCACTGAACCCTCTCAGTCCACTCTACTCGAGCACATAGTATTTGACGTCCAGTCAACATATCATTAAGTCGGAACACATCCGATCATAATCCTCATCGAACTGTCACCATCGGATCCAATCTGATTACTATCTCATGTCCAACTAGGACTCTATCCATTAGACATAACACTCATCCTCTCTAGTAACTCTTACCCCAAACATACCGGTTAGCCGTGGTCAATCCCATCGTCCAATGTGCACTACTCATAGGTGCACCCACATCATGTCAATCTTCAAGGCACTACCTGGCCTGCTCAAGGACTGCACTTCGGCAACGTCTAACTGCATACTATCGTCCACGCTCCAAACATGGCTCAGACCTCAACCGTTTGTCACAAGGATAACCTAAATCCATCACAATCTTTATCCTCAAATCCAACTTGAGGTATCGGCTATTCATCTCTTCCTAATCAATAACCACGTATCGTCCTCGTCTCACACTTATCCACATATCCACCACATACTCATCCACCAATCCAAGACAAACTAATACTCCTTTACATATCCAACCTCTGTCTTGTCATCTCACCAACTATTCCAAAAGATTCTTCAACTGTCTTAAAATATGATTCTTCTCTACTCCTAGCTTAGTATAAACAGCAATACGATTCTCCCTGATAATGACTAGACTTCGGTTCACTCGACTCACGGTCCCCACAATCATCTCAATCACCTCAATCGTCACCACACAGCTCGATTCTCGTTAGGTCACTACTAGCCCTCTCAGTCAATGTAACATGATCCATAATACCAACATGGGTCCACTACCTCAGACACTCACTTGTCACACCCGATGACGCTAAGTACCATCTGCTCTTCAAGTCATTCAAATTTGACTCACCGCCTAGGTGTTCAGTTCTTACACCTTCTTTGAACCCATTTCACTGTGATATCACTCCTTGTCATCCCATGTGGGGAAGTATTAAGGATGATGCAAGATGATGACAACAAAATTCATCCTATGTCATCCTGGGCACCAAGCACCCTCTGCTAGAGAGCAAAAAACGAGAAGTCTCCCTCGTCAACTTCGAATTACCCATCACCAATGCGGAATCAAGCACTCTTCTCTTTGCCTCAATCACAAATTCTCTTGATTCTGAAGTTCCAATCATGTTGGAAGCATAATCACTCTGATGATCCTATTTCATCAATCAAATTTCTCCTCAAACAAGCTTACGTAGTACCCGACTCACTTATCTGTTTTATACCGTTTATGCAAATCTAAAATGATGCCATCCAACACTACCTGATTCTCAAGTTTCCACATTTATAGATACAACCTCTGAGCACACCTTTGTGTCTCAAGTCTCGCATCATGTTGACGGCCAAACCAAAAACTCTGATCAAGCAAACGGGAAAAGCGAAGTCACCTCCTCTAACTAAGAGTATTCTCTGATAATTATTGTAATGCTTAATCCTTTTCTCAAGACTAACACTTCCGTCGTCATCCCCGTAGGCATACTGGTCCGCACGTCCCAACCCTTATGGGATCAATTCCAGCACCCAACACTCGTTCCATCCGTCCATAACAAGCCAGGGTACCTATCATTAATCCAGGTCTACCCTATGCTTTGCACTGAGCCACTCGGGATCTTCTCTGTCCCTCTCAATGCCCACTGAACTCACATGTTTGCCACTCCAAGCACATCTACCATCTTGGTCACAATCCAAGCCCTCACTGGCCTTACATCACTTAGTCACACATAGTGTTAATCGGAACCAGCCGATCACTATTGGATTCCATTCAACTCACCTCTGACATCTCCCACTCATGTCAGTCACCTTCACTGAGGTAGTGCGACACACTCACCAACACCCAAACTCATCATCTTCTTATGTGATCGCACTCAGTTGTAACCAAGTCAAATCCAAAAATCACTGCTCGTACCATGCGTTACTCACGCACCTCTGTATCATCGTCACGACTAACGAATCCCCATCGTCTCAGTCGTCACTAGAACACGAGCCTATCGAACTCGATAAAACTCATCCACGTCTATCGATAGCAGCGTCTGTCACAACCACGTGCAGACCAACCCCAGAAACGCTATGCTATCGAGATTCCATACCTATGCGGTCAACTCACCGCATGTACCAACCGCTCAACACGTAATATCCACCAATCAGTCCACCTCAGGATCTGATCCACAAGTACCACACTCCTGGTAACTTTTCTAATCAATCTCAAACTAGGGTTATCACGAACTCGGATACTCACTGCAGTACGTCCACCATGACCGATCCATCGCTCTCGACTTTTAAAGTCGTCATACAGGATTAACTGGTACACAACCACCTTGTAAACACTATCTAAGGACCTCGTCCACTCGTAACTCTACGGCCTCCAGCGGCTAGGCCCATAAGAACTTGGCCTTACTTAATGTCTAACACTGTACATCCATTATATATCACAATCAGGACATGCCATACCAAACCACACAACATCTGTACCATGGAATCCTCTACCAGTCGACATCCCTCCGAGATTCGACACACTGAAACATGGCATCTCATGCAAATAAGATCAAACGTTCATATTCCCAACAGTTTCAACTATGGTCGTCCATGACCTCCACTGATACCACCTGACACAATCCCTATCTGACATGACCGCTCAACGGTTATGACTCTCAATGTCGTCACAATGGGACAACTGGTCGACTAGGTCCCATCCACTAGTAACACTACGGCTCTAAGCCGTTGGATTCACATGAACCTTGATCCTACTCAGGATCAAACCTCACCAAAACACGGCATTCGATGACAATCGAAACCTAAACCATCGCACCATGTGCCAAACATAACCTAACCAGGGTTCGATTCCAATGAATTCTCATACTCTCACCCTATCTGACATGACCACTCAACCGTCCCGACTCTCAATGTCGTCACAATGAGACAACTGGTCAACTAGGCCCCATCCACTAGTAATACTACGGCTCTAAGCCGTTGGATTCACATGAACCTTGATCCTACTCTGGATCAAACCTCACCAAAACACGGCATCTGATGAAAATAAAAACCTAAACCATCGCACCACATGCAAAACATAACCTAACCAAGGTTCGATTCCAATGAATTCTCATACTCTCACCCTATCTGACATGACCGCTCAATGGTCCCGACTCTCAATGTCGTCACAATGGGACAACTAGTTGACTAGGTCCCATCCACCAGTAACACTACGGTTCTAAGCTGTTGGATTCACATGAACCTTGATCCTACTCAGGATCAAACCTCACCAAAACACGGCATCTGATGACAATCGAAACCTAAACCATTGCACCACGTGCGAAACATAACCTAACCAGGGTTCGATTCCAATGAATTCTCATAATCTCACCATTGTAGAGACATCACATTCAACACCTATGCGTCACTCTAGGGATAAACTCATCACCCGCTCGAGGTCCATCAGAGTACACCATGATCATCGGTGACATGTGATGTCTCGATCTCTGCTACAGCCCGCATCCGCTATCAACCTTAACGGTATTAAAACTATAAAAGTTGTGAGTGGACAAAGCAACAGTTTATGAAAATCATTTATATCAAAAAGACATTTATAACCTTCATGTAAAAGCATGCATGCATCATAAAACAGTTATTTCAAATATTTTCTCGAAAGTAGGACGTATTGCTTCCCCAATCAAAATACCGTGAACAATGCTTCTCAATCGTAGCCATCATCTCAATAGGGTCTCTACCCAAAAACCAGATCATACAGGGCCGCAGTCCAAAACCAAAATCAAGGAAAACCAGAATGAAACCTCAGCCCAAACCATAGAACACGTGGGAACACATCCCATGGGAACTCATCCCAATGTCAGGACCGTTCAAAATCCTAGCACATGTGCATATAGCTCAGGACCGTTCACAATCCTAGCATGTCGCCGTGTACACATCACTCGCCGCGACCCTCACTAGATCATTGCGAACATATCACTGATCGATCTCAGAGACTAACATCAGCACTCCTAAGTCGAGCCTCCCTCAGTCATTGCTTCCCGCCGCTGCTCGACAACAGGCAGTGTTTCGTGACCTCTCCGTAAGGAACACATCTGCAGTCCGGAGGCGAGCGTCATCTCATCCGGGACTCACCCGAATGCCATCATCCATAGAGCCTCAAGCACGGAACATCACCAAATGGGTCACAGCTCAAAAACCAGTGTCCAACAACACATCATATCCCAGGATTCCTCGAATCCTATAAAATTCACAACTGGTCTCATGCCCGAAATATCTTTCATAAACTCATAACTGGGTCACAGCCCGACTTATCTCACTTTTTACTATACTCTAAGTCAAGCCTCAAATCAACTGGGTCATACGCCTGAAAGATATTTCCAAAGCTAAAAACTAGTTCTCATTTCCAAAACACTTTCAAATCATAGTTCAACTAGGACTCGTGCCCAAATCTCGATTTCAGGCAATACAAAAGTACGTAGTACACCCTGCCGAAGCCCAACATCATATAAAATAGAAATCTCGAACTACATGCAATAATGCATTTTCTTCCGAAAATGACAAAAAATTCATATTTAAATCACATGCACTCATGGAATCTCAAATCATGTTCATAAACACATATAAAATATTTATGCATGCATCATATTCATAAAAAAAAGGTCCACTAACACACCGTCCAAGTTGCACCTCAATAGGCATGTCATAAGCCTCTCTGGACTAATTCGACCTCTCCAGGTCATCCAGACCTATCACAAAACATACTCAAAGGTCACTACCAACCTAGACAAGTCCATATCAAGAACACCCAACATTCCCTGAAAAGTCAACGTGTCCCAGACACACTTCCCTAGGCTTTAAACCTCAATTTGACCAACCTAACGATCTCCGATCGACTCGAAACCACTACCATTGGATTTACATAGTCGAAACCTGTAAAATAATCCTAGTCCCACCTTGAAATTTGTGCCCAAACGCCCCCACGCACGGGTCATAGTGGTTGGTCAACGTTGACCAAAAAGTCAACGCTGACATCCGCGATTAACGGTCAAAGTCAACATTGATGTCAACAATGACGTCATCACTGACATCTGACACTGACATGTGTTAGTCTGATCCCCCACATTGAAATCATGAAACACAAGCTAAAACTCAACTGTTGAATGATGGACCGTCCGTCTAGAATTCCAGCTCCCTACCTAGGCTGCTCAGCCGTCCTCGGCCCTCGATTTCAATCCCCAGGGACTCGTACAACCACCAAAAACACAACTCGATCAATGGAAACTTCCCATAGACACTCAAATTTCAATTTCGAATTAGAACAAAAACCATACCTTCTCGGGTTTCCGGCCACCGTCTACGGTGGCCCTCACCATTGCCACCATCCTTCTTGTCTCAGCCCATTCTCTCACTTCCCCGTTCAGGATAACAGTAGAAGATGAAGGTTTGTGAAGGTTGGGGTGGGTTATGGCGTTTTGGTTTCGGGTGAGATGAAATAAAATAGAGAAAGGGGGTTGGGTGCATGTATGTGTGTTTGTGGGCAATGGATGAGTGACACTTGTCACTCATCCATTGGCCCTGTTCAAAAATATATGGGGCCCTCAACAGGACAAAAGTCCACTCATCTTGTAATACGTGCAATAGTGCCTCGAAACTTCTGTGACCCGTAACTTCCTCATCGAATGTCCGATTTCGACGTGCCGCATATCTACTAACTCTTATTGACTCAATCTACGTAACAGTCCTCGGTCCTCGTGCATTGGACCTCCTAGGTCGAAAGTCAACTTTTTACCCTCGTCTAGGGGTAAAATCATAATTTCATCTTAGATGTCCAACGATCCTCGACTAATCCTCGATTAGCCTCGCGAAACCACAATTAAATCTTAATTAATACCAAATTTTTGGGACGGGTTGTTACAAATTACCTATGATGTTTTTCAATACAAGCATGTGTGAGTAGTTTACCTTAGGATTAGGGCTACTTGAAGCCTTAGCCATTTTAGTTCATATTTAGATTTATGGCTCTTGATTGTGATTATTATGCATGCTGAATAAGTTGGACTACTTTGCTTTATGAACTTAATTTATGCCTATAAGTTTAGATACCTTGTTTGCATATAATTATCAATGAATTTGCATGTGTGACCATCATGTTATCTTGCAAATTATAGCATCACATTTAAGGGGTGGACTCTTATTTGTAGTCTGAACTTGTAAAACCTAGGGTTGAACGACACTTTTCTAGGCTAATGTGGTGTCATGAAATGTACTTCATGCATTATCAAATGATGATAGACGTTCTAAGGCATACACCGAGTCTAGGACATGCAACATAAGAGGAGATAAATGTGTCAAGTGAACATACGCCCTGTCCTAGGCACGGGCACCTAATTCAAAAGTTGCATAATAATGACATCAAGGAAATCTAATGAGAACTATAATTGGTAATGGTGGATAGTAAGCCCTGATTCGCCTTACTTAACCAATCTAAAATCAATCAAGCTTTCGTCACTTTCAATTATGTTTTTTTCATTTAAATTCGTGAATCACCAATCTCAATCAACCCCCTATTACATTTACTTAAAATTTGAAGTTACCTAAAAGACCAAATCAAAAAGTGGACAACCGTTGAACAAGTCCTTAAGGGATCAACCTTTACGTGCTACTATACTCTTTTACATGATTTTGGGTACTTGCAAAGTATCACTATAGATTTATTGCTCATATTTATTGTGTTCAATAAAACTTTTATCAGAAATGCAGCCCTATTTGGGTACTTGCAAAGTCCTGAAGGTTGCTTATTGGCGAGGTCAAGGAACTTCTGGCGTGTTATTGTGGAATATGACTCCAAGGTTCTAGTTAATTGTATTTCTGGGAAGATTGATTGGGAAAATGCGGAATTTTTTCCAGTTCTGTCAAGATTGAAGGCTTGTTTGGGGGTTTTGAGGAAATTTCATTTCATTGGACCTCGCGGTCGACAAATAAAGTAGCTAATACCATAGTTGCTCAAGCTCGAAGAAGAATGTTTAGGGAAGTGTATATTGATTACCCTCCATTTTTCCTACTGCTTGTGCTTAACAATGATGGGCTTACATGCCCTCCTTCCCGATACTTTGTTTTGCTGGTTTGAAGGTGTGGACATCCTTGGGCTTGTCATACGTCTATACCCCTTCAAGCTTTTTATATTTTGTTTAAGTTTTTCTTCAGTACTTACTTTCCGGGCTAATTTCAATCTTGGTTTATTGAATGTTATTTTCTGAATAAATAAATAAAAGCTCAATAGAAGGACATAAAAGCTCTTATATAAATAGCCACAATAACTAAACTATTTACAAAAAATTTGAAGTTGCAATCAAAATTAAAGAAAGACTTGTTATTGTATGTTTCTAACATTTATTTGTACATTTTTTTCATATGTTTATTACTATATATTCCTCTTTCACATAATTTCTATGTACCTCATTTCTCGGCCTGATCTTCCCTCGCAATCTTTCATCAACATTGCTAACTTCTCAAAAGTAATTTACTATTGTGATAATAATGCGTATAGAGTAGTGGAGAGAGTATTTGGAAACATAAAGAAGAATCAATCTCATTAATTAGATAACCTATTTTTTTTTATATATAAGTAGGATTTATAGTTTAGGGTTGAATGCAAATTACATAAATGCTATTGCATGAATAGACACAATAAATAAATATTTCACAACAATCTTGTACTTCAAAGCATCATCTAACCTTGTAATCCAATCCTTATGTGAAGGTCCAATGGTCCTCTCAAGTATCTTCTTGATTTCCTGGTTGCTAACTTCCGCTAAACCATTGGTTTGAGGGTGATATGGAGTTGATACCTTGTGAGTGATTCCATACTTCTTCAATAATGCGCCAACCGTTTTGTTGCAAAAGTGGCTTCCCCCATCACTAATCATTGCACGGGGCATGCCAAATCTAGAAAAGATGTTAGTGCGAAGAAAAGCTGCAACAATTTTAGAATCATTAGTACCGATGGCTTTAGCTTCCACCAATTTCGAAACATAATCCACATCAAGAAGGATATACTCAAAGCCAAAAGAAGGAGGAAAGGGACCCATGAAATCTATACCTCATAAATCAAAAATCTTGACATTAAGTATATATGTTTGTGGCATTTGATCTCTAGGTCCTTGATTACCAGATTTTTTACATCTATCACATATAGCACAAAATGCATGAGCATCACGAAATAAAGAAGGCCAAAAGAAACCTGAATCTAACACCTTAATGGCAGTTTTCTTGGAACCAAAATGTCTCCCACATGCTTCAGTATGACAAAATGCAAGTATAAAATGATGTTCATTATCCGAGACACATCTCTTAAGAACTAAATCAAAGTATTGTTTCCACAAGTAAGGTTGATCCCATAAGTAAGTTCTTGCATTATGTTTAAGCTTATCACGTTGATATCATGGCATGGTACTTGTGGAAGCTTTAGTGACCAAGTAGTTTACAATATCAGCATGCCAAGGGGTAGCAGAAGTACTTACCTAGATTCTAAAGAGTTGTTTGTCTGGAAAGGTTTCAAGTATGATGCCATTCTCCTGATCTTTCACGATTCTAGATAGATGATCAGCAACAACATTCTCTACTCCCTTCTTTTCCCTTACCTTAATGTCGATTTCTTAGAGCAAGATGATCCATTGAATAAGTCTTGGTTTGGTATCCTTCTTGGTCATCAGATACTTCAGAGCAGCATGATATATATACACAATAACTTTTGATTAAAATAAGTAAGAACAAAACTTATCGAGAGCAAAGATTACCACAAGTAGTTCCTTTTCAGTGGTGGTGTAGTTTTGTTGAGCTTCATCCAATGTCCTATACGCATAGTAAAGGGCTTAGGGCTTCTTGTCCTTCTTTATCCTAAGATAGCTCATAGTGCATAGTCAGAAGCATCGTACATGAGCTCGAAAGGCAAAGACCAATCCTGAGTACATAAGTTAGGGGCACTGGTAAGCAACTCCTTAAGCTTGTTAAAGGCTTCTTGACACTCGTTATTGAACACAAAGAATGTGTCTTTTTGAAGTAGTCAACATAGGGGTCTAGAAATTTATGAGAAGTCTTTGATGAATCGCCAGTAGAAACTTGCATGTCCAAGGAACAAACGGATCTCTCTCAACGAAGTGAGAGAGGGTAAGTACCACATAAGATATACTTTAGCTATATCAACCTCTATTCCTCTAGTCGACACAATATGTCCTAAAATTATCCCCTTGAGTTACCATGAAGTGACACTTCTCCCAGTGAAGTACTAGAGTAGAATCAACTCATCTTTGCAATATAAGTTCAAGGTTTTCTAAGCAAGCATCAAAATTATCTCCGAATACACTAAATTCATCCATGAATACTTCAATAATATTTTCAACATAATCATAGAATATGGAGAGCATACAACATTGGAAAATACCTGGTGCATTGCACAAACCTAATGGCATCCTCATGCAGGAAAATGTACCAAAGGGGCACGTGAAAGCGGTCTTCTATTGATCTTCCTGAGAAATGCTTAATTAGTTTTACCCAGAGTATCCATCAAGGAAGCAGTAGTGGGAATGCCCTATGAGCCCCTCAAGCATTTGTTCAATGAAGGGCAATAGAAAGTGGTCCTTCTTTGTTTTGGCATTGAGCTTCGGGTAATCAATACAAACTCTATGTTCGTTAATGGTTTGTTGGGGTACTAATTCATTCTTTGTATTCTTGACCACGGTGATTCTAGATTTCTTTGGAACAACCTGCACAGGGGACACCCAATGCCTATCTTAAATAGGATATATTACACAATAAACAAAGAGTTTGATTACCTCATTTTTAACTAGTTCCATCATAGGTGGATGGAGTCGCCTTTAAGCTTCTCGAGTAGGTTTGGCATCGTCTTTAAGAAGTATACAATGAACACAAGTTACAGGGTTGATTCCTTTGATGTTCGTAAGTGTCCATCCGATTATAGTGTCAGGACCCATCCCAATCCCCCCGGGATTAATGCGGGACGTCCCTGATCCCATCTGACACGAAGTGTCAGACAAGGGAAATTCTGACTTTAGCCCTCTCGGGCTTCAGAGTACGCCAGGATCCGGAGGAGGTATGTGATATCTCGGTCTCTACTACAGTCCACATCCGCGATCAACCTGAGGGGCAGTCAAAACATTTAAAAGCTGTGAGTGGACAAAACAATAATTTTATAGAAAATATTTTCATCAAGACATTTGTACTCTTCACTAAAAAGTATGCATACATTCGAAAACCATTTATCCAAAAGAACCATATGTGGGAACTAAGCCCAAACCATAAAGAAACCAACCATACGGGACACTGCCCAAATCCATATGGGACTCAGCCCAAAACCTGTATACATCACATATCATATATCATATATACATATAAATCACACAACCAATCATATCACGGTTTCCAAAGCTACGCGCGTGCTACCTGGGGTCTCAAGCCCAAGTCTCTCAAGGTCCACCAAGGTCAGTGTTCGTAGACCAATGACCCTCCCTGAGGTTATAATCTAAGCCCTCCTGAGAGTAAGGTACCCAACGGGGGCGACTCCACTCAGTTAGTGCTCCGTGACTACTCCGGGGTCCATCCAGGCCAACGACTATCCCCGGAGGAGACAATCCAAGTAAAGGAAGGTATATGAATATATATATATATATGTATAAAACATCCTTAAAACCTTTCAAAGGATTCAAGCCCGGTCCCCATAAATAGCCATGAACCATAAAAACCTTTCAAGGGTTCATGTCGGTCCCCATAAACCGTTATGAACCTGGAAATCCATTTAGGATCCTCGACCCGAAAACATAACCGTAAAGTAACTGGGCATCGTGCCTGATATCCCAGGGTCAGTCACAACTCCGAACGTAGTGATACGTGCAACCATCCGTCCAGGCCGCTCTAAATCTGGTATGTCGTCGTGAACGTATCAATTGACGCGACCACCTCTAGATCTTGGTGCACTCATCACCGATCGATATCCTGAACCATCAACACTCCGAAGTCGAGCCTCCCTCGGCTACCCAACAAAAAATCGTGCATCGTGACCTCTCCGGAAGGAACACATCCCAGTCCGGAGGCGAGCATCGTATCGTCCGTCGTCGTGCACAAAACACTCGTCGCGACCACTATTCAGACCCGTAGGTCACCAATAGGGTCATATGCCCAAGACAAAACCAAATGGGTCTCATGCCCGAGTTTATCCTTTTTAAATCCAAAACCATTTCATTTAAACCAACGTAGAAATACAAACCCGTATAGGCATCGTATAAGGCTGAAACCTCGAAATACGTGCCAATACGTAACCACACACAATGCACTCATGGCATCACAGAACAAGTATTAAAATATATAATAAACATTTATGCATGCACCAATTTAGAAAACAAGGTTCACTCACAGACCGTCCGAGCTACCGCCTCGATACGCGTGTCATACGGCTCTCTCGAGCCAAATGTCATCACCGAGACTCCTAAACCTTCCATGATTAAACCAAAAGCTTGATCTTCAAGCTTGATTTCATATCTTCCTAGCCACCCATTTCCTTCCAAAATGATCCTCCTCAAGTCTCCTTGGTCCCTAGGTCTCAATGGAATTGAATAGAACCCAAAACACCAATCAAAACCAAACTTTCACTTTTTGAATATTAAAAAGGGCTCTCGGGTTTTGGTCGACTTACCCCCGCCGTGAACCGCCATTCCTAGTCTCTCAAGGATCCTCCCACGACCGTGCTGATGCAAGGTGATGGTGGTGTGATGTGATGTTGTATGGGTTCGTTCAAGAGAATGGAGAAATGGAGAAAATATGGTTTCGGGTTTGTGAAAAAAGAGAGGAAGGATGGCTGATCAAGTGAGAGAGAAGGGGAAATGGATGGTTGGGATTTAGAGGCTAGATGAGATGGATGGTGGAGATTGAAGGTGGGTGAGGTTTAATTATAAAATAATAAAAATAATAGTATTTAATTAGGATAGATCGAAAAATTAGGGGTTTGGGCCAATGGGATGAGTGACACTTGTCACTCATCCATGGGTCCCACCAAAATATCTGACTAATCAGATTATTCCACTTAATCATCGCCTAGTAAAATGTGCATAGTGAAACCGAACTTCCGTGACCCATAACTTTCCCGTTCGAAGTCCTATTTCAGCGTGCCGCTTGTCTATGGGTTCGTATCGTCCCGATCTACGTAACGGTCCTTAGCCCTCAGCCATCGGACCTTCTGGTCCAAAAGTCAACTATTTGCCCCTTTTAACCAATTTACCAAAATACCCTTGAACTTCCGAATGTTATAACTTCTTCCTCGAATGTTGGAATTGAACTTGCCACCTGTCTATGAACTCGTGACGTCCCGAACTACGTCACAGTCATCGGTCTAAACCCATTTGACCGCCTGAACGAAAAGTCAACATTTTGCCCATGCCTAGGGGCAAAACGGTCATTTTGCATCGTTCGTCGAATTTCGCTCAACTAATCACTGATTAGCCTCACTAATCACGATTAGTCACCAATCTAATCCCGAAATTCAGGACGGATCATTACATATAGTCTTGTACTACCTTAGTACGTTCAGAAGTTTCATCTCTTGATCATTATCCAAAGTTGAAGAAATGATCACGGGTAAAGTGTTATTGTCACCTAAGAATGCGTACTTTAAATGTTCCGGAAGTACTTTGAGTTCTAGTTTAAAGGCTTTGACAACAATGGGAAACATTTTATTAGTACCAAACGTGATTGGAATGGGAGGATAAGGATTTACATATCTCGACATTTCATTTAGGGCCATGAACAATTCAAGGATTCTAGGTTCAAGGACCTCAATTAGTGCATCTAAGGGGACTTCATTCCCGAGGTGGGTCAGTTCTGCTCCTTCTTGAATGGTTATGTCGAGTTCATCATCCTGTATATGTTTGAAATGTTCCTGTTACATAGATTCAATAATGTTAATAACAAAGCAAGCATTAACACTAGTGGTAGGATACCTCATAGTTTCGAAGATGTTGAAGTCAATCATCTCCCTATCAAATTCCATGCATAGAGTGCCATTGTGGACATCTATTTTGGTTCTTGCAGTCCTCATGAATGACGTCCCAAAAGAAATGGTGTGGTGTCCAACAGACTCTAGTTCATGTCAAGTATACAAAAGTCAGCCAGAAAGATAAACTGAATGACCTGCACAACTACATCTTTTATATATCCCCTTGGATATGAGTGAGTACGATCTGTTAATTGAATAATCACATTGTTTTTCTTTAACTCACCTAGATTTGTTGATGCATATAGATTGTATGGCATAACATTGATTGATGCACATAAATCTAGCATGACATTATCAAAGGACTTATTACTTATCATGCATGGAACTGAAAAGCTCCCGGGATCTTTCAATTTTAGTGGCAGTTTTCATTGAATTACCGCATAAACAATTTCGTTTCCAGATAAGTCGCAAATTAAGCATTGTTTCAATATTTTTTTCTTATCCCTTTTACTTATCTTTTGATTATAAATGTTCAATGAATAGGATAAAATGATCTTTCTTGTGAAAATTGTGCAGATTGTTAAGTTGAGGTTAATGATAAAGCCCAAACTACGGATTAAATTAAACCCGTAATTCGGGTGATGTGCAATTTAAACCCTTTTTGTGTAGATATAGTATTGGTAAATAAGGATCGTTATTAATCGGGGAAATTAGGGAACATTAATAATATGTTAGTTAAAAAGAATAATGAATTAAATAATTAAATAATTAAATAATTAAATAATTAAATAATAAAGAATTAAAGAATAAATGAATTAAAGAATAAAAGAATTAATGAATTAATGAAATAAAGAATAAAAGAATAAAAGAATAAAGAATTAAATGGGGGGTTTGAAAGATTGTAATCATAGAATAAAGAAAATAAGTAAAAATAATTAAGAACTTAATTCTACTTCTACTTTAACTTTTGTACAAGTGAACTTTCTTCAAACACATATTTTTACCAACACTCTAACATCATGCTCATATTGAACCAATCACGAAATCCTACCTTAATCATCTCAAATACATGCATACATTTTTCATATTATAAATGCACCGAACATCGGATTATTATCTACAATATGATTCACCTTAAGTTTATGATTTAATGCGCCGAACAGCAGTCAAACATTAAATCTCTTCAATTTTCTACTAACTGCACCAGACATCGATCATAAACACTTAGCATAGAGTTGAAGTTTAAGCACTAAAACATATGAAGTAAAAGAAATTCAAAAAGTAAAACACATGGAGATTGCATTCTTACTTACAAATGTTAGAAAGAAAATACCAACACATATATTGAATTATAAGTAAACCGAAACAATAACAAGAATTTAAGTAAAGGGAATAAAGTTACACTTTCGGAACCCAAGAACAACTTGTGATTCCGAAAGTGGATGTAAATAATGGAATGTTATTCATAAGGAACACCGAACAGCGGCTGGAACCTTATGAAGATGGAGGATAAAACATAAGAATTCGGACTTAAATTCTAGAATTATTTCGGAAATACTCGGCCTAGGTATTTCTTAAGGAAAGCATAAAAATGTGTTTAAGATATCTCAAAGAAAAATCAAAATGAAATTAAGAACTAACATAAATTATAACATAAATTAAGAACAAGAATTAAAAGAAAACTAATTAATAATAAAATCTACAAGAAATTAAAATGGTCCCCAAAATAACTCTACAATGTAGAGAGAAAAACAACTAAAATAGAAGCTACAAAAGAGAAAAAAAAATAGACAAAAGGGGCCACGGGCCGGGAAGGGGGGTGGGTGGATCATAAACAAGTGAAATGGTCTCCCTATTTATAGAGGGAGTGCCAAAAATCCAAATACAAAAATAAAATAAAAAAAATGTAAAACCCGTTTCCTGGAGGGAATGGTGAACGATCTCACATTCCTGCGAGGGGAATGGTCTGGGAAGGGAATGGTGGTGTGCCTTAAATATTTAGGCACACACCTACCTAGCACAAGGCCTTTTGGGAGCTCAGTAGCTTTGGGTTTGGTTGGAACTCCAAGGTTAAGCGAGTTGAGGCCGGTGCAATTCCATGATAGGTGACCCACTAGGAAGTTGCACCGTGAGCTCCCGAAAACAAAACCGTAAGGGCGAGGAGGCCCAAAGCAAACAATATCGTGCTAGAGTCGGGTCCTAACCGAGGAGGTTCGGGTCCTAATAGAATGGTATCAGAGCCAAACCCCGACCAGGAAGTGTGCTAGCGAAGACGTTGGGCCCTAAGGGGTTGGATTGTAAGACCCATTTCCTGGAGGGAATGGTGAACGATCCCATATTCCTGCGAGGGGAATGGTTTGAGAAGGGAATGGTGGTGTGCCTTAAATGTTTATGCACACACCTATCTAGCACGAGGCCTTTTGGGAGCTCAGTGGCTTTGGTTCGGTTGGAACTCCAAAGTTAAGTGAGTTGAGGCTGGTGCAATTCCATGATGGGTGACCCACTGGTAAGTTACACCGTGAGCTCCCGAAAACAAAACCTTGAGGGCGAGGAGGCCCAAAGCAAACAATATCGTGTTAGAGTCGGGTCCTAGCATGCACATTCACAATATTCGGCTCAAAGAATGGCTCAACGCCACGGCCTAGGGCGTCTAAGACCCATCCACAACCTCCCCACTATGACCATCATTTGTCAGGACCCAACCCTCCTCGGTCAGGACTCGATTCATCTAGCACGATATTGTCCGCTTTGGGCCTCCTTGCCCTTGGCCTTGCCCTCATGGTTTTGTTTTCGGGAGCTCACGGTGCAACTTCCCAGGGGGTCACCCATCATGGAATTGCACCAGTCTCAACTCGCTTAACTTTGGGGTTCCAATTCCCCCCCCCCCCCCACCACCCCCACAAAGCCACTTGAGCTCCCAAAAGGCCTCGTGCTAGATTGCTAGATAGGTGTGTGCCTACACCTTTAAGGAACACCACCATTCCTCTCCTAGACCATTCCCCCCTCACAGGAATGTGGGATCGTTCACCGTTCCCTCCAGGACACGGGTCTTACATCATTCTTATATGACAAACGAGATCAAACACTTCTTATGTACCTTTAAATCTCTTTTGTATTTGTTCCTAGAAATGTTAAGGTCTAGAAATTGGATTCCTTCGTACGTCACTAATCGTTTATTTTCTATTGCAGAAAAGACACCACTAAAGGAGGGGCGAGTTTGGACTCCCTTGAGTGCCCCTCGGTTCGCAAGCACCCTAGGAAACCTAGCCTTAGTTTGTTCCCTTTTCTTTGTGGATGTTTTTCACTTTCCATCTAATGACTTTGTTTTACTTTTATGCTTGCAAAATTGAGGACAATGTCTCATTTAGGTTTGGGAGTGTGGACATGAAAAACTACATGTTTTGGGGGGATACAAACATGTTTTCTGTTTTGTTTTGCTTACTGTTTTTTTCTGTTATGATTTGCTTGCTGTTTTTATGCTAGTTTTTCATGCTAAAACAAGTTAATATGAATGTATAGAATGTGAGAATTGCTTGTAGTTACTAAGAATCATTACCATTGCCATTGAACTCACACTTTCACCTCACGATACCATAATTAAGTGATTAAGCAACCAAAACAATTGAATTTGAGCATACTTAGAAGCCAAACACTTAGCCATATTTTTCTTCACCTACATTATGACCTGACCAAGTTTTGAACCCTTCATGATGGTTATACCCTATAATCTAAGCTTATGTCAAGTTTGTATCGAATGAGATTCATGGTGAGGAGGAAATGTGTTGATGTTTTGTGCTACCTATGCTCATGTAATTGAAGTACGCTTGAATAGAAAGATCATTCGTTTATTTGTAAAGTGAGGAAGTTATTGTAACGACCCGTCCCGAATTCCGGGATTGGATTAGTGACTAATCTTGATTAGTGAGGTTGATCGATGGTTAGTAGGGCGAGATCAGACAAAATGTGCAAAATGACCGTTATACCCCTGGTCGTGGGTAAAATGTTAACTTTTTGATCGGGCGGTCAAACGGACTTTGACCGATGACCGTGACGTAGTTCAGGATGTCACGAGTTCATAGACAGGTGGCACGTTCAATTCCGACATTCGAGGAGAAAGTTATGACGATCGAAAGTTGAGGGGCATTTTGGTAATTTGGCATATTAGGGGCCAAATGTTGACTTTTTGATCGGGAGGTCCGATGGACGAGGGCCAAAGACCGTTACGTAGGTCTCGTCGATACGAATCCAATGACAGGCGGCATGCCGAAATCGGAGATTCGACGACGAAGTTATGGTCACGGGAACGGGCTCGGTTAACCGAACGAACCGGGATTAAAATATTATTTTATTATGAACAGTACCCGGTGACTGAACACACCTGGATGAGTGACAAGTGTCACTCATCCCTTAATTTGGGGCTTAAAACCAGAATCCATGTTTTGGGGAAGACATGATCATTGTGTTTTATTATATTTAATTATACTTAATCTTTAATTAATCCTCCATTAATCCTCTTTGTCTTCAAACCGTGCACAAAATAGGGAATCAGAACTGGGAGAATTGGCTCCCTTCCTTTGCCGTTCCTGAGAGAAAAATGAGAGATTAGAGGACTGTGATGTCAAGGGAAACACGAGGGATTGAGAGGGTGTTGAATTCTGGGTTTCGGGTTTTAGAAATTTTGGGGGGAAATTCGAATTGGAAGAATTGAGCCTTAAGGATCGAAATTGAAGCTCGAGTAAGCTTTCTGGGATCAATAGAATCGATCTGCAACAAGAACGAAGGGAATTGGGGTCGAATTGAGGAAGAACAGAAGGAAGGAGGTCTCTGAAATTTCGACCTTGAGTCGAGGAATTTAAGGCTTTGATTGATGAAATTGAACTGGGGATTTTGTTCCTGAGGATCCCACGATGCTTCTGGAAGGATCAATTGAAGAAAATCGATGGCTTTTGGCTCTGAACAGACCTGGTAACAGTAAGGAAAATTCGAAGTTGGGACGTGTTGATAGAGAGATCAAACGATGCAATTGAGTTGGGGAAACAGTTTCCCATGGTCCATTGATGCTTCTGGGTGAATTAATTGGAAGAAACCAGTGGCCATTTACTGAATTCGATGAAGGAACAGTGACGGGTGTTCATCATTGTTCATCGTGAAATCGTGGGAATTTGGGTAAGTGATCGTGTAATTGAGTTTACAGATCTTAAATTGAACTTAAAACGAAGCTAACTGAATGATCAATTGAAGGAATTAAGGCTGAATTGATAGGAAACCAACCGGGTCATCACGTGAGCAAAACCACCCGTTTATCAGACATACGGGTTAGGACGATGACACTGTAGCAGGCGCGTGGCTTTCACGCGCAGCCACTCACGGTGGCGCGTGACGGCGCTTGGGCACGAATCTCGAGGTGAGGTCAACATGACTTCTATCCTATTTAATGTAACAGACATTTTGGAATTGGTTTCGTGTCGATCGGACACCGTCTCGATATTGTTCGGGACGTCCGAAGGTTTTAAATCAAGTTTAAAAATAGTTAAAAATTCGGAAAATTACGGGACTTTGATAGGATGTTAATGAAGAGGTTAGTGACCCTCTAATGTGATTTGGACAGGATTGGGAGTCCCAGTGATAGTGGTGTGGCTCGGGAGGGCCGATGGCACGCGTATCGAGGCATACCGTTAAACGGTATGTGAGTGGACTTTGGTTTTATAAATTCTATGCATGCCTAAATGTTTTATATGGATTATGATTGTGATTGTATGATGTTGATTTGGATATTGGTAAATTATACGGTTTCACGTATTTCGAGGCGATTTACGTGCTTGCACGTAAATCGAGGTTTTCCAGTTTTGTACGGATTTTCCATACTTATGACTTGGATATAATATAATGAAATGGTTTTGAAATTGGAAAGATGAACTCGGGCTTGAGGCTCAATTAATTTGGAAACCTCGGACTTGGAGTCCAATTGAGTTATGAAATCAGGCCGGGGGCCCAGTTGTTTATTAAATCGGGCCAGGGGCCCAGTTGTTACGAAATCGGGCTGAGACCCATTTGAGTGATATTATCGGGCCAGGGGCCCAGTTGATTTACGAATCGGGCCGTGGGCCCAGTAGTTTATAAAATCGGGCCGTGGGCCCAACGATGTATAAAATCGGGCATGAGGCCCAGTTGGGGTATAAATGTGATGTCGGGTCTGGGACCCTATGTGAATAAATGTGATTTCGGGTCCGGGACCCTATGTTTAATAAATGTGGTTTCGGGTCAGGGACCCTAAATGGAATTGTGATGTTTTATGGCGATTTCGGGCAGGGCCCATTGTAATGTTGTGAAATGATTTAATAAAACTGTTTTCCATATACCATCTGGATACGAGGATATATGATGGTCTCCTCCAAGTGTCTGGGACACTAGGGAAGTCACGGTGCATTGCCTGCGAGGGGTCATCGTACGGAGTTACCGGACCGTATACTGACTCAGAAGCAGGATTGCTATGATTGACGTCTGGGACGTCAGACATTTGTGATGTCAAGGATATGAACCCGGAGAGACCCCGGGCAGCACACGTCGCTTATTATACCGTGAGATATGACGTCAGGGACGTCAAGCGTCTGGGACGCTAAGCATCTGGGATGCTGGTGATGGTAATGGTAAATATGGATTAATGAATCTATGAAATGGCTTTTCGGTTGGATTTGTGTTATGTGGTAAAAATGGATTATTGGTTATGTTATGGTATTTCGGGTCAGGGACCCTAAATGGTTTTGGATTTATGGATTTATGTTTATGGCTTTGGGCAGTGGCCCACATGGTTTAATATGTCTCGTAGTGGTATTCCACAGTTTTGGGCTGAGTTCCCACACTTGGTTTTGAGTTAACGGTTTTTGGGCTAAGACCCTAATGGCTTGGTTGAACAAACGTTTTTGGTTACTGGTTTTCGTGGTATGCATACATTTTTATTGGAGGGCATAAATGTCTTATAACTGTGTTTAATAAACTTAATGATTTTCGTCCACTCACAACTTTTATTGGTTTTAATGCCCTTCAGGTTGATACGGATGCGACTGCAGCAGAGACTGGGACATTGCACGCCTCTTCCATCGATCCTTGCGCACTCTGGAAGCCCCGTATGGGCAGTGACTCTTGGTTATCCCTTGTCTGACACCCCTTGTTGGACGGGAGTAGGGCACATTCCACGGTAATCCCGGGGGGATTTGGATGGGTCCTGTCAACTTGGTATCAGAGCAGGGTTGCTCTTTTGTGCGCGCAGGTCGAGGGTGTGATGTCTCTTTGGACTGCAGTTCGTTATCAAACTGATAGATAGTTTTTGTGTTTTAATCGCAGATAGAGTGTGTTTGGCCCGATACGCCGTGCGTTAATGTGATTCGACCCAAGTGGGGTTGATTGTGATGAACTGGTAATGTGGGACCGTCGGTTCGGTCATGTGATATTGGATTGTTGTGATGCTAGGTGCAGCTAGGTTCGGGGAACCTCATTTGAGTAATGGTCTAAAATGTGAACCCTTGTGGTGATCTCTAGTGTGAGGGATGTTGGTACATCGGGGTTGGCCGATGACCTTAGTGGTGGAACCTACATTGAGTTGATGATAGGATTGGATTTGACGTCTAAACGATGTCTAGACCGCGGGGTCGGTCAGGTTGTGGATTTTATATTACAGAGAGTTGTTGGGTTCAGTGGAACCATAGGGTGTGATTGTGGACCCTAGTATATGATAGATTAAAAAGTGAACCTTAGTTGTGACTAGTGAATGAGAACTTGTGCTGCGAAGAGCGGCTGAGGTCATGGATGACCATGTGGATGACTCTAGTGAGTCTAGTCGGAACGATGGGATTCGATGCATAGGTACGGTATGAGATAAATTATGAAATCCCGAGTTAGACCGGGTATTAGAGCAATGTGTGAATACGGGTCTCGATAGCGATGACCGTTGGTTGGTAGTCATGTGGAGATGACTGGCTATCGAGGGTAACTAGTGTGGTTGCAGTACTTGAGGATCAGGGGGGGACGTTCAGGGAACGTTCATTATCCTGATGTGGGTTGTCAGAATGGTGGTACCCATAGTTGTGGGGTACGAGTAGAGGTTCGGATCGTCGTTCCGCATGAGCGGAGATCCAGGGTTGTCTGATTTGCACACGGTGTGCAAGTATGGATGTTTGTATGTTGGTACTTTTGTGCCGATGATAGTATGGATGCCTGTGTGCTGATACTAGTGTTGTTGATAGTGTGTTGGTGCTGGTACTAGTGCTGGTGCTAGTGTCGGTGATTGCGATGACGACGAGCCACGAGTTGGGGTGTGACTCCGTCATAATGGACATATGTTCGGTATTTGAGATTTGGTAGTGGTTGAGTGATGGATTGGATGGGATCCAGCAGAGATTGTGATGTGTTGGGATAAGTCCCAACAGTGATGAGATGACAAGTGATGAGTGGATAAAAATGTACAATTGAGATTTGAGTAATCTTGGGATGACGTCCCCTACGCCATGAGATTTAGTGGATTTGGGGAGTTGATGGCACCTCCGACATTAGTGTGATTGTATGTTTTTAATATTCCCAGAAAGTACATGGAAATGATTAGAATTAGACGAGACGAGGAAAACCATTGGTGGTATAGATGTGGGGATTGGTAATTGAGAACTTGGAAAACCGAGTGGTGAACCTGTAAAGGTTGGGATGTGTGAACGAAACAATAACGGATCGATTGTGGACACGTGGTTGTCCAAGTGAGTTGGGGATGTAGGTAGTCCAGTGGTTGGACTTGACATCTCATTGGGAGTAGGTCCGCTTCCAATATGGTTGGAACCTTGGTTTCGAAGAGAGTTGTAATTGTGGGATGAAAGGAGTGCTCGTTTCCGCATTAGCGATGGGTATTCTGGAGTCATTGGGGTTGACTTCTTATTTTCTGCCCTGGCAGACGTTGATTGTAGTTACCAGTACGTTGAACGTGTATTGGTTGGTGGGCCCATGTGTGTTTTGGGGCCATCAGGAGGAGTTGCATAATCAAAATTAGGTAAACGAGATTACTCATTTTCTGCTTGGTGGCAGACGATGTGGGGTTACATGGCGTGGTGAGTGCAGCGAGTTTTGTTTGCATCCACGTAGGATGAGTATTGACGTCATCATTTTGGATCATCCTTGGTTTTTCCTAGGTGGAATGACAAGGATCGATACGAACTTGGGTATGTGAGTTGTAAATGACGGGACAGAACTTCTTTTCGAAGTGTAGCCTATATGGTATCTTACTCGAGTGAATAGCTTTCCGACGTGGTCGGATTTTGTCAACCTTAGACGTGTGGAGGTTGGATTGGCCTCCCTATGAAGTCAATAAAGTGTATTGAGCAGGTAACCGATAGGTTCGGTTTTGGTGTGTCTTGGTAGACGTGAATGAGATTTCGGGTTTTGGAATCGAATTTCTAGGTGGCGATTCAGGATTCGATTTTGAAACTTGAAAATGGATTTCCAGATTTGGGTACGGAATGATTATTCCAAATGCTAGCTTACGGAATAATGATTTCGGATTCGGATTTGGACATGAATTAAAATGTGATGTCTGGGTTTGGATTCGGAATTTCTTACGAAATTGCGGATTCGGATTTGGAATTGGAACTAGATGATGGGTGGAGTTTCGATTTGTCTCATGCTGGATTGGGCAAATGTACTCCATTATTGGAACGTGTTTGGCTATGACCTAGGTGGTTGTAGTCTGGTCGATGGGTTAGACCCGAGGTGTGTCGGTGAGCGTGTTGGTAGTCGGATTGGTTCCGATACCATGGGATTAGTCGTGGACCGGACATTGGATACTATGCAATGGGTCATGGTATTTCCGATGAGTCTAATTACACACGATTCGGGTGAAATGTCGGTAAGTGTATATTTAAGTCAAGTAAGTTGGTGACTTGTGTAGCCACGAGTGAGTCTAGTGTCAGTTTTCGACTGACAACAACTGTGTGGTGACAGATTGTCAGGATGTGTCAACATAGATTGTTGAGTAAGGTATGTTGACTCCTAGAGGGAGTAAATACCAGGATAGATTGGTGAGTGGGAAAGGAACTGTCGAGTTGTTGCGTCAACGAAATGGTCGATTTGACAAGTGGTGTCAATTCGAAACGAGTGGTTTCAGTCATTCGACGAGGTCGAATGTAGTCGATACGATGTAAATATTAGTGGTACGTTGAGTGCAGACAAGTTTTTGTTCTGATTAGTTGGTGTACGGGTGTACACGTGTTGCGAGGTTGATTCCACTTTCCACGGGGTGTTTGTGGAATTAGGGTGGTCGAGTTTCGAGAATGAAACTAATTAAGGAGGGAAGAATGTTTGAGTTTAGATCAGTTGGAATTTCGAGGACGAAATTAATTAAGGAGGGAAGGTTGTAACGACCCGTCCTGAATTCCGGGATTGGATTAGTGACTAATCTTGATTAGTGAGGTTGATCGGTGGTTAGTAGGGCGAGATCAGACAAAATATGCAAAATGACTGTTTTGCCCCTGGTCGTGGGTAAAATGTTGACTTTTTGATCGGGCGGTCAAACGGACTTTGACCGATGACCGTGACGTAGTTCAGGACGTCACGAGTTCATAAATAGGTGGCACGTTCGATTCCGACATTCGAGGAGAAAGTTATGACGATCGGAAGTTGAGGGGCATTTTGGTAATTTGGCATATTAGGGGCCAAATGTTGACTTTTTGACCGGGAGGTCCGATGGACGAGGACCAAGGATCGTTACGTAGGTCTCGTCGATACGAATCCAATGACAGGCGGCATGCCGAAATCGGAGATTCGACGACGAAGTTATGGTCACGGGAACGGACTCGGTTAACCGAACGAACCAAGATTAAAATATTATTTTATTATGAACAGTACCTGGTGACTGAACATACCTGGATGAGTGACAAGTGTCACTCATCCCTTAATTTGGGGCTTAAAACCAGAATCCATGTTTTGGGGAAGACATGATCATTGTGTTTTATTATATTTAATTATACTTAATCTTTAATTAATCCTCCATTAATCCTCTTTTCCTTCAAACCGTGCACAAAATGGGGAATCAGAACTGAGAGAATTGGCTCCCTTCCTTTGCCGTTCCTGAGAGAAAAATGAGAGATTAGAGGACTGTGATATCAGGGGAAACACGAGGGATTGAGAGGGTGTTGACTTTTGGGTTTCGGGTTTTAGAAATTTTGGGGGGAAAATTCGAATTGGAAGAATTGAGCCTTAAGGATCGAAATTGAAGCTCGAGTAAGCTTTCTGAGATCAATACGAATCGATTTGCAATACGAACGAAGGGAATTGGGGTCGAATTGAGGAAAAACAGAAGGAAGGAGGTCTCTGAAATTTCGACGTTGAGTCGAGGAATTTAAGGCTTTGATTGATGAAATTGAACTGGGGATTTTGTTCCTGAGGATCCCTCGATGCTTCTGGAAGGATCAATTGAAGAAAATCAATGGCTTTTCGCTCTGAACAGACCTGGTAACAGTAAGGAAAATTCGAAGTTGGGACGTGTTGATAGAGAGATCAAACGATGCAATTGAGTTGGGGAAACAGTTTCCCATGGTCCATTTATGCTTCTGGGTGAATCAATTAGAAGAAACCAGTAGCCATTTACCGAATTCGATGAAGGAACAGTGACGGGTGTTCATCATTGTTCATCGTGAAATCGTGGGAATTTGGGTAAGTGATCGTGTAATTGAGTTTACAGATCTTAAATTGAACTTAAAACGAAGCTAACTGAATGATCAATTGAAGGAATTAAGGCTGAATTGATAGGAAACCAACCGGGTCATCACGCGAGCAAAACCACCCGTTTATCAGACATACGGGTTAGGACGATGACACTGTAGCAGGCGCGTGGCTTTCACGCGCAGCCACTCACGGCGGCGCGTGACGGCGCTTGGGCACGAATCTTGAGGTGAGGTCAACATGACTTCTATCCTATTTAATGTAACAGACATTTTGGAATTGGTTTCGTGTCGATCGGACACCGTCTCGATATTGTTCGGGCCGTCCGAAGGTTTTAAATCAAGTTTAAAAATAGTTAAAAATTCGGAAAATTATGGGACTTTGATAGGATGTTAATGAAGAGATTAGTGACCCTCTAATGTGATTTGGACAGGATTGGGAGTCCCGATGATAGTGGTGTGGCCCGGGAAGGCCGATGGCACGCGTATTGAGGCATACCGTTAAACGGTCTGTGAGTGGACTTTTGTTTTATAAATTCTATGCATGCCTAAATGTTTTATATGGATTATGATTGTGATTGTATGATGTTGATTTGGATATTGGTAAATTATACGGTTTCACGTATTTCGAGGCGATTTACGTGCTTGCACGTAAATCGAGGTTTTTCGATTTTGCACGGATTTTCCATACTTATGACTTGGATATAATATGATGAAATGGTTTTGAAATTGGAAAGATGAACTCGGGCTTGAGGCTCAATTAATTTGGAAACCTCGGACTTAGAGTCCAATTGAGTTATGAAATCGGGCCGGGGGCGCAGTTGTTTATTAAATCGGGCCAGGGGCCCAGTTGTTACGAAATCGGGCTGAGACCCATTTGAGTGATATTATCGGGCCAGGGGCCCAGTTGATTTACAAATCGGGCCGTGGGCCCAGTAGTTTATAAAATCGGGCCGTGGGCCCAACGGTTTATAAAATCGGGCATGAGGCCCAATTGGGGTATAAATGTGATGTTGGTCTGGGACCCTATGTGAATAAATGTGATTTCGGGTCTGGGACCCTATGTTTAATAAATGTGATTTCGGGTCAGGGACCCTAAATGGAATTGAGATGTTTTATGGCGATTTCGGGCAGGGCCCATTGTAATGTTGTGAATTGATTTAATAAAACTATTTTGCATATTATATCTGGATACGAGGATATATGATGGTCTCCTCCAGATGTCCGGGACACTGGGGAAGTCACGGTGCATTGTCTGCGAGGGGTCATTGTACGGAGTTACCGGACCGTATAATGACTCGGGAGCAGGATTGCTATGATTGACGTCTGGGACATCAGACATTTGTGATGTCAAAGATATGGACCCGGAGAGACCCCGGGCAGCACACGTCGCTTATTATACCGTGAGATATGACATCAGGGACGTCAAGTGTTTGGGACGCTAAGCATCTGGGATGCTGGTGATGGTAATGGTAAATATGGATTAATGAATCTATGAAATGGTTTTTCGGTTGGATTTGTGTTATGTGGTAAAAATGGATTATTGGTTATGTTATGGTATTTCGGGTCGGGGACCCTAAATGGTTTTAGATTTATGGATTTATGTTTATGGCTTTGGGCGGTGGCCCACATGGTTTAATATGTCTCGTAGTGGTATTCCACAGTTTTGGGCTAAGTTCCCACACTTGGTTTTGAGTTAACGGTTTTTGGGCTAAGACCCTAATGGCTTGGTTGAACAAACGTTTTGGTTACTGGTTTTCAGGGCATGCATACGTTTTTATTGGAGGGCATAAATGTCTTATAAATGTGTTCAATAAACTTAATGATTTTCGTCCACTCACAGCTTTTGGTTTTTAATGCCCTTCAGGTTGATCACGGATGCGACTGCAGGAGGGACTGGGACATTGCACGCCTCCTCCATCGATCCTTGCGCACTCTGGAAGCCCCGTATGGGCAGTGACTCTTGGTTATCCCTTGTCTCACACCCCTTGTTGGACGGGAGCAGGGCACATTCCACGGTAATCCCGGGGGGATTGGGATGGGTCCTGTCAGTTATTGCATGATCTTGACTCAGCTCATATAAACAAAAAAAAAATGTATCAAGTTCATTAGTGAAAAGAAAAGAAAGGAAAAGAAAGCAAAAGAAAAAAGAAAAAAATTACGATTAGAAAAGAAAAGAAAATAAGAAGAAGAAAAAAATTAATGAACTTAGAATTGAGTCAAGTGAGCCAAGTACCTCAAATAAGAGCAATGTATGAGCTCAAGCACAGATTCATCATCTATTAGTCAAGGTCCGATTCATGACTTCTCATGCCTTGATGCGGCTTAGGTTCTTTAAATTCCAACCTTCCTTTCTAAACCCAAGAACCTAGCCCCATTATAACCCTTGAATGAAGACCTATTGATCTTGTGAATGGTTATGCAAAGGATCAAGGTACATATCTCTGTTCTTTAACTTCAATTCCTTCTTGAGATCATATTTCCATATAAAGTGCTATTCTTCATTGAAACTCATATGTGATTAACTTGATTTCCTTTACCTAAACTCATCACATATGCTTGTTGAGTGAGAGCCTTAGGATTTGAGTGATCACTGAGTGATTCTTAATGAGGGCTAGAGTGATCATTGAGTGATTCTTAGTGATTCTTAGTGAGGATCAAGGACTCAAAATGTGATCATTCCTTGTTCAATTTGGATTCCCCTTAGCCAAAATTTACTTCCCCTTTCTTCTAGGAATGATGTGAACTGATTTGGAAAAGAAGATTAGAAGAATTCCTATTCAAAGTTGATGTCCTAAGTGGAAAGAAAGAAGGAAAAATTTTCCTTGCTCATCAAGGACATAATTTGCGGCTAAGGTGTAATTGGAACTCCTTGTGCAATATGGACTTCCTAGCCACAATTTGTTCTACTTGTCACACTTGAATTGATATGGATTGACTTGCATATGAAGATAGAAATATTTCCTAATCAAACATGAAGTCAAAGAAGCAAGAAAAAAGGAAGAAGGATTCCTTGGAAAGACAGGGAAATTGCAACTAGGAGATTCCCTCCTTGTTTTGGGGCTGTTTTTCCTCTTTTAATTAGTGAAAAGCTAGGGCTAGTGTGAGGCCTATATATAGATGATTTTCTCTTATTGTTTGTATGCCCGTTTTACCTTTCGAGGTGCTAAAACTCTGTTGAAATTCATACTTAAAGTTACTTCATTGTTAGCCGCAATTTACTAGTGTTTTTAAGCTTTTGGATTCAAGTTTTGTACGAAGGTTGTGACATAAGGCTTGGGAGAAAAAGAGTGTTTGAGCTTCTTTACCTACTTTGTGCTGCCCCTTAGTATTTTTGTTTCTTATTCCTTATTCTATTTACGTTTTTATGAATTTAATTATGTTGTTTGTTAATCTAGTTATGTATGAGTAGTTTCCTTTAGGATTGGGGTTGTTTGAAGATCTATCCATATTAGTTCATACTTAGATTTCTAGCTCTTGATTGTGATTATTATGCATGACTGAATTTGTTGGATTATTGCGCTTCATGAACTCAATTTATGCTTATTCTTTTAAGCTTAGCTACCTTATTTGTGTATAATTGTCGATGTAATTGCTTGACTGGCCACTATTTCATCTTGCAATTTGTAGCATCATGTTTAAAAGGAGGACTTTTATTCATAATCTAAACTCATGACCTACTAGAATTGCACATCACTTTTCTAGGGATAGTGTAGTGTCATCAAATCTTCTTCATGTTTTATGCATTATCACGCACCATCGATAATAGACGTTTTACAGTGGACATCACGCTTAAAATATGCAATCTAAGAGAAAATAATATGCGTGGGGTGAGCCTTAGCTGGACCCCTGCACGGGCACTTAATTTAGAAACGAGCATAGTAATTAGATCAAGGACATCTAAGGAGAACTATAATTGGTAAAGGTGGATAATAAGCCATAATTCGTCCTAATCAATCAAACAAGTTTTAAATCAAGTTTTCATTGTTTTGTACTTTGTTTTCATCATTTAAATTAGACATTGTTGAGCAAGTCTCCCTTTTTTAATTATCATACGGCATGTACGCTTGCAAAGTATTACACGTAGAGGTTTTTCTTAGTACATCTATTGTGCTTGGTAAAACCTCTATCATTTACCTTAACCACTTCTTTCTCCCTTGTTTGGCGTCTTTGTGTGCATAATTCCTTGAGGAACTTGGCATATGCGGGAATTTTTTTGAAACATTCAATCAAGGGTAAGTTCACTTGTACCTTTCGGAATATGTCCAGGATCTCTTCATACTTCTCATCTTTCTTAGCCTTGGAAAATCTACTTGGAAAGTGTGCACTAGACAATAAGGTGTTAGTAGGAACTGAATTTGAAGAGTTAGGATTATTACCTTTTCCTTGGCCAGATGGTGTTGGAATTGGTACCACTTCCTTGTCTAGGTTCGTAATGGTGATCTTATCATACTCATTTTGAACCAATTCGTTACTTTCCATCCTAGCATCCTTAGAACTTGATTTCGGGCCTTCCTTGGGTATAGGGTCATGCAAAACCTTCCCAGTTCAAGTTTTAACATAACTAGCATGCTCAAAAACATTGTTCTTTGGGTTGGGAACGATTTGTGAAGGCAACTTCCCTGTATCCTTCACTTGGCCCATGAAATCGACGATTTAACCAGTTTGCTTCTTCATCTCTGAAATGTCACGTCCATAAGTGTTTAACGTCTTCTTTGTTTGCTTTTGACCATCTAGAAGGACTTGAGTTGACGCAGATAATTGTGCAAACATCTTATCATAATCCGAATTAGAGAATTGATGAACCAGAGAAGCTTGTTGCATACCTATAGGTTGGTGAGGCATCAGCAACCTTGGTAGGAATTGTTGTCGTGAATACCCTTGTTGGTGTTGAGTCGGAGGATTCAAGCATCCCTCTTTGGTTCTCTACTTGAATTCCGGATTATCACAGTTGCCTTGTCCATATTTGTGAAAGTTATTGAATCGTTGGCGCCCTTGATATCCGCCTAAGCCGTTGGCTTGTTCCATGCCGTCATTAGGGTTTCTAATTTGTGGGCATTGATCACTTAGGTGTCCATCCAATTGGCACACGCCACATATAGGTCCTTCAGGTTGCATAGCCTTTTTGGCCTCTAATTCCAAAACTAGTTCAAGCATAGATTGGAGCTTCTCAATCTTTTCATCAAAGGCGCCCTTAGATTTTAGTGCCCTTACCCCCTTCCTTTGAGACGTGCCATATTGGGCATCATTGGTGGCCCTACTCTTGAGTAGTTGTCTTGCTCTGGGCTCATCTAAGCCCATAAATGCCCCATGTTGCTGCATCAAGAAGGTCTTGGTCCATGGGTTTGAGACCAACATAAGAGTAATTCATTAGGTTAGTCTCTGAGATACCATGTGAAGGACAAGTAGCACAAAAGACCTTGAAACAATCATAGTATGAGTCAAAGGTTTCATCCAGTGTTTGGGTGATGGATGTGATACCATTCCTCATCGAAATGATCTTAGAATCGGGAAAGTACTTGCCCAAAAACAAGTCCGTAAGTTGTTTCCAAGTAGTGATATGATTGGCCGGTAAGTCCATGTGCCAAGATTGGGCCCTATCCGCCAAAGTGAAGGGAAAGGCCTTAAGTTTCAGAAGTTCATCATCGATATCACTTGATTTCATGCTATTGTACACAAATTGGAAAGCTCTAAGGTGTTTGTTAGGATCCTCATTACAAAGTCCATAGAAGGTGGGTAATCTATGAAGGAAACCACTCTTAACCTTAATGTCCATTTTGTTTTCTATGGGTATAAGGAAAAACAATGCAAGAGGGTCTTATGCTCCACTCAGTGGAGCAAGTACATTGACGAAGGGACTTACGTTCGTTGTTGGCCATCTCAATTTCAAGTTCACTGTCGGGTTGGTGTTTAGGGGAAGAAGAAGACTCAGATTTGTAGTCTTCCTCAGTGGTAGCATCCAAGATAGGTTTTAAGGTTGGGTTCTCAAAGTTTGTTTCTCTTGACTCACTTCTCGGTTTACATTATGTATCGAAACTAGAAAAGCATTGAGATCTACAAAGTGGAGTCACTAGATTTGGCTTGGTTATGCATAGGAACCTGATATGCAACAAGCAAACACTGTGAGGATCATATCATATACCCGGCAATTGATATAAGAAATGGGCATGCGAGATAGATAGTAATGAGATGTAGAGAACTGAAAATATGCAAACAACATTGTATGTATGAAGGATAGGTTATATTCAAGTAAGAAGTAAAGAAGCACAACCAAGTTAAGAAAATGCAAGGTAGATCACGACAATGACATGCAAAGATACAAGTTCAAAAACGTCCAAATTGATGCAACGCATAAAAGTCTACATGAAGAATGATGTGAATGCATAAAAGAGAAATTGTTAGAACTTGCATAAGACATAAGAGTTACGTGACAGTGCATGAAAAGAATGGCATGCACCTTTGATCTCACTTTCCAAGATTCACTTAGTCATAGTGGGTCCCATGATGAAATCCAAGCATCAAGAAATCTCAGGGAGGGTATGCAATCTACCTATACAATAGATAGAGTCTTAGAGTGGAATGAATTACTTTCCTACTTCACTTCTCATAGTGCTTTCTAGGGCTTACGGCCTGTGCGTACTGATAAGCACACTTCAATCACTTCCACCATTCAACATTAATCATGTCTAGTTGGGATAGATGTAACGCAAGAAATAAGGAATAATTTCAAGAACATCCTGAGGCTAACCTAGCCAGGGTATGTACTCCATTGGAGTTCTCTTTCTTAGTTCCCCACTTGTCACCAGTCATAACCCTCCTAGACACCATAACAACCCGATGGAAGTTTTCAAAGTTGAGTCTTACCAAACCCCCAAGTGCTTACAATCTCCGCCCATAACCTCATGTCCATATATTCGAATCTACAGTGTGCGGTAATGAAATCCACACATCATGCAGAGTTAAGGAGAAAGTAACCAAAAGGGGCACTACCTATTCTTGAAAGTAAGATTTTGAAGAAAAAGGTCTTAGGATTCATGCAAATCTAAAACATTTAATAGGAAAAAATTTACATGTTTGGGAAGTCAAAACTATATCTGGTTCACATAGCTTCAAAGTTTAGATGGAGACTTCTACATCCATTAGGCCTAAGTCAATATCCTGGATTTCAAACCATTGTCCCCTTATTTGGGCAAGTTCACAGTGACCAGGTAGATAGAATACTTGCAAGGGGAGGATGATTTTGGAACTCCGAAGTCCTACTTCTCAGAGCTGGCTTATAGCAAACATTATCTTATGTCTTAGACATCACCATTGAAACTTTCTTACTAAGGGCAGACATGTATTCGTTTCAAGATACCTCATGTGTAACAAATTCCACCCTCAACCTCATGACTTTTAAGGGCCATGAAGGGTTTAGGAGTAAGTTAAAAAATGAAACTTCACATATTCCATTAAAAATCAAGATTTAAACTATGAAGCACAAATGATCCACATATAGCCAAGATTAGTTTGAAAAAAAAAATCTTTATTTACAATTAAAAAGTTTTTATCAACAAGTATTACAATTTATATACAAGTATGAAAGTTATGTACAAATATGATATTTACATTATAAACATATTTACACAAACGAAATCATACAAGAGATTATTTCAATCACCGACAACGGCGCCAAAAATTGATATGATTAAATTAAACATTAAAATAAATACAGAGTCACATTCAACTCTTAATGAAAACATATGCAAATTAAAACCCTTTTTTGGTAGATTGTAGCATTGATAAGTAGGGATCGTTCTTAACCAGGGATTGAGGGTACCTAAGCATGATTGTCGTTTGATTGATTAATTAGGGGATAATTGATTGTTTCTATTGTCTTATGTGATTAATTATCCTAATCTAATCTAATATAACCTAATTTATTATTTACATGGTCAACTTATCTTTAACCTAACTCATTCATGAATCCTATTAACTTCAACCTACGAAATCCTCTAATTTTAGCCTTACGAGTTACTTGCATGTTATCTTAAGTACGTGCAGGGAGACACCCACATCACGCTTTCAGTGATCTAGACTTGGAGATACTCCTCTATCTAATCAAGCACTAAGCACAAAAATACAATCATAACAAAGGCTAAGATCATAGAATACATAGACTATTGGAATTAATACAATCATAAAACCAAGAATAATATTAGAAATGAGTTCATAGACCAAAATATTCAAGCACAAAAGATAACTACAAGGTAAAGAGGTTGTGTTACACTTTTTCTCTTCAGGACACCCTATGTATACGAAGTGATTGAGCACTCTTTGTTGAGACACTTGGAGACACTCCTCTATGTCACGGATGAAGGTTATAGAAGGTGAGATATGGTATAATTAGTTTTTCACAAGAAATCTCGAATTTAATTAAAAGGGAAAATTGGTTAAGCAGAGTTTCGGTACAAATAATGAGCGACCCTTGAAAAATGATCAAACCTAACTATTTATAGGCATAGGATAAGTCCCTAGCTCAATTCCTAATAAAATAAGTAATACAAATCCTAACGAAAAAGGTAATTTAAATCCTATTTAAAAGTAGAACAAATCCTAATTAAAAAGGGGAAATCTTTAAGTTTTCTTTTCCAAGTATGTGCCTTTGTCGCAAATGGTAAAATATGGGAATCCTTGTCGAGATTGGAAGGAAATATGCAGCTGGGCTAGCTGGAGACACGCTGGACTTGGGATGCTCTAGACGGGCATAGGCACTCCCTGGGCTTGGGCACTCCCTGGGCACGGGCACTCCCTGGGCTTGGAACGCTCCAGACGGGCACGCGCACTCCCTGGGCTTGGGCACTCCCTGGGCTTGGGACTCCTTCGCTGGCACACAAACAAGTACACGACAAGCCCACAGGCTGGATTTGGGCTCTAAGGTTAAATGTTCAATTTCTTCATATTTTGACCTTTAATTCTGCATTTTCATTTAAGTACCTAAAATTCATATAGTAAGTTAGAAATGATATAATTAAGGCTCTAACAAAATAAAACATAAGGAATACTATTATAAAAAGACGACTAATTATGAGCTTATCACTATACCCATGAGATGACCAAAACAAGTCAACTGAAGTTGAATCAATAGATCGACCCCAAGTTCATCTTTTATCAATTTCATGCATCTCCTAGTCTGACAAAGGCATTGTACCTTTGTTGAGAAAATATGCTCCTCTGGTATGACTAGACTATAATTCATAATTGACATGCAGAGTCAATCAATTCACAAATGAGATCACTACCACGCTATCAGGACACTATCAGACCATAAGAATATTATCAGACTATGACGACACTGTCATACTATGAAGACACTGTGAAGGCACTATCAGACTACGAGGACACTATCAAACTATGAGGACACTAAGAGAGGCTATTAGACTATGAGGACAGTGGAGCAAATCATACACATACTTCTTTCTACACCTCAACCATTTTTCATTGTAGCAAATCATAATTTCAACCAATTCCATTCTTAAAATTTCATACACTAACTTTTATTACATTCAAGATAAACTTCACTACAATACTATACGTAAACTGCATGATTGATGAGCAAATGGAAATGAGAGGTTGCTTGCAATCAGATGAGCGAAATGAAGTCATGGTTTTATTGGGGAGGAAAAAACAGGGAAATTGATAAAATTAGGTAGTTGGGAAAAAATATGTACAAAAATAGGGGCCTCTAAAATACTTTTACAAATCTAGACACTATATATATCTTATAGTGACCCCTATCCCATTATGTCTTGTTTTTTTTTTTCTCTCAAAGAGAACCAAGACTTCATTTCACTCATCTGATTGCAAGCATCCACTCATTTAATAATATCATACATATGGAACCATACTGGTATTTGTACTCATACACTTACTAACCTCATATGTGATCCAACTAGATGTGCCCAACAACTCAACAAATTTTTTTTAACTCCATACTGAACTCATCAACCTCAAGTAACTCTATAATGCAACACAAACATAATTAAACCATATTTTTTAAATTGAATCTTGCCTACTTGATAACTGACACATGAAGGAAAATACTTACTGAGGACACTATAAGAGCACTATCAGACTATGAGCACATTGTTAGACTATAAAGATACTATCAAATTATGAGGATACTATGAGGACACTATCAGATTATGAGAACAATATGAGGACACTATAAGACTGTGACGACAAATAACACAAAATAATATTAAGTGGCTGAGGTTAAACCCGCCCTTCTCGTCACTATTGAACCACTACTAATCAATAAAAGAAACACAAGAAAACTACAAGATTTTATTATCACATATGAGGCCCAAACAAGAGTAGAAAAATACGCCTACTAACATTCATACAACACTGAAAATTTCAATTATCAACATATATAAGAAATCAGCATAGCAATCCTAAAATATATCGATGTCCAGATGGTTAAGATGTTAAAACCCATAACCATATCATTCTCATCAGATGGTTAAGTTTTTAAAAAACTATCACCATATCATTCTCATCAATACATGTTATGTTGGGAAGCCAGATTTTAACAACTCAGCCAAATCGATGTCCAAAACCATAACTAACTTATCACAAAACCATATGTGATCTTCAAAGAAAATTGATCAAAATTCTCATGGTAATTAACAACTTATTATTGCTTAAAATTATCAACCAAAAACAGCAGGATTTGTATCAATAAGCCAAAATTACATTATGCAACAACATAGAAGGATGCAGTTCATCAACTACAATATAAGATCGTCGACCAAAAGCTGCAGAATTTCTTCATCTTAACGTGCTAAGCAATGAAATGGTTGCTGCCCATTTATCAAAATTTCATATTTTTTACAACCCAACCAAGATTTCAAAGTTATAATTAAACTAATATTCAAATTTCTTTGAGCTAATATTCAAAGACGAATCTATTACACAATTTCTTCTTCTTAACATGCTAAGAAATGAAATGGTTGCTGCCTATTTATCAAAATTTCATATTTTCAACAACCCAACCGAGATTCATAAGTTATAATTAAGCTAATATAAAAATTTCTTTGAGCTAATATTCAAAGACGAATCTATTGTACAATTTCTTCATCTTCACATGCTAAGCAATGAAATGGTTGATGCTCATTTATCAAAATTTCAAAATTTTTCCAACCCAATCGATATTTCAATCATATAATTATGCTCATAATCAAATTAGATTTGAGCTAATATTCAAAGACAAATCTACTCACCTAGTCGCGATTTCTTTCTTGTTGTGTACTAGGTTGTTGCGTTGACGAAAAAAGAGAGAGGATATGGTGGTCGTGACTTGGCGGAGATGATAGTTGCGAAGTCTGGAAGCAGCTGGTCGCGATTCGAAGAAGTACATGTTCGCGGGACCGAGAAGTTGGTGTTTCGCGATTTCGAGAAGATGGGCACACTCGGTGTCTTTCTCCATGGGTATTAGGTTGTTGCAATGACGAAGAAGAATGGAGGAGAATAAGGCTTGTTTGATTTTGAGAAGATGTGGTCGATTCCGTTCTCTGAAGGCTTTACGAGGGTGACGTGAAGAATGGAGGAATGAGAGATTTGGAGTTAGGGTTTTTTGTTGCTAGTGTTCAATTGCATTTTTTGGCTATGAGGTTACTATAAAATTTATATAGTGTCTAGATATGTAAAAATATTTTAGGGGTCCCTATTTTTTAATACATTTTTTACAAACTACCTATTTTTTCAATTTCCCAAAAAAGAAAGAAAAGAGTGTTAAAAGTGAAGAAAAATGAGAGGTAATTACGTCCCCTTACTGTATAAGAAATAAACAATACACATAATGTAACAAATTAAATGGGCATTTTAGAAAATCTACTGTCTACTGGGCATTTTAGGAAATCTACTGTCCATGAACAATGAATTCATACTCCCCTTTTAGTATATAGAGAATTATTATAATTATAATTTGATCAACAATCAATATCTCCAATTTCAGAGCTGATTGTGCTAATAAAAATAGGATTATTTTTTAATATAAATTATATAAATATCCTTAAATAAATAGCCATAATAAATAAAGTATTTACAACATTTATTTCATTTTAAAGGAAAAGTATCCCAAACTTAATTTTAGCATCTTTACACGCGCAAATACAAACAAATAAGTATGTACCATTTTTTTTTTGAGGAAAGGGCACCTTCGCTAAAGATGTGCCAGAAAAACTTGATGACACATTAGTTTTTTTACATGTCACCGACTCATAATGGAGAATTCCTACAAATAGGGCAAGTAGCATTCAATTGAAGCCATTCATCAATGCAATGAGCATGGAAGCAATGTTGGCATTTCGGTATGGTCTTCAACGTCTCCTTAGGGCGGTACTCCGACAAACATATCGAGCAAATGCTATCGTCCGGCTTCGGTAATCGCCGGCTTTCACCGAGGACTATTTTCGGATAGGCCTCGAGCCTCGGCCTGTCAATCCCGATAACGATAGTGGGCTGCGGAGCCACCACGGAATTTAATTCGGGGATAGTTCTCCGTCCTCTTGATAAGGACTGTACCTTCCCAAAGATACAACACAAAAGCCCTAATATGCACAAGATTGTTGGCACTCCGACTCCCACAGTAATGGCATAACGTGCACTCCTTTGGATACCTGAATAATTAACAAATGAGATTGATATTTGATTGGTTTAAAGTTATTGTTGAAAAAAATTAGAAAATTAACACAAATAGAAATTAGATAAATTCGGAAAAAATTTCTAACTCTTACTTTATGCAATATTCAAAATGGTGCTAGGCGCTCCTAAAGTTGTAGGCAGAGACCTAGCGCCTAAGCGACTAGGCTGTTAAACGGGCGTCTAAGTGGCTAGGCGGTTAGGTAGGAACTTAGGTGGTTTTTTCTTTTTAAGGAAAAAATACTATTTAATATGCATTTTCAAAATATATGGTAATAATATGCATTGTCATCCATCAAAACAATACATACTAATTAAGGCCAATAAGGCCATCAGTCAATAAATAACTTCAATTTTCTTTACATTAAAAGTAAATAAATAATTCAATTTGCTTTAAATTAAAAGTAAATAAATAATTCAAATTGCAATTAATAAATCACATTTATTTGTCCACATCCAGAGTTTGTTTGGTCCAATCTTCAATTAGCCCACTCATATTTTATTTGGTCCAATCTTCAATTAGCCCACTCATATTTTATTTGGTCCAATCTTCAAGCAGCCCACACATGTCCACACCAATGTTCAAAAGGACACTTCGAGTCTTCGAGAAGACTTGTCTGAGCAGAATGAAGCCACTCGACATCTAAACATCGTCCTCACTTCTTAGAAGGGTCAAGAGACGGCGACAGAAAGTAAGTGAGGCAGTGAGGAACACCAATTTACAGAGACACGAGACAAAGATGGAGAGGGAGTCACAGAGAGACTCGAAACGGATAGGGAGTGAGAGAGTAGACTCGATTCGAGAGAGAGCGACTATGTCAATACCTGGGAGGCTAACCTGAGAGGGCCATGGAGGAAAAGCTGGCTCGCGAATCGCAATGGAGACGGCGGAGGCATCCCCCAACGTTGGGCTATGGCGATGATCTTGGACTCGGACTTTGAGTTCTTAATTGACTATTGTTCAAGTTAATTTCAATTTCAGTGTCTGCTTTATGTTTTTTGGTATTTGTCATTTTTGAAAATGACGGACGGCCGCCCAGGCGATGCATAGGTGCTTACTGCTTAAAGATGAGGAACTACCCGCATGATAGTTGGATGCTTATATGAATTTACGTACATATATATATATACATTTAATTACGTAAGTTTTTCATATATATATTTTGTTATGTAAGTTATTTATTTATTTAATATTTAATTAATAATATAAGTATTAATTAAAATAAAGGTAATAAATTAATAAACATAAAATATTGTATAATAAAATTAATAAAAAATTTATATTTTTAATATTATGATTGCCAATTCAATTTATTTATTTAAGTAATTAATTTTTATTTTTGAATTATTCGATAGTATTCTATATATTATTAATTTGTTGAATTTTTCTTTAAAAACAATCGCTTAAGTTCCGCTTAACTAAATTTTTATTGACCGTTCTATACGTCGAACGCTATTTTGAACATTGGTATTTGTATCTCAAAAAATCAAATTTAACTAAGAAAAAAAAATGAAATTTCATCCAACCTAGAGTTACTCGGCGGCTCAGTTGCTTATCTCCGCATAAGGGGCGCGTAATGGGATTCCGCCTAGCCAAACCGCATAGCCCATACTTGAGGCGAATCTTCTCCGTCATGCGACTAGTTATCATCTATACCGCTGTTTTGAACATTGATTATATATATATATATATATTAATATCTAGTTTAAACTATTGTGGGTGGGTTGACAAAATTGGGCTATGGTAGTGATTAGTGAAGAAAACAAAGTAAAGCAATCGGAAAGCTGTGAGGTTATGAAATATGATTGCAGTGTGGAAAGCGTTGAGAGAGCACTTCAACAGAGGAAGACTCTAACCATCTGATTAATTACTGGATCCAAAATTCAAACTTTTAGTCTACGCAAGCTTATCTTCAAACAATTGGAATTTCCAATCAAAATCTTAGTAGTAGAATTACCAAACAAAAACAATCAGTACTCATCACCAAATAAAGTGCAATTCCTTAACATTCTTTCAGCTCTTACATCATTCTTCCACTGTGTATTGTATGAAATCATTAATAACCCCAAAATGCAAATGAATCTAGCTACTACAACGAGTTATGTTAAGATCAGTTGCTCAAACTCATTACGATTTTTACTTTTAAATAAATTAACACTACATAATTAATTTGATCTCAATACTACGAAGATGAAAAAACAAAATAAAGAAATTATTTCAGTTTATTAGTGAATCAATTACCTCGTTGAGGAAGGTTTGAGCAAACAACTTGATGGCTAGAGTCACTCTTGAAAACACACCGTCCGCCACGGGATGCGCACCTGCCGCACCCGGGTGCGTCCCATGCGAGCCGCAGGCAGTCAATGAGGTCCGACGTCATATGCTCCTCGTCCAATGGAATGTCAACAGGCACAACGAACGTACCAATTCGATTGCATGTCGAGGAAGATGACAAATAATTAATCACCTTCAAAGAAGTGGTTGCAAAAACTCTGTACGTAGAACCACTCAGGCAACCGATCGGGCTCAACCCGTACTTCAAATAATCCAAGGAGCAATTAAAAAACGTGAAGATTTCATTAGACACACTCACACCGTAAAATGGAGAGGCGGTGAGATTGAGAGAGAAAATTCGTCGTGGGAGGCAATTGTTTGGATCCCTAATCCATATATGTTGTTCGGCGTAGTCTATTCCTTGGACAGTGAATTGTCCGGAATAAGGGAGGTTGATGAGTGTCTGGTTTGCCATGTCACAGGATAGGGCAAAACCGGGATAGGAACATGAGTCCGGCTGGTGTTTATTTATCCCGAACGGGAACTGAACCGTTGGCTCACCATTGCGGCAAACGTCCCTCAATAAGCAATTTTCTGAGAAGCTTGCAAGGTAAGAGAATGGCAGCAAGAGAAAGAAGAAGATTGACATGGATTTGAGAGTCTTCATTTTTTTTTTTAACAAAAAATTGTTTCTTTGCAAATTGAAAAATGAAAACATATGGCTGGGTAGCAGAAAGCATGATGCTTCACTTCCAATATATATATAGACACACACACATTGGTATTGGATTATAAATCATATTTGACTTCGTAGAGTTTGAAATGAAAGGCCAAGTCTTACATTCATTCTTGAATTTCATCAACTAATGTTTTTTAATTAGAATAAAAAACGAATGCAATCATGTCATGGGAGCTCCTCTGTTTTAGGGCATGGTTGTTCTTTATAAGTTAGGTTGGGTGTGAAATTTTGGGCATGTCTCACTGCAGAGCAATCTTGATATAAGTGAGACCTGTTCAAAATGTTTGGAGGCCGGGTTTCAGTTCATGTGGAAAACATACATAGACTAGTTTCATAATCCAACTTGCCAACTGAAAACGCCGAAAGAATTTAAGAAAATCACCACACTGTATACAGGGTTCTTGTAATCTAATAATATTAATTGGAGAGGATTAGGCCTAGCTATGATGGTTCTGCTGGATTCTCATGTTTGACATTTGAACTTTACATATGCTCTACAGAATTAAATAGAATTAAGCCTTGAATTATTCATTTTTGCCGCATAAATTATTAAAGATTCTGGTACATAATGGCTAGCTGCTGCTGCTATTAATTACTTATATGAGACATTTGGAATTGACTTTGTTGATATTATATTGGATCAGACTCGATGGACCTAATACCTCAAGCTCAAGATATACTTATGAGTTCAAGGGGCTCAAATCCACACCAGCATACAAACCCTAGCAAGAGCTGTTCATTAGCTGACATGTGGACGAATCCACTCCATCTATCAAGAGGTCATGTGTTAGTCCCACAACAGGTGCATATTCTCCTATATCAAAATAATTCATTCTTTATCTCTCACACATCCATACAAAATAGGTCCATTTCCCAATTAAGGTAACTAAATTTTATTATTCGCATCTACTTGCAAATTACTATTCACCACTGATTCTTTATACACACCGACCTACGCTAACTTGGGCGTTAGAGTAGCTTTAGGCTGGCACCTCACTGGTGCTTACCTCTAACCGATGATCAGTTATCTTGTTTTATCAAGTTAATTTAAGGACACGTGACTGAGCAGAATTCTACATCTTGGCATATTTTGTGGATCAACAGTTTGACGCCGTCTGTGGGAATTAAGATTAAGTCTGTCCACCACTCTACCAAGCCGAGCTCCACCTTCCTTGCTAGTTCATTAGTATGCAAGCCCAAGTGGATGGTGAAATCATGCCCACACCAGGGAGCCAAGGACCGAGGGACACCTCCCCCAACGCAGCCAAAGCACTGGAAAAGCTCCAACGTGATAAGGCTGAGATCAATGCCAATGGAACTCAAGCCGAGGTAAGATACCAAGCATTGAGTGGGTAGTACACTAACGTGGTGGTACAGCTAAAACCTGCTCAAGCCGAGCCGGCAAACTCGCTGCGCTCAGGTGGAGGTTCGCGGGGTCGAGCAGGTTGTGGCCGAATGCACCGAGCATGTACACCGTGCAACCAAGAAAGAGAAGGCCCCCACCATCGCCGAACGGACCGAAAAGGCTTCTAAACTATTGATCATACCAAGAAAAGGCCTGAGAGGAACCAAAATCTATTGCGATGCTCGCGAAGTCCTGAGCAGCACATCCTGACAAGACCACAGACATCTCGACCCAATCAGGCTCACCTTCCCCTGGGAGGATGAGTCACCACCTAGAGAGCCAACCGGTCGGACACCTTTCGAGGTTAATCTACAATACCAAGGGAGGTAGCTCACATCTCAATCACGGAGTGCGCCTACTCATCTCAGGAGGTCGCCACCGTATAACAATCCGACCTATGGGGCATAAGAGAACCTCCTTCTGATGAGCAGGCAACCGACCCATCCAGGATACCAACTACGAGAGTTGGAGAAAGGGCCCCAGTGTAGTCCCGCTCATCCAACTACTCCTGGACCAAGTAAGGACCCTCAAGGCCAAGAAAGGGCCACCACATACACCGGCTTAGGGTAAAGTAAGTATGGACCCGTTCACTAGTATAATCAACCAATACTAGCATAAACATTAGATCAATCCGCTCAAGATCCCCCTATACATAGGCAAGGGAGATCCTATGACCCACCTCAAAAACCACTAGTCTGCCTCGGCCTTCAAGAACTTGTTCGAAAAAGCTCAGTTTCTCATCTTCAGCTTTGCCCTCACCGAGGTTGCAATCAATTGGTTCTACCGATTGGAGCCTTTTACCATCGGCACCTTCGAGCAGCTCCAGATAGTCTTCCTCAACCAGTTCATGATATAGACCGACCGTCTATTCTCAGCCGATGACATGTTCCTATTGATGTAAGGTGAGGCCGAGCCACTGCAAAAAGTACATAGCTCAATTCAGCCACGAATATTATTGGTGCGCCGAGACAGTTGACAAGGTAGCCTTCACTGTCGTCAAAGGCGGTCTCCATGAATCACATTACAGGTACGGTGCACATACTCAAAGTTGGTCTACCTACAATGAGCTTAAGAAATAGTTCGCGATTCATACGAAGGTCTAGCTACTGACCAACAAGAGGGACGCTACACCAGCCCAACATGGGGAACTTGGTCAACACATACTAACCGAGAAACTCTAACACACAACCATTGGCTCAATAGTCGACCTCAAGCCAGAACCACATCCAACACTCCCCGAGTAGGAAGAGGAAGGACTACTCCAACTCGTACAACCCAGGAAAAAAAAGGGAAGATCCTACTTGCTCAAAGCTGGATTGCGAAATAAATAATTTGCTTTCAGTAATTGTAATTTACTCTCTGCATTTCAATACTAATGCATTTACTTTTTAGTATTTTTTACTTTACTTTCATTATAGTATAAACAAATTTTCTTAAGGAGAAATAAGTAATCGGCATATACCAACCAGTGCATTTCATGGATGCCTAAGTCGTGAAACCATCTATGTGTTTTGGTCCAATGCTATCATCCTGACTTAAAGAAGCTTGCGTATCTAACTGCTTACTAAATAAAAAGTTGTTAAATTGAACATCATGGAAATCACTTGAACTTGGACTAAATTGGAAATAAAATTTATTAAAATCCTTGGATACATTAAGAAGAATGCATAGAAAAAAACATTGCACATTATTTCTTGCTTGCCTCACAATCACTTGATTATAAGAAAGGTTCTTGGGTCACAAACAGAAACCATCTTCAAACTGTCTAGTAGCAGTTTTTACTAGTAGCACGCCTACTTTGAAGACAGTTAAGGCCTACATGCTTCCTGGTCAGTTTATCTAGGGAAAGAACAGGACTAGAGCTGACAATAGATCTTGTCATACCAGGTTTGTGTCGTGTCATGAACTATGTTTTACCTAAATATGCTCAATTCGAACCCGACCCATTTAATAATTGTGTCAAGGATGTCCAACTCGAACTCGTCATGTTAATGACCCAAGTAACCCGTGTAACCTATTTAATAAACATGTCATACTCGAAACCCAATTCACATATGAACTATTTAACATATTTAACATGTTTAACCTATTTAAACCATAAGATTTAATAGCTATATAGGTAGGTAAATGGGTATATGTGTTAGTAATTGATAAGTGTATTGAACATGTTAATATATATGTCATTATAAGGGTTAATAGGTTGACACGAAATCTACATGTTTATCAAACATGTTAATAGGTCATAATACGCGTTAACAAGTTGACCCGAAATCCACCTGTTTATTAAACAAGATATAATGGGTTGACCCGAAAATGACCCAAAATATTAATCGTGCAGGTTGACTTGAATAAATTTCGTGCGGTTTTTGAGTCGTGTATCTAGTTTGACAGTACCCGTCCCAATCCTCCTAGATTAACATGAGACGTGTTTGCTCCCGTCTGACACTGCGTGTCAGACTAAGGATGCACTCGTCACCCACTCGGGGTCCATCAGAGTACACCAGGATCGGTGGTGGCATGTGATGTCTCGATCTCTGCTACAACATGCATCCGTTATCAACCTAAAGGGTATTAAAAATACGAAAGCTATGAGTGGACAAAACAACAGTTTGTAAAACACATTCATATCGAAAAGACATTTATACCCTTCACATAAAAGCATGCATGCATCATAAAATCAGTTCTTTCAAAGACTTTCCAAAAGCAAGCACTTTTCTTTTTAAATCAAAACACAGTGAAAACTAGTTCTCAATCGAAGCCATCAACTCAGTAGGGTCTCAACCCAAAATTAAATTACACAAGGTCACAGCCCAAATCAAATCCATGTGGGACCTCAACCCAAAATCCAATCAAAGAAACCAGAATGAAATCTCAGTTCAAATCATAGAACACGAGGTCTCAGCCCTAAACCAATCTCATTGAAACATCATCTACATATGTATATATAACCCATCCTCGACATCTCATATACCCAATCAACAACCCGTCACAATATATCTACAGTATGCATACTACTCGGGTCTCATCTCCGAGTCTACCCCTAGGATCTACGATGTCTGGGAGGACCTGTCTCCGAACCCTATCCAAGACTATATCATATCTCTCACTCATAGGCATGTGCTCCCTCTCGAAGTCACTCATCCCAGGCAGTGGATCATGACACTCCAGGATCATCGACGTCTGGAGGAGACCATTCATACGGGAGTGTATATACATATAAGTGTGAAAACATTCATTTCTTTCAAATCATAGTTCAATTGGGTCTCATACTCGAATGAAAATCCAGGATTCCTCGAATCCGTTTCAATTCTCAATCTCATAGGCCTCTAACAGGACCCACCCCTAATCCCCCGAGATTAAGGGCTAAATCCTACTCCCGTCTAACTTACGTATGACACGAAGGCTAAACCGACGTCCAACCTCCATGTGACACGTAAGTCGGACAAGGGATTCCCGATTCGACCATCCAATAGCATCTGAAACTTCCCAGAGTGCACCGAATCTACTATGGATCGTACGTGTGATGTCTCCATCTCTTTCGACCAACAGCCCGCACCGCAACAACCTGGAGGATATCGAAAACACAAAAGACTGTGTGTGGACAAAAAGAAAGTATAAGTTCCAAAAACAGTTATCAGAACACAAGCACTTTTATACCCTCCACGCAAAAATCAATGCATGCATATCAAGTCAAGTCATGAAACCATTCATATCGAAAAACCATCAATGTAAACCATTATCGAAAACCCGAATCAAATCCGCTATTCAAATCCAAGCCTCATCCTCAAACCATAAATCAATCTCAAATATGGGAACTTGGTCCCAAAACTCATCAAATCCAATTCATCCGGGCCACTGCCCAAAACATTCTGAAAACCAGTGAAAAACTAGTGAAAATATCAATCATACAAGTTTACAGGATCTCAAGTGCGTCCGAGTCTTTAAACTCAAAACACAATGCGCAATAGCCAGACCTTCCCGGGATATCAACGAGTCTTTAAACTCAAAACACAATCACAGGCCTCGGGGGGTATCATAATCACCGAGTCTTTAAACTCAAAACATATACCGAGTCTTTAAACTCAAAACATATCAATCCAGGGACCTCCTCCCGTCAATCAATCCGAGTCTTTAAACTCAAAACCAGATCCAGTGGGTTTTTCTTTTCTTTTCCGGGTCTTTAAACTCAAAACTATTTTTCATTCAATAAGTGAAAACCATAGGAAATCCATCTCCGAATTCACAATAATGATTCCGTAAGCTAGTATCCGGAACCATCATCCCGAACCCAAATCCAGATTTCCTTCCAAGTCTCAAAACCAAATCTGAAAACTCATTTACTGAAATCTCATAAACAGGGCTCCAAGCCCTAAATCATTTTTCCAAAATCCATTTCAAAACCATGAAATCAAATCATATTCCAAATCCCAAAATCAAATCATTAAAACCATGATCAAATCACAAGATCATTTGAAATCTCGTAAAACATGAAATTTCGTAATACCTCGAAAATTGTACAAAACTGTAAATCATCAAGATCATAAATCAAATCATAGAATCAAGTATAGAAAACATATAAAAACATATATGCATGCATCAAGAGTTAGAAAGCAAAGTCCACTCACAGACCATTCCGAAGTCGCCTCGATACGCGCGTACTTACGTCGTTCCCGGCCATTCCGCTATCCTCGGCTTTCCTGAACCTATCCAAATCCCATACTAAGGTCACTAACTACTTCACAAAGGTCATACTAAAGCCCCATAATTTTCCCGTATTTTTAACTATTTTTAACAGAGCTCTCAAACCTTCGGACATCCCAAAACATATCGAGACGATGTCCGATCATCTCGAAACCAATGCCAAAATGTTTGTTACATCGAATACTTTAAAAGTTGTGTTGGAACCTTCCCCAAAAGGGGCCCCGTGCGCCCTCACGCGCCACCCAAAGGGGCTGCACGTGGGAGCCACGCGCCCAGCACTGTTCATCTTCAACCTCTGCCGGACCGGGTCCAGATCAGTCCGGTTCAAGCCGATCCAGTTGAACCGGCGTTGGCGGTTTTTGTCCAATTCTTAGCCGTTTTCAATCCTAATTATCCCATTAATTTCGTCTTTGTCTTTAAGATTGATTCCCTTAACAAAATCGTGCAATAGAACGCTAAACCGTACCTCCCAAACTTCGAATTAAAACTCTGAAAATCATCCTTCGGATTCCGGCCACCCTTCGTCTTCTCAGGGCACTGGTTTAACTCCTCAGCTTACTAAGCACCTCCTACAACTGTCAGGATCAAAAGAACGGTTTAACAAAGCTCCAAACTCCAAGACTTTTGCTTTGAACCAAATCGGGAAAACAGGGGAAACAAAACTCTCACCTGTTCTCTGGCCGCCGCCGTGATTCTCTAGGTTCAAAGGGTGGTCCTCGGCCTTCCTAACAATCCCTCAAACCAAATTGGCTCACTTTGATCGATTGTGGTTGCACCACGACCCTCGACTCCCTCTCTGTTTTTTTCGAGATTTCCCACTTTCCTCAGAGGCTCTCACTCAAACCCAACACCCCAGAGCCCTCACTACACTCTCAGCTTCTCTCTGCTCACACACACTCGATCACCAAGAACTCACACACTGTGAAACTGATCGATTGTTCCTCACTGTCTCAATCTCTGTTCTCTCAGTTGCACGGTTTAAACCCAAACACAAACACTTAAATTGTAACCGTGAAAGTGGCTAGAAGCCACTGGAATTTGGCCAGGTGTCAAACACCCTATGGTCCACTCTCCCAAAATATCCAATTAATTCAGCACATGTGTCCTTATCTGATTGGGCACACTTCCATAGATGTTAAAAGACCAAATTGCCCCTGCAAGTCCAAATTACCATTTTGCCCCTCACCTATCTAGAACCATATCTTACCCGTCTGAGGTCCGAGGAAGGCGTGCCGCCTGTCGTTGTACTCGTTGAGACCTATCTAACAGTCCTCGATTTGCGTGAAGAAAACTTGTCGTGTAAAAAGTCAACAAATTCCTCCTTTTTAACCAAATTACGAAAATGCTCTCAAACTTCTGAACATCATAACTTCCTCTTCGGATGTCGGAATCGGACGTGCCACTTGTCTACGGATTTGTGACGTCCCGAACTACGTCACGGTCATTGTTCAAAGTCCATTTGACTGCACAAACTAAAAGTCAACATTTTGCCCATTTCAGGGGCAAAATCATCATTCTGCGCCATCCGTCCAAAAGTATCCACCTAATCAGTGATTATCTTCATTAATCCGTCATTAACCACTAATCTAATCCCGATTTATAGAACGGGTCGTTACAGCCTCAGCCTAAATCCACATTTCAATAGGGTCTTAAACCCGAACATCTCAACAGAGTCTTAACCCAAAATCTCATTGCATACCACAACTGGGACTCAAGCCTGATATCACAATCAACTGGGCCTCAAGCCTGATATCACAATCAACTGGGCCTCAAGCTCGATACCACAATCAACTGGGCCTCAAGCCCGATACCATAAACCAACTGGGTCTCAAGCCCGATACCCTAAATCAACTGGGCCTCAAGCCCGATCCACAAATCAATTGGGCTTCAAACCCGATATCATAAGTCAATTGAGCCTCAAACCCGATATCATAAACCAATTAGGTCTCAAGCCCGATATCATAAATTAACTGGGTCTCAAGCCCGACATTATCAATCAACTGGGCCTCAAGCCCGATACCATAAATCAATTGGGTCTCAAGCCCGAGTTCATACTTTCAAATCTGAAATCCTTTCATCAAACCATCATCAAAATACCAGAACGTATAAGCACAGTCTAAAACTATAAATCTCTAAATACATGTAAATACATGAATATTAAATATCACAATCATATGCACTCAAGGAATCTCAAATCATGTTCATAAACTCATATAAAACATTTATGCATGTATCAATTCATAAAACAAAGTCCACTCACAAACCGTCCAGGTTGCGCCTCAATATGCGCCATAAGCCTCTACGGGATAATCACCATCACTGGAACTCCCAGACCTGTCCAAATCATACTAGAGGGTTACTAACTACTTCCATAACCTCTCATTAAAGCCCCCTAATTTTTTGGGATTTTTAAACGTATTTTACATAGCCTCTAAACCTTCGGACACCCAAAACTACCCCGAAACGGTGTCCGATCTACTCGAAACTTGTGCCAAAATGTTCTTTAGATCAAAAGGATGAAACTACATGTTGACCATGTCACCAAATTCTACCCCACACGCCGTTCAAAGGCCCTGCGCGCGAAGCCCACGCGCTGGGAACAGTCCTTCCTCAACCTCGAAACAAACTGGTCTAGACCGATCCACTGTGCAGCTGGTCCAACCGAACCGGCGTGACCGGTTCAGGGCCATATCTTCCTATTTTTTTCATCCTTTTCTTCTTTCTTTCCACCAATCCTCTCTAATCTATCCTAGAAGTTGTTTTATGCAACCAAATCAATGAAAACAATCCTAAAACTCATTGGTTCATTAAACCATTTAAAGCCCAATTGTTCATCCTATGATTTTGGCATTTCCATGAGCCAAAACCTCATCCTAATTACTTCATTTAGTTTCTAGGAACCTTAAAAATAGGTTTAGGGACTAGTTTGGGCTTACCTTGCCGGAACTTGAATTCCACCGTCGTGCTTGCTCCACCGCAGCCACTATCCGTCATGTCTCAACCTCCCAAACATCATCAAGTCATCAGGAACAGCCCCCAAACGTCTAAAACCAAAAATCCAAAACTTGGAATGTAAAACTCACCTCTGTGGTTTCCCGGCCACCGCGCACGACGGTCCTTGATCTCGTCACCGTCCATCTCGTCTCGGCCTCCTCTCCTTCTTTCATTCACGGTTCACAATCATCAGAAGAGGTTGACGGGTGTTTGTGGGGGATGGGGTTGCACGGTTTTTGGTTCGAATGGATGAAACAGATGAGGATGGAAGGTGGGTGCATGTATCTGTGTAATGGGAGCAATGGATGAGTGACACATGTCACTCATCTATTGGGCCTAGGGAAAAATATATGGGGCCCACTGAGGACAAATGTAAATCCATCTCGTAAAACGTGTAATAGTGCCTCAACTTCGATGACCCGTAACTTTCCCGTCGAACGTCTAATTTCAACGTGCCGCTTGTCTACGGACTCGTATCGACCCCGATCTACGTAACGGCCCTCAGCCCTCATGCATCAGACCTCCTGGGTCAAAAGTTAATTTTTTACCTTCGTCTATGGGAAAAATCGTAATTTCGCCCTGAACGTCCGATAATCCTCGACTAATCCCCGATTAGCGAGGCTAATCCTCATTTAATCTTAATTAATCCTAAAAATTTGGGACGGGTCGTTACACGAGTCATGTTAAAAATTTCCACCCTTAACCATGGCTTGAAAGCACTTTAGTTCATTTCTTTCAAACCATCCAAATAGTCCACACCAAACATCACTAGGAAATCCAGACGAAGCCCGCTCTTCACTTTACAACCAAGTTCCACATTGAGTCCTATCGAAGGTAGCCTTGGGCCCACTATCACGAAGATTTTTTGGGCTGAATAATGACTTTAAAGGTCACAGATAGCCGAATATGTAACCCCCCCGGACCTTCAAAGACCATAAATGACCATTTTGCCTTTAAAAAGTCAAAATATTGACTTTTTTCTAAGGACCTTATTTGAGAATTCTGAGAAGGCCATTAGGAAGGTCTCGGGACTCTAAGTGCATAGACAAGCGGCACACCAAAATCAAAGTTCGGGTAAAGTAATTATGGGTCAAAAATGGTAAGGGCATTATGGTAATATTGGCTAAAGGGTATTTTGGTAATTTTATCAATTGGACATGTGAATCACATGTTTTTTCTAGAATATTCTCTACTATTTCCCCCAAATTGTCTTCCACCGACCTACTTATTCTATAAAAACAATGTGTGTGTGTGTGTGTGTGTTGTGTGTGTGTGTGTGTGTGTGTGTGTGTGTGTGTGTGTGTGTGTGTGTGTGTGTGTGTGTGTGTGTGTGTGTGTGTGTGTGTGTGTGTGTGTGTGTGTGTGTGTGTGTGTGTGTGTGTGTGTGTGTATGTGTGTGTGTGTGTGTGTGTTTTGAGAGGAGTACGGGGAGAGGAACCATGGCCGAAACCATGGTGGGTGGTGACTCGAATAAGACAATCAGACATATGAGGTTAGTTAGCAAGGGAAAGGGAACTAGAGGAAAAAAACGAAGAAAAGAAAGAGAAACTGGTCGAAACCATGGAAGAACAAAGAGGAAACACTGAATAAAACCAGAGAACCCGTGAGCATAAAAACGGGTTTTGGGATGTAGTACATGAATATTGAAGCTAGGTGTTTCTGGGTGAATCTAGAGTCCCTAAGATGATGTTAAGCACCAATTAGTGAAGATTTGGGTGCTGGAACAAGCTGGGAACGTAAGGGGCAACCATGGCCGACGGACGAAAAAGGTCAAACCATGAGCCTCTGTAAGTATCTCTCATTTTCAACTTCATAGATCTTCCCCACAAGTTTTTTAGATGAATTTTTATTTTTGGAGGGGGCAATATAGATGTAAAACGACGGAGAAAAGACCGGGTCACCGTCGCAAGTCGGGCAACTTGAAAAATGACTTCTCAGTGATGGTGCCTCATGAACCAGGCTCCAAGCCCGAAATCACTTTTCCAAAATCCTTTCCAAATCCTTTGAAATCAAATCATATTTCAAATTCCGAAATCAAATCATTAAAACCATGATCAAATCAAAAGAACAGTCGAAATCCCATAAAATGTGAAATTCCGTAAATATCTCGAAAAACGTGCAAAATCGTAAACCATAAAGATCATAAATCAAATCATAGAATCACGTATAGAAAATATATAAAAACATATATGCATGCATCAAGATTTAGAAAGCAAAGTCCACTCACAGACCATTCCGAAGTCGCCTCGATACGCGCGTACTTACGTCATTCCCAGCCATTCCGCTATCCTCGGCTTTCCTGAACCTGTCCAAATCCCATATTAAGGTCACTCACTACTTCATAATGGTCATACTAAGGCCCCATAATTTTCCCGTATTTTTAACCGAGCCCTAAAACCTTCAGACAGCCCGAAACGTGTCGAGACGATGACCAATCGACTCGAAACCAGCGCCAAAATGTTCGTTACATCGAATACTTTAAAAGTTATATTGGAAACTTCCTCAAAAGGGGCCCCACACGCCCTCACACGCCGCCCAAAGGGGCTGCGCGTGGGAGTCACGCGCCTACTGTTCATCTTCTTCAACCTTGGTCAGACCGGGTCTGAACCGGTCCAAGCCGACCCGGTCCAATCTTGAACCGGAGGTGAACGGTTTTATCCAATTCCACTTCCTTTTTAATCCGTTTTTATTCCTAATTAATCCAATACTTTGGTCTTTCCATTTCCAATAAATCCCTAAATTTAAATCGTGAAAATGGGACTAAAGATTACCTCCTCACGTCAACTTGTAGAACCAGCCAAAACTTCCATTTAGTTCTTCGTATCCCGGTCGCCCTTAGTCATGCTTTCAGTCCTAGGAGGCCCTTGCATCCTCCAAAACCTATACCAAAGCATAGCATTGATTACTAACCCTCCAAAATCTATTTTCCATTTTTGAAATCCAACAAGGCCTCACGGCTTCAATCTCACCTTTTCTCATTCCGGCCACCACAAACCGTCAAAACGGTCTTACCTGACCTGTATAATGTCCAGAAACGGTTTCCCGATTTGATCATTACCCCTCCCCCCCCCCCCCTTTAAAATTCAATTAATAGTTCACAAGAAAACAGGGTGTCTACGGGTTCTTACCTCCCTGTGCCACCGTGGGCTCCTCCGCGACCACCACTGCCCTTCTCATACTCTCACTTCTGTTGAGTCACCACGGGTACATGATCATGTTTGAGGAGGGTTTGGGTCAAGGGCACTCATTCTCTTCTGTTTTTCTGATTTTTCCTCACCTCTCACAGCCCCTCCTCACTCAGCCATTCACTAGACACACACACAGTAAGTCACACACACGACTTTTCTCTCTCACACTCTACCACACAGAACTCACACGACTTACACACTGAAAAATGATGGATCAGCTCTCAGTCTCAATCTCTGTTTTTCTCTCATTTTCTCGATTAAGCCCCAATTTTAAAAACATGTAACCGTGTAGGAAGTGGCTAGAAGCCTCTAGGAAATGGCCATGTGTCCTTAATTTGGTGGTTCAGCCCACAAATATCCAATCCATCAGCCCCAGGTGTCCTTACATGATTGTTCACAGAAACCAAGATGCCAAAAGACCATTTTGCCCCTTAAAGTCCAAATTACCATTTACCCCTCACAAACTTAGACCCGTAACTAATCCGTCCAATGTCCGATGAAGATGTGATGCCTGTCGTTGTACTCAGGGCATCGAGACCTTCCTAATGGTCCTCAAAGTTCGTGAAAAAGTCATGTCGTTTGCAAAGTCAACAAAATGCCCCATTTTAACTAAATTACCAAATTGCCCTTGAACTTCCGAACGTCATAACTTTTTCCTCGGATGTTGGAATCGGACGTGCCACCTGTCTATGAACTCGTGACGTCCTGAACTATGTCACAGTCATCGGTCAAAGTCCTTTTGACCGTCCGAAAGAAAAGTCAATATTTTTGCCCATTCTAGGGGCAAACTCGTCATTTTGCACCGTTCCAGAGTGATGGTGTCACGACTCGACCTTCTCCAATAAGATATTGTTCGTTTTGGGCCCAGCCCTCATGATTTTCTTCTCGGGAGCTCATGTGCAACTTCCCAGTGGGTCACCCATCCTGAGATTGCACTAGCCACTACTCACTTAACTTTGGAGTATCAACCAAACTCAAAGTCAATGAGCTCTCAAAAGGCCTCTTGTTTGATAGATGTGCGCCCACACATATAAGGCACATCTCCTAGATCCCCCCAGATAATAGGGAATTGCTAACCATGCCCCCAAGGCACGAGTCCTCACAATCTACCCCCTTGGGGCCCAACGTCCTCGCTAGTGCACTCAATTCCGGCTGGGGTTGGGCTCTGATACCAAACTGTCACGATCCGACCTTCTCCAATAAGATATTGTCCGTTTTGAACTCAGCCCTCACAGTTTTGTTCTCAGAAGCTCACGTATAACTTCTTAGTAGGTCACCTATTCTGGGATTGCACCAGCCCCTACTCGCTTAACTTTGGAGTTCCAACCAAACTCAAAGCTAGTAAGCTCCCAAAAGGCCTCATGTTGGATAGATGAACTCCCACACATATAAGGTGCATCCCCATATCCCCCCGAGCGATATGGGATTGCTAACCATGCCCCAAAGGCACGGGTCCTCACAAATGGCAATGACTGAGATATCGAGCTACGACTTAAGATGACGGTTGCAACTTGGATATCGAAGTATCGATCAGGATGGCAACTTAGGCAAGGATATTATTTTTATCCTAGGATCACGGCTTTGACGAGTTTTTGACATGGTGGGCACAGTAAAGGTCACTTGGGTTCCACTGTGGTAAATCAAATGGATTCCAGTAAGTGATATTCACTTGTATAGGCAAATCTCATTGTATGTACGGAGTGAAAATATCATGGGATTATGTCGATTAGTATTATTATTTTATTTGAAGGATCATAGTTTTATTATATTTGGTTCTATTTTCCACTCACAGTTGTTCTGGTTTTGTACTCTCCATGTCATAGCGAGACGAGGCTTCGAAACTAGGAGGAGACATCACCTTCTGTGCATAGTTAATATAGTTTTTGGTTGATTTGTACATATAATTTAACCTAGTGTGCTCTGATTGTTTTATGGTTTAGTTGTTGAGATGTGTGGAGTTATTTGAATTTAGTTTATCTGGAACATAGGGCTAGCAGATTTGTTATTTGTATCCTTCGTCTGACAGGTGGAAGACGATTTGATCTGGCTATAGATGAGGCTCTACTAAATTTTCAGTATAATTCATAGGGTCTTTATTTATATAGTGAGGATGTTTCGGGAATTGTGTTGAGGTTTCAAATTTTGTCAGATGGGAGCAGAGCTTCTCATGAATTTCGAGGGAAAATTCGAGAGCATCATGTCAATATCTCATAGGGAAAATTAGGCCAAAATGGTTCCATTGAGGTTTAATTGACTTACTTATGATGTAAAGGGCTTAACTGGAGTAGCTTTTGATGGGGAAGCTAAGAATAGATGAGTCGGAGAGATTGCACGATTTAGCTTGTGTTTAGGTCTTCTAACTAGAGATTAACCAAGTGAAAATGGTGCTTACAACTTGTGGAGTTCTTTACTTACACCACCTAAGAAGAATAAGTGTACATGCATTGTAAAGGAAAGTTCTACTCTAACAACAAGAAAGCTAGGAAGATATGGATTCTCAAAGGTGGGTTACTGCAGCTGAAGTGATGATGGGAATTATGATTCATGAATAGAAAAATTGGACTAGGTTGGGTTTTACTTCTAGGTAAGCTTGTTAGAGGCCTGAAGAATCTTTTGATTTCTATGGTGGGTCTTACTGGTGTTCTTCGTTGGTTTGGAATAGTATTAAATTTGCGTTCTTTTTTATAAGGGTTGGAAAAGCTCTCTTCTAGCTTTTCAACTAGGCCATCACTTTGCTATTTCCTTTCCATGAAAAACCCTAATAGGTTTTCCCAAAATACTCTTAGCCCTAATTTTCTAAGTAAAAATGCTCTATAGGATAGGTCAGATTCTTGGTCGCAGACTTTATACCCCGTATGAATGTGACCAGCCATTTTGAGCGTTCACGCTCCCCCCTTTTGTTCTTATATCTTTGTGTTCTTCAATACGAATGGAAATATTTGTCTTACCAAATTTGGGTTAAGCTAAATCTTGGTCCTGATAAGCTTGTCCTATTCTAGCAATATATGACCAGCTTATAATCGACACGTGAAGAAACCCCAAGTTGGAATGATGGGCGCGAGATTATCTATTAACTTGTGAGTCGACAAGCATGATAATGATTTGTACCAAACTTGTTGGATTTGGGTCTTGAGTAAATAAGTGGGTTAAACCTATTTTCAGACAAAGGTATAGGTGAATTTGCTTCCTTCTTACCATACTAATTCTACACTAGTGAATATGTATGAGAATAATTTTGTGGATCCACAACTTATTTTGACTTATCATACATTTTTATTGTTTGTTTCTATTTATTCTTACTCGTTTGTGCTTGCCATGGAGATCCTTTCTGCTAGGTCAGTTCCAGTACCATTGGAGGTGTGATAAGACTTGCCTTTCTCACCTTTTCTTTGCTGATTACCTCATCGTCCTTCCTTTTGGTGATAGGTTGTCTCCATCTATTCTTATGGATCGATACGTTGGATTCCTTTGCTGCTCAATCAGGATTAGTTCCTAATCTTTCCAAAAGTAAATTATTCATGGCTGGTGTTGATTATGTTACTGTCGGTCGTTTGGTGGAGCTTACTGTAGTTGGCATTAAGTCTCTCCCTATGAGGTATTTGGGCATCCCCCTCATTACGTGACTTACGTCTAAGCTTTCCTTTTTGGATTGTGCGCCGTTGGTGGAAAAAGTACAGATGAGAATTAGATCATGGGAACATTACTAAACGAATTCTACGTGATATTGAGCAACATCTTCGTCGTTTCTTGTGGTCTGGTAAATCTGTTGGAGCTTGTAATGCTAAGGTTTGGTGGGAAGATGTGTGTAAGTTAACCCCTCAAGCGGGGGGATTGGGTATTAAATTTATGTGTACTTGGAATTGGGTTTTGATGGCCCGCTATATTTGGGATGGTTTCTGCTTTCTGACTTGGAGGGAGATCTTTGCTCTCATTGGATCAAGGCTAAAGTGGTACTAGACACGTGTTTTTGGTCGATTAAGCCACCATCGAGATGTTCCTGGGATTGGAGGAAGCTTCTCAAGATTCGACCGTCGTGAAACATTTTATTAAGTCTGTTGTGGGGAATGGTAGTGTTATTTCCATTTGGTTGGATAATTAGTGTTCTTTGGGGCTGTTGTCGGATAAATAGGGGTCAAGCTTGATATTCTAATTCTGGTTTGGGGATGAACTTGCGTCTCAATGATGTATTGGTTAATGGGTTTTGGAGATGGCTGGTGTTCCTTAACCCTCAACTCTAAGCCATTCATGTTGCGTCTCTGAGTAGTATCCCATGCCTTTCTAGAATCTAGATCAGATTATGTTCATTGGTCACTTACTAGCAACGAGATTTTTTTTTGTTTTGCCTCCCTTTGGAATGCATGCTGCTCTCCGGGTATTGTTGTTTGCTGGTCTAACATTGTGGGGTTATCTTCCTCTATCCCCAGAGCTAGTTTTATCCTTATAGTGAAGGAAATTTGGTTGCTGTACTTTATCGTTGTGGCGTTCCTCGTCTTTGGCCTTCTTAGCCTTCTAATGGCGTCGAAATCCCCTTAGTACTGTGGTGAAAAAGCTGGCTTAGGTGACATTGTGTATTGCCTATGAAGTGAGTGTAATGCTTGTGTGTTTGGGGCAGCTAGGAAACCTCCTGGTTTTATACTACATAATATTATTGATAAGATCCATTCTCGATTGAGCTTTATCAATTTCTCCTCTTCTCCTATTAATCTGCAAATCGCCTACTCTCAGTCTATGATTCTAGCTCATCCCTGTTTTGTTGGGTTTTTCTGGTTTTTTTTTTTCTTTTTTGTTGCATTGTTTTAGTACTTGAGTGTGCTTTGTTTTGACCTCTCTTTTCTTCGTTTTCCGTTTGTGGCTGGGTCCATGGTTAGTTAGGATGTCTATGTTGTTGTCTCTATTGCAACGTTAGTTCTTTGGTCTCTCTGAGACCTCTGTTTTTCTTTGAGGTCTCTGTTTTTCTTTGAGGTTTTGCCTCTTTTGAATATGTTTTAGTTTATACAAAATACGATCAAATTTATGAGAGCAGTATGTTACTCTCAAAATAAGGCTTATTGGACTAAATACACCCTGAACTCGCACCTTTGTCACACTTTGCACCCTGTACTCATTATTCGCTCACTCAACTCCTTTTCCGTCCAAGGTGTTATGTTGCCGTGAAAAGTAAGGGTAAAATAGGAAATTTTGACACGCTGGCACCCTTTTACCATGTTAGTTGCGACGTAGGATGTTTTTGGGACCCACAAGTGCCAAATCAATCATCTCTCTCCAGTTTGCATTTGAGGTCGAAATTGGGGGAAAATTCTAGGGTTTGAGGGAGATTGAAATTGGGGCTTGAATCGACGATTGGACATTGAATCGATTGAAAAGTTTGACTGTAATCGACACGTAGGTACGAATAAGTAGGTGCAAACAGTTTCAAATATGATTCCTCGTGAGCCTAGAGCAGAGCAGCATGTCTTAAGTTAGTTTTCCTTTCCTTTATGCTTCTGGTTTCATATTTCTTATCCATGGAACATGCTTGCTGGGTTTATAAGTCTTTACTTCCTCCATGTTTCAATATGTTATCTGGTTAGCTTGTGTCTTTATTTTCCTATTTTCTCCTTGGTCTGAATATGCTCAAATTGATGTGTATGTTGAAATAGGATATCTAGGCTTAGTTTGTGTCGTTGGTTTTGGCATATCTGTTGAAAGATGAGGTATTTGGATTGGTTTTGTGTCGTGGTGCTTGGTTTGTGTTGTTGCTAGTGAAAGGGGATGATGAAATCGATGTTCGGGTTTCACTTTGCACCTTGAACTCGATGTAATGGTTTCACTTTGCACCTTGTACTGAATGTTATGGTTTCACTATACACCCTAAACTTGATGATTTGGTTTCATTTTGTACCATGTATCGATTATATTTATTACATGTTGGACCTTGTACTTGGACTGCTGTTATGTAACAGCCCATCCCGGAAATCGGGATTAGATTAGTAATTAATGACAGATTAGTGAAGTTGATTGGTAATTAGTTTGGTGATTTCGGACGGACAATGTAAAATGACAGTTTTGCCCCAAGATTGGACAAAAATGTTGACTTTTTGTTCGGGCGGTCAAATGGACTTTGATAGATGACCGTGACGTGATTTGGGACGTCACGAGTTCATAGACAGGTGGCACGTCCGATTCCGAGATCCGATGAGGAAGTTATGATGTTCGGAAGGTCGATGGTATTTTGGTAATTTGGATAAAAAGAGGTAAATTGTTGACTTTTTAGCCGACAATTGTTTTTCACGTAAATCGAGGATCGTTGGGTAGGTCTCGATCCCCTGATTACAACGACAGGCGGCATGTGTCATTCGGAGTTTGGATGGCTCGAGGTTCGGTCAAGATATGCTAGGGGCAGTTTGGTAATTTTACCTAACAAGGGCATTTTGGTCATTTTCATGCATAGGAATCTATGCCCAATGAAATTGGGACATTTTCCAGTCTTGGGATGCTCTGACCACCAGATTGTGGACACATGTCTTTCTCTGGAAGGCAGTAGACTCTTCTCACCGCCTTGGTTGATTTTAAAACAATCGAGAGGAATGTTGCACGGTGTTGGACTGAGACAGAGTGAAACAGAGGTTGAGATAGTGAACCATGAATATATCATTCATCCATAACCTGTGGCGTGTGAAGGAGATTGACAAAGCAGATGGTGGAGAATATGGTGGTGCTACTACCAAGCACCGTCGTGCACGGTGGTGGTCGAACAGAGGTAAGAAAACGTGAGTCCCCTGTTTGAATTCGAAATAATGAAATCGAATTGAAGGATGAATGAGCCTAATTGATTAATCAAATGATGATTCTGAGGTGTCTAGGAGTTGGATGGCCTTGGAATGGGGGCTCGTGTCAGGACCCACCCCAGTTTCACCCCGAAAACCGAGGTAAACCCTGCTCCCGTCTGACACCCCGACACAAAACCAAAGTAAACTCACTCGAAGCCACCAAAGTACTCAGTCAGACGCAGGAGAAACTATACCAAACATCCCGAAGTTTAAGTGTTTACAGAGCATAATACTAACTACAAAAGAAAGAAAACCGGTAACTAGATACACGCACACGGAAAATTTAAAACACTTCGGGGTCGCTCTCATAACTTCTATGCCTCCGACGCTGCCTCGACGCCGAAACCCCGCTCTAACTCCACGACCTGGAGGGCAATTAAAACAGAAGGTGTGAGTGGACCATAAAGAATAAAAGTTTCAAAACCATTTTATACGAAAACAGGGTTTGGCCCTCCGTTTTGAAATCACATGCATAACCTAGTTACCAAAAGCAGTTATAGATCACATAAAGATCATCATAAAAACATTTTGCAGAATCATCAAATAAAACAGTTCTAAAAATCATGTCATAAGCATCATAAAACCGTATCACAAAACATAATACCAAGCCATCATTATCCGATCAAACCTGCTGGACCTATCCGAGTCTTTAAACTCCCGAGTCTTTAAACTCAATCCAGGCCTGAATAATGTCCGAGTCTTTAAAATCCCTAGTCTTTAAACTCAACAGGCATACGGGGGAAATATCAATATATTCGAGTCTTTAAACTCCCGAGTCTTTAAACTCAATCCGGATCTTTAAACCCAATCGGGGCATGTCCCCCGTCAATCACAATATCCGGGTCTTTAAACCCAATAACCAGATCCAGCAAATCCAATAAAAACCATTTGAAAACCATTTTGAAATCCATATCCAAACCCGAATCCGAAATCTCCAGTCCGAAGCCCTTCCGCCATCCCGAACCGTCATTCCGAACCCAAATCCGGAACTTCACTTTTCAACTTTAAAACCAAATCTCGATTCTCGAAATCTGATTTTAAAACCGAAAACCTTGATTATCAAAATCACGTTCCAAAATCCCTTTATAAACATTTAAACCCATTTATCATTTAAGAGCCCAAAACTATAGCCTCATATTCCGAAATCACCCTTTTCTCGTAAAACGTGCTGAAACCGAACTTCCTCGAAAAAACGTGTAATTATGTAAAACCAACAAAACATATTTGATAAACATAGAATCATGCTTAAAACCACAAAACAAGTAATTAAAAGCAGTTATGCATGCTCAGTTATAGAGAAGGGGTCCACTCACAGTACCGAGCCCTCAAACGCGTCCCGAACGTCTCGTACGTTCCTCAGCTTCCTCGGGAAGTCCCGATCCTGTCAACAATCACCCAAGAACGTTACTAACACATCTACGAAGGTCCACCTATTTCTTCCTAAAAATCCCCGGGTCCTAAACGTAACGAACCGAAACCCTAAACCTTCAACCTCGCGGAACTAACCTCAAACGACGTCCGAACAACCCGAAACCAATTCCAATGCACTCGTCTCAACACCTAGACCAAAAACCATGTTGACCGTTTTCCCAACTGCCGCCGAACGCACCGCCCAAAGTGGCTGCGCGTGGCCTCACGCGCCAGCTACAGTGTCACCAGTAACCTCTAGTCGACCCCGTTCGAACCAGTCTCTGCAACTCGAACCGGCGTGGCCAGTTCTCCGCCGTCCCGCCACCAAAACTGCTCCTCTCTTCACCATCTTCATCGTCCAGACCTAAGCTACCTCTTCCCCTACTCCAAACACCTCGACACAACCTATAGCCCGTCGACTCAAGCTCGAACAAAACCCGAACACTTCCCCTGTCTCACGATCCAGCCAACCCGGTCACCCCCCGTCACGGTGGCTACCTTAGACCCTTCCTAGAACCTCACTGAGTCTTACCCAACTCACCAAAACCATCGACTCAACCCCAGACTTTACAACTTTCGATTTGAAAATCGACGGCAAAACAGAGCATAGAGGAAAAGTTGAGGAATTACCTGCCCTCCGGTCGCCGTCGTGAGCTCAGCCGTGAGTAAGTATCTCCTCCCGTCCTCCTCCGTCCTCTGGACGCCACCACCAGTCTCGATTGATCGAACACGGCAGCACCACCACTCAAATTCCTCTCTGTTTTCTAATTTCCCGTGAACTCACCATTCCTTTCTACTCACTCACAATCACACAACCCACTCCAGTTCACTCCTCCACTCTCCCTTAACCTCTGTTCACACTCACACACTCACAAAACTCACACCCTCACCGTGCTTGATTGATTTCCTCACCGCCTCACTCTGCCTCTGTTTACTGTTCTTCGAATACCCATGAACACAGCCCAAATAATTGGGACCGTGCACACGCCTAGAACCCTCTAGTCAAGCCCCACGTGTCACCATCCTCTCCCTTCTCACACAAAAATCTCCTCTCTGCACAGGAAAAGTGTCCAAATCCGGTTACACCATGCCCCACAGCCAAAAGACCAAAATGCCCCTTCTTTTAAACCAAAATTACGATTTTACCCTTACCGTTTTAGACCCGTAACTCACACGTCCTAACTCCGATGAATACGTGCCGCCTGTCGTTGAATTCAGGACGACGAGATCTACCTAACGGTCCTAGGTCAACGTGTCGAAACCCAATCGTCCAAAAAGTCAACTTTTCCCCCTAGTTTAGCCAAATTACGGTTATGCCCTCAACCTTCCGAACATCATAACTTCCTCCTCGGATGTTGGAATCGGGCGTGCCACCTGTCTACGGATTCGTGACGTCCCAAACTACGTCACGATCATCGGTCAAAACCCAATTGACAGCCCGAACTAAAAGTCAACAATTTGCCCATTATAAGGGCAAAATCGTCATGCTACGCTCACGGACCTATCGTAACCAACTAACCGCCGATTAAGCTCACTAATCCCTCCTTAATCACTGTCTTAGCCCTAATTTCTGGGACGGGTCGTTACAACTCGCTGTGGACGATGGCCGTGAAATCCGTGGGAGGTAAGCTTCAGTTTGAAAATGGCACTTTGAGTCTTGCCGATTTTTACTGGAATTGGTTGATTAGAAAAGGTTTTGGATGTTTTTAGGATTATTTTGGACTTGGCATCACGGCAGGAGATGGCCGGAATCACAGAGAAGGGACGATGGAAAAGTTGGATTTGATCGATCGTTTAGGAGGTATGTTACAGACCTCAATTTCGTGTTTTGCTTATGGGAATCGATTAGAAAGAGTAGGACGATGCTAGAGTACTTACAAGGATGAAAAACGGATGAAAAATGACTAAAACTTGCCCATGCCGGTTTGAGTTGCAGAGACCGGTCTAACCCGGTCTAAACCGGGTCGACCTGAGGAAGACGATGACACTGTAGCAGGAGCGTGGCTCCCACGCGCAGCCACTTTGGGAGGCCCGTGAGGGAGCGTGGGGCCTATCCTGGGCATGTGTTCAACATGTGATTTAATGTATTCGATGTAACGAACATTTTAGGACTGGTTTCGAGTCGATCGGATATCGTCTCGATATGTTTCTGGATGTCCGAAGGTTTTAGGAATCGATTAAAAATAGTTAAAAATTCGGAAAAATTACGGGGCTTTAGTATAAGCTTTATGAAGTAGTTAGTGACCTTATTATGGGATTTGGATAGGTTCGGGAAAGCCGATGATAGTGGATTGGCCGGGAACGGCATAGGTGCACGCGTATCGAGGCAACAGCGAAATGGTCTGTAAGTGGACTTTGCTTTCTAACTTATGATGCATGCATATGTGTTTTTATATGTTTTCTATACGTGATTCTATGATTTTGATTATGATTTTGATGATTTACGTTTTCGCACATATTTCAAGATATTTACGGAATTGTACGTTTTACGAAGTTTCGACTTCTATTGTGATTTGAGCATGATTTTGATGATTGGATTTCGGGCTTTGAAATATGATTTATAATGGATTTCGGAAAAGTGATTTCAGGCTTGGAGCATTGTTCATGTGATTTCGATAAACGAGATTTTGATTTTGGAACTGATTTTGGAACTGATTTCGGAAATGATGTTTCGAATTTGGTTTTGAAACTTGAAAGGAAATTCTGGATTTGGGTTCGGGATGATGGTTCCAGATGCCGGCTTACAGAATCATTGTTACGAATTCGGATATGGATTTTTTTTATGATTTTCACTTGATTGAAAAATGATTTTGGGTTTAAAGACTCGGAAAAAGAAAAGAAAAACCGTTGGATCTGGTTTTGAGTTTAAAGACTCAGTTGATTGACGGGGGAGGGCCCTGGATTGATATGTTTTGAGTTTAAAGACTCGGTTATGATATCCCCCGAGCTCTGTTGATTGTGTTTTGAGTTTAAAGACTCGTTGATATCCCGAGAAGGCCTGATTATGCGCATGGTTTTGAGTTTAAAGACTCGGGTGCACTTGAGATCGAGCAACTCGCATGATTGATGTTTTTCACTGGTTTTTCACTGGTTTTCAGATGTTTTGGGCAGTGGCCCAGATGATTGGATTAAATGATTTTTGAGACTAAGTTCCCGTACTTCGAGATTGATTTGTGATTTTGGGCTGAAGCCTTAGATTTGAATCGCGGATTTAAGGAAAGAAACGATTCTGGTTTTCATTGATGGTTTTGGATTTGAAATGGTTTCATGACATTGATATTATATGCATGCATTGGTTTTTGAGTGGAGGGTATAAATTGTGTTTTCTGATAACTGTTTTCTGAAATTACTATTTATTTTTGTCCACTCATAGTCTTTTCATGTTTTCGATACCTTCCAGGTTGTTACGGTACGGGCTGATGATAGAGAGGGACAGAGACATCACACGCGCGATCCACAGTCTGCGCGCTCTGGGAATGTTCGGACATTTTAAGCAGTGCTTTTGGAAATCCCTTGTCCGACTTACGTGTCACATAGGGGTTGGACGTCGGTTTAGCCTTCGTGTCATGCGTAAGTTAGACGGGAACGGGACTTAGCCCTTAATCCCGGGAGATTGAGGGTGGGTCCTGTCATGTTACAGTTTGTAGTTAGTTGGTTAGTTTCTTAGTTACTATTTGGTATATGCATGCAGATGACAGAGATATCTTTACTATGAAAGTTCACTATGGAGGTGAACTACTAATAAAATATGAGGATTGTTGGAATTACATAGGGGGACAAGTCAAGTTCTATGACTTTGTTACAGTAGATTGGATTTCCCTTTTGGAATTGAAGTACATAGGGAATAATCTAGGCTATCTACCTTCTGAGTTGTCTGTATACTCTAATGACATAGATAGTGAAATATTCATGAAGATAACCTTTGATGGCAAGTTATTTAAACTCTGTGATAACTAAGCAAAGAGTAATGGTTGTATCCCTCTGTTTATGCACCACTGTGACCTGGTACCACACTGAGATGAAGAAAATTGCTGTTTTTAGTCCTGGTGCCCATGATTGGTTAAGCATGATGGATCCAAAATAGTGGACAAGGTCACCTTTCAACATAGCTTTCAAGTGTGATATTCTGCTCAACAACCTCAATGAGGCATTCAACGGGGCCATACTGCCAGCAAGGGACAAGCTTATTATAACCTTACTTGAGAGAATCGGGATGTATTTGATGATGTTGTACTCTTCAAGGAAGCAGACAATTGTGAATTGGGGGTGGGGGGGGGGGGGGGGGGTGGTGGGGTCACCAAACTGGTCCAAGGATAAGGCAGATTTTGGAGAAGAAACTGAAATAGGGGCAGAGGTATGTTACAAGGCATGCAAGGGATGAAGTTTCGAAATCACTCATCAAACTAGGAGGCAGTTTAGAGTGGAGTTGAAATTGAAAAAATGTTCATGTAGAGAATGGGACCTATCTGGTATCCCATGCCCCCATGCTTGTGCATCAATAGCTTTTTTGCATGGGAAACCAGAAGCTAATCTCCATGAATGCTACAGCAAGAAGGCTTACATGAGATGCAATGACAAGATCATTGAGCGAATCACAAGTGTAGATCAATGGCCTTCCTCAGGATTTCCTCCTTTAAAGCCCCCAACATACCACAGGCAACCATGCAGACCAAGGAAAAGCATGAAGAAGTCTACTTGTGAGGCAGACTTATCCCAAAATCTAACCAAGCTTGGCAGGTTTCACACTGAGATGAAATGCAGCAAATATGGTCAATTGGGGCATAGGCTTAACAAATGCAAGGTATAAATCACCTTAGTTAAAAATTCTTATTACCTCATTTGGATGCTTGTTTGATTGATGGTTTGATGTTTGTTTTATAGGAGCCTATTACAAAAAAGGCTAAAAGCTTGAGAAGAAAAAGAATTGAAGCTAAAGAAATGAGGGAACATGCCAAGATAAGTGGATCCAGTCAGCAAGAAGGATCCCAGCACCAATCCTAGCCCCAAACCCAAATAGAATCCAAAACAAAACCCCATCCCCAATCCCAAACAGAACCCCAAACTCAACCTAATCTAGAACCCCAACCTCAACCACAAACACAGCCTACACCAAATCCTCTTCCATTGACTGAACCCTTTCCTTGTAAGAAACTCAGGTTCAAATCTCTAGCAAGGAGGAAGAGGTAACATCAACAATGAGGCATAGGGTTTTGTAGGCTGGTTTGGGTGTTAGGTTAGGTGTTAGGTTAGATGTTAGGTTAGGTGTTAGCATCAAGTGCAAGACAGTTAGGTGTAGGCTGGTGGGTGCAAGCTAATTGGTGAATGTTTTGTTTGGTGTTTTATGCGTCAATTTGCAACCGGACTATAGCTATTGTATTTAATTGCACCATGGACTACAACTTTTGTGTTTCATTGCACCATGTAACAGACAAAATAACCTACTTTTGCACTATTTGACAATGTTATTATATCTCATCTGCTTCAACTGTTGTTTGTGTAATGAATTATGTTTTCACTTTCAAGTTATCTTCCTTAAATATTGTAGGATTAGTTGAATTATGTTCATCTATATGTGTGTCACTTTGCACCCTGTACTACTAAGGGTGTGTCACTTTGCACCACGTACTACTAAGGGTGTGTCACTTTGTACCCTATACTAAGGGTGTGTCACTTTGTACCCTATACTAAGGGTGTGTCACTTTGCACCCTGTACTTCTAATTGTGTATTATATTGCACCCTGAACTTCTAATTAAAACACCATTGTTACATTGCTAGAACAATTCATAGATTACATTGACAAATTACATTGTCATTTAACATCGATTACAAACAAAATTGGATTGTTAGGAAATCCCTAAACCTAAACTTCAGTCTTCTTAAACATCGCCACAAGACAGGCTACAATTAGGGCAACCCAAAGCTTCCTTTTCCTAGCTCTGTACCTTTTCAAATCCTCTTCTAATTTATCAGTTTTCCTCAACAATCCCGGTATGATTGCCTTGCATCGATGGAACATTTTAGGATCAAACCATTCCCAACCCACAGTTGCTTTCCTGCATCAAAACAGATTCTATTATCATAAACTTACACACAATCCCAACAATTGAATGGAATTTGAACATTTTGCATCTAAAAGTTAAGTAATAAACCTAATTTCAACAGACTTGCGTATTCATCGTAATTTCAACAAAGAACACAATTTTTTGATTTTTCATTACCCCAGAACATGGACACACTTGGAATCTCCTCTTGGGATGTTTGTCAGTCCACGAAGTCAGGATTTTACATTTCTTCCTGCAGTAGCAATGTCTGGCTTCATGCTCCTCCATCTCTTCTTCTTTGATGGACTTGTGGATGAGTACAAGGTGGGTCGCACCGATGGGGGAAGGTGGGTCATGCTGAAGCCTGGGTTCGGGTCGAAGCCTGGGGAAGCGAGAACTGGGTTTGCATCGAAGCTTGGGGGGAGGAGGAAATTTTGTCGTATTGATTTAGGGTTTCTCAATTTGGGATTCGAATTAAAAGGGCCAATTGTGAAGTTCCACAAATGCCTTTTTCCAATTTAATATATTTTTATCCACGTAGGTGCCATATAGGCGTTTTCAAGGCAAACATAACACCTTGATGAAAAAGGAGCTGAGTGGCCCTACTCGGCCATTTCATACTATTATGTGAGCAACTAACGAGTACGGGGTGCAAAGTGTGACAAATGTTAGTCTAATAAGCCCTCAAAATAATAATCAACTCTATTACCGTTTAAATTTCCAACCTGTTATGGAATGTGACGACCCGTTCCTGATTTTAGGGATTAATTAAGATTAATTATGGATTAGTAAGGCTAATTGGGGATTAGTAGAGGATTATCGGACGTTCAGGGTGAAATTATGATTTTGCCCCTAATAAGGGCAAAAAGTTAACTTTTGACCTGGGAGGTCTGATGCCGGAGGGCCGAGGACCATCAAATAGATCGGGTCGATACGAGTCCGTGGACAGACGGCACGTCGAAATCGGACGTTCGACGAGAAAGTTAAGGCTCACGGAAGTTTCAAGGAACTATTTAAGGCGGCACATTTTACTAGGCAAGTTGACTGTTGCCTTTTGTATTATGTGGGCCCAGATCTTTCCCACGCCCAATGGATGAGTGACAAGTGTCACTCATCCATTGCCCACCATCTCACATACATGCATATCCGTCCCATCTGCTTTTTCATTCGATCGACTAAACCGAACCCCATGCCCAAATCCACCACCCCAACTGTCACTTATCTTCATCTACTTCTTGATTGTAAGACAGAGTGAAAAAGGAACTATGAGGCAACAGCAGGACGACTAGCCTCCGTGGACGGCGGAGGAACTGCAAAACCGCATAGGTACGGGTTTGATTCAAAAATTTGAATTCGAGTTTAAGTGAGTATGGGACGTGTTCATTGATTGGGTGATATTTCCGGTGATCATACGAGGTCATAGGGATCGAAATCGTGGACTGGGGTTGGCTGAGCAACCCAGACAGACTACTCGAAAACTGGGCTACAGTTCTTCAATCCAAAGGTACGGACTTTGATCGATTTTCTTTGTTCTAGGATCATAGGATGATAGGAAATGATGAGAAGAAGAGAATGGAATTGAAATGGAAGGAAACGGACAGAGAATAAGAGAGATGGGAGTCTTAACCGATTTTGCCGGTTCGGTTGGACCGGATTACAAGGCTGAACCGAATCGACCGGTCGGCTGGAGGACAGGGATGAAGTGCAGGCGCGTGGCTCCCACGCGCAACCCTTTGAACGATGCGTGAGGGCGTGTGGTGCATCTTCTGGGGAAGTATTCAACATACGAAATCATCATTTAGATTTAACGAACATTTTGGGACTGGTTTCGAGTCGATCGGACATCGTGTCGATATAGTTTGGGATGTCCGAAGGTTTAGGATTGAGTTTAAAAATAGTAAAAAATTTGAGAAAATTACAGGGCTTCAATGAGAGGTTAATGAGGTAGCTGGTAACCCTATAAAATGATTTAGACTGGTTTGGAAACCCCGAAGATGGTGATTGGCTCAGTAGAGGTTTATGGCGCGCTTATCGAGCCGCAATAAGGACGGTCTATGAGTGGACCTTGCTTTCTAAATTGATCCATACATAAATGTTTTATATGTTTTAAATACATGCTTTGGAATGCCTTGAGTGCATATGTTTGTGGTAATTAGTATTTACATATTTGCACGCATTTCGAGATTTACAGTTTTATATCGTGCATATACGTGCTGTGTTTTCTGTGGTGATTTGATGGAAAGGTTTTGGATTTGAAAATATGGAATCGGGCATGAGACCCATTTGGTTGGAAACCATCAGACTTGGAGTCCATTTGATTTAATGAGAAATCGGGCTGGAGACCCATTTGAGTTATATGATCGGGCCGAGGGCCCCGTTGGTTTACGAATTCAGGCTTGAGGCCCAATTGGTTACGATATCGTGCGTGAGGCCCAGTTATTGTTTATAAACATGATTTCGGGTCGGGGACCCAAATGGATTTGGATTTATGATGGTTTATGGAAAACCCGGGCGTGGCCGTTTGAATGGTTTAGAAATGATTTGTAAAATGGTTTTTCGTATACCATACTCACGAACGGATGCCCTACAGACGTCCCGTAGTATCCTGGAGTGATGAGTTGTCTCCTCTAGACGTCTCATAGTATCCTAGAATAGTCATGGGGCATTGCCTGCGATGGGTCATTGTACGGAGCAACCGGTCCGTACAGTGACTCAGGAGCAGGATTTCCAGAGGTTAAAACCTCCCCCCAGGGAAGGTCATTAATTTGCCGGTCATTGACTTGGGTGGACCCTGGGGAGACTTGGGATTTGAGACCCCGGGTAGCACGAGTAGCTTGGAACCGTGACAGTGGTGTGATCGTGACATCTCGGATGTCAGGTATCAGGGATACCGAGGATTGGTTTTGGGCTGAGACCCAAGTGTAATGGTTTTTGGGCTAGGACCCACTTGTAATGGTTTTGGGCTGAGACCCACTTGTATTGAATTTGGGCTGAAACCCACTAGTATTGACTTTGGGCTGAGTCCCTATGGATTTGATTTGGGCTGAGTTCCCACATGGATTTGGGTAGTGACCCACATACTTTGATTTTACGTTTTTGGGTTAAGGCCCTAATGGTTTCACTTTGATTAACTGGTTTTTGAATGTATGCATTCTTTTTAGTGAAGGGCATAAATGTTTTTGTATAAATGAGTTTTAATTAAATTATTAGTTTTGTCCACTCACAACTTTCGTGGTTTTAATGCCCTTCAGATTGTTTGCGGATGCGGGCTGTAGCGGAGACCGAGACATCACACTCCTCCTCTGATCCTGGCGCACTCTGGACGCCCTCGTGGGGCTAAGGCTGGAATTATCCCTTGTCTAACACTTCATGTCAAGCAAGAGCAGGCACGTCCCGCGTTTATCTCGGGGGATTTAGAACGGGTCTTGTCAAGTGGTATCAGAGCAAGGTTTGTACGCCCTGAGCAAAGTATCAGAGCACTGGAACTCTTGTGGTACTCGCATGTCGAGGATGTGATGTCTCTGCAGTGGTAACATCCCGTCATCAACCTGATAGTTAGGGTAAACGTATGAGGAATCGGTGGAATCGCACCCTAGTTAGGTTGTGTTTGGCACGAGGTGCAATGGTTTAGGGTTTGATTGGTGCATGATGCGGTGTTTTCGAAAGGTTGGATTCCCATCAAGATCGATTTTCTTTCGAATCCAAAGGCTTGGAGCCGTAGTATTAATGGTGGATGGGACTTATTGAGCTGGTTGTCCTAGCATGGTTATGCTACGGAATTATGACTGTTCAACGGTAAGTCATGGCGGATAACGATCTTGGAAAAGTGGAATAAGTGGAGGTAGGATGTCAGGGTCATCCATGACAAAAGTACGAGGATCGGAGTATGACGACTTTTCGCAGTCGAGAACGATGGATTGGTCAGGATAGATGTGCTGCAGTGAGCAGCTGAGTTTGTGATAACCCGGGTTGGAGATTGATCGGACAAGTTACCAGGAGAGTGGTACTTGTCGACCGGATCCTGAATTGGACTGATCGGTGGATGTTGAGTATTGAGCGGTTGGTACCGGCAGTGGGTTGACTGCATGAATTTGGAGTCTCGATAGCAGAATGCTTCTGAGATTGGTCTGCACGCGGTTGTGGCAGACGCTGCTATCGATGGACGTAGTCGAGTCTTATCAAGTAGATAGACTCAGGTTGTCATGATGATTGAGACGACGGAGATTCATTTATCATGACGATGATACGAGGGTGCGTGAGTAACGCACAGTACGAGCATAGATTCTGGATTCAACTCGGTTACGACTGAGTGCGATCGCAGAATGAGACGTTGACTTTGGGTGTTGGTGAGTGTGCCACGTTACCTCGGTGGAGGTGACTGTGATGAGTGGGATATACCTGGATGAGTGACAGGTCCCCTAGATATCCTTGGATGGATCGCACAAGTGTGAGCGCTGTAGTTGATCCCATAGAGCTGGGACGTGCGAACCAGTATGTCGACGCAATAGTAGATATGACCAGAGTAACGAGCATGTGAGTTCGGTGGGCACTGAGCGGGACAGAGAGGATCACGAGTGGCTCAGTGCGAGGCACGGGGAGTACTTGGTTTGGTGACTAGTTCCCCGATTATACGAGACTTGAGGCACGAATGTGTGCCTAGGAGTGGTAATGTTAAAGGTTGAAATGCATAAGTAGTGATTATATGAAACAACATAAATGGATGACGTAAGTGACGTCTTATGACGTAAAGGTTGGTTGGTCAGATATGGTGATGTGTAGAGATTTGGCTTCAGACCACAACAGAAGCCTGTTGTGACTCTTCAGTTGAGCGGTACATCAAGTTAGGATGAATCGACATCCTTTGGGATGTACATAAACGGTCGTAAAAGAACATGCGAGTTGGATTGTTTACGGACACATGGATGATGTCCGAGTGAGTTGAGGACTTGAAGCAGATCCGAGTTGGTCCCAACATGGTTGAAACTTCGAAATCAAGAGAAGTTGTGATTGAGACAATGAGGAGAATACTTGATTCCGCATTGGTGATGGACATTCTGGATGTCACTGAGTGTGACTTCTCATTTTCTGCTCGTTAGTAAATGGTGCTTGGTGGCACCAGATGGGGTGAATTGCCTTGCTGATTATGCTAAGCTAGGAGCAGAGGAGAATCGTCTGGTAAGACAGTTGAAGAATCTCCTTGCATAGTTAGTAAGATGGCAAGACAGAAGTTGGATATGGGAATAAATATGAGACGAGGACGATACATGGATATTGATCAAGAAGAGATGAATAACTGATGCCTCGAGTTGGATATGAGGATAGAGATTATGATGGATTGAGGCTGGATTGTGACGTATGGTTGAGTATCGAACCGTATTCGGGGTGAGGATTTGTATGTGGTTAGAGTGTGGACAGTAGTATATGGTTAGACGTGCCAGAGTGCAGTCCTTGAACGTGTTGTGTAGTGCCTTGATGATCGGTATGTTGGGTTTAGAGTTACCCGGGGGTATGAATGTCTTGTCGAATGGATAGAGTCCTAGATAGACACGAGATGACGATAGGATTAGACCCGATAGTGACAGTTTGATAAGTACTATGATCAGATGAGTTCCGACATATTGAGATAATGACTGGATGTCAATTACTGTGTGCTCGAGTAGAGTGGATTGGTAGGGTTAAGTGATTAGTGTGAGCGGGGGCTCAAGTCGTGGATGACTAAGGGAACCCTACAGTGCAAACGTGTTATCTCTGTTGAGACAAGTATTCGATGGGGTTCAGATACACCCAGGATGGGTGAGATGTCGAATGTGTTTCGACGGAGTATGCGAGGCAACAATTGAGACTCGAGATGAGTCAAGACTCAGCGGGGGTCGCTGAGTGTCACTGAGCATGGTTGAGTGACACGAGATACGATACGGGGACTCGAGAATGAGTCGAGATCAGAATGGCGCAACGAAAACGCAGTGGAGCCGGGAGTTTCCAGCTGGTCATGATAGTGGTCATGGACTTAATCAGTATCTGACGCGTTCGGATTGGTATGGAGTGATGGGAATCTAATTTGAGTATGGTCTGCGAGGTATGATTCTTGCCATTGTGATGGAAGAATCTAGCAGATGTTAACGGATCGGATGCTGAACAGGATGTCATCTCGATTGTCGGATAAGAAGGATCGTCGGGCCGAAAAGTCGATTTGACGCCTCAAAGTTGGAAAGCCGACTGAGAAGCTGACTACGATGTCAACTTAGGTTGTCAAAAGAGAAGAACCATCAAACTGAAAGATCGGCTTGATTTCAGCTTGGTATTACTGACCTGACAAGAGTGAGTGACATGCGAGATCGACGAGCGTCGATATCTCAAGTAAGACTTAAGAGCCGACGTGTAGCTTCTCGAGAGTTGGCTTAGAGCTTTGTAAGCTCCGATGACGGTGCGTACCGACGAGTACGGTGGTTATTTTGGACGTGTATGATTACACGAGAGTGCCGAGTAGAGGGACACAATTGGATTTCCACAGTTGGTTGTGAAATTGGGTCAGTTGGAATTCCGAGGACGAAATTCTTTAAGGAAGGAAGTTTGTGACGACCCGTCCCTGATTTAGGGATTAATTAAGACTAATTATGGATTAGTGAGGCTAATCGGGGATTAATCGAGGATTACCGGACGTTCATGGTGAAATTAATATTTTGGCCCTAAACGATGGTAAAAAGTTAACTTTGACTCGAGAGGTCCGATGCCTGAGTGCCGAGGACCGATACGTAGATTGGGTCAATACGAGTCCGTGGACAGGCGGCACGTCGAAATCGAACGTACGACGGGAAAGTTACGGTTCACAGAAGTTTCGAGGAATTATTTACGGTGGCACGTTTTACGAGGCAAGTTGACTTTTGCCTTTTGTATTATGTGGGCCCAGATCTTTCCCAGGCCCAATGGATGAGTGACAAATGTCACTCATCCATTGCCCACCATCTCACATACATGCATATATGTCCCCTTTTCTTTTTCATTCGATCGACTAACCAGAACCCCATGCCCAAATCCACCACCCCAACCTTCACCTATCTTCATCTACTTCTTGATTGTGAGACAGAGTGAGAAAGGGACTCTGAGGTAACGGCAGGACGACTAGCCTCCGTGGACGGTGGAGAAACCGCAAAATCGTACAGGTACGGGTTTGATTCAAAAATTGGAATTCAAGTTTGAGTGAGTAAAGGACGTGTTCATTGATTGGGTGATGTTTCTGGTGATCATACGAGGTCATAGGGATCGAAATCGTGGACTTGGGTTGGCTGAGCAACCCAGACAGACGGCTGAAAAACTGGGCTACGGTTCTTCAATCCAAAGGTACAGACTTTGATCGATTTTCTTCGTTCTTGGATCATAGGATGATAGGAAATGATGAGAGGAAGAGAATGGAATTGAAAAGGAAGGAAACGAACCGAGAATGAGAGAGATGGGAGCCTAAATCGGTTCCGCCGGTTCAGTTGGACCGGATTACAAGGCTGAACTGAATCGACCGGTCGGCTGGAGGACAGGGATGAAGTGCAGGCGCGTGGCTCCCACGCACAACCCTTTGAACGATGCGTGAGGGCGTGTGGTGCATCTTCTGGGGAAGTGTTCAACATACGAAATCATCATTTCGATGTAACGAACATTTTGGGATTGGTTTCGAGTCGATCGGACATCGTATCGATAAAGTTTAGGATGTCCGAAGGTTTAGGATCGAGTTTTAAAATAGTTAAAAATTTGGAAAAATTACGGGGCTTTAATGAGTGGTTAATGAGGTAGTTGGTAACCCTATAAAATGATTTGGACAGGTTTGGGAACCCCGGAGACGGTGATTGGCCAGGGAAAGGCTTATGGCATGCGTATCGAGGCGCATCAAGGACGGTCTACAAGTGGACCTTACTTTCTAAATTGATGCATGCATAAATGTTTTATATGTTTTAAATACATGTTTTGGAATGCCTTGAGTGCATATGTTTGTGGTAATTAGTATTTACGTATTTGCACGTATTTTGAGATTTACGATTTTATGTTGTACCTATACATGTTGTGTTTTCTGTGGTGATTTGATGGAAAGGTTTTGGATTTGAAAATATGGAATCAGATATGAGACCCATTTGGTTGAAAACCATCGGACTTGGAGTCTATTTGATTTAATGAGAAATCGGGCTGGAAGCCCATTTGAGTTATATGATCGGGTCGGGGCCCCATTGATTTACGAATTTCGGCTTGAGGCCCAGTTGGTTATGATATCAAAAGTGAGGCCCAGTTATGGTTTATAAACATGATTTCAGGCCGGGGACCCCAAATGGATTTGGATTTATGATGGTTTATGGAAAACCCGGGCGTGGCCCTTTGAATGGTTTCAAAATGATTTGTTAAAACGGTTTTTCGTATGCCATCCTCACAAATGGATGCCCTCCAGACGTCCTGTAGTATCCTGGAATGGCGGGTTGTCTACTCCAGACGTCTCGTAGTATCATGGAGTAGTCATGGGGTATTGTCTGTGATAGGTCATTGCACGGAGCGACCAGCCCGTATAGTGACTCAGGAGTAGGATTGCTAGAGGTTAAAACCTCCCCCCAAGGAGGGTCATTGATCTGTGGGTCATTGACCTGGGTGGACCCTGGGGAGACTTGGGATTTGAGACCCCAAGTAGCACACGTAGCTTGGAACCATGACAATGGTGTGATCGTGACATCTCGGATGTCAAGCATCAGGGATACCGAGGATTGGTTTTGGGCTGAGACCCCAAGTGTAATAGGTTTTGGGCTTGGACCCACTTGTAATGGTTTTGGGTTGAGACCCACTTGTATTGAATTTAGGCTGACTCCTTATGGATTTAATTTGGGCTGAGTTCCCACATGGATTTGGGTAGTGACCCACATACTTTGGTTTTACGGTTTTGGGCTAAGGCCCTAATGGTTTCACTTTGATTAAGTGGTTTTCGAATGCATGCATGATTTTTAGTGAAGCGCATAAATGTCTTTTTATAAATGAGTTTTAATTAAATTATTTGTTTTGTCCACTCACAGCTTTCGTGGTTTTAATGCCCTTTAGGTTGGTCGCGGATGCGGGCTGTATCAGAGACCGAGACATCACACTCCTCCTTTGATCCTGGTGCACTTTGAACGCCCCGGTAGGGCTAAGGTTATAATTATTCCTTGTCTAACACTTCGTGTCAGACTGGAGGAGGGACGTCCCGCATTAATCTCGAGGGATTTGGGACTGGTCCTGTGATGGAAGGCCTTAGAGATTTGGCTCAAAGCTTGGTATTTTGGTTTTAATCTCCTTATTAGCTCATTGTAAGGTTTAGGGATTGAGCTTGGATTCCCGATGTTCCCAAGTAGCCTGGAATATCCAATCCTCTAATCTTCTTATTGAGCCTCATATGTTCACATAACCATCCTTACTACAACCTACTCAACAAGCCCTGTTATTTTACGTAGCTTGGGTCCACTTGATCATGTTCCATATTGTTCGTCTTTTACAAGCGTTAGGCCTTACTAAGCGTATATGTATTATATATTTTCTCAGCGGAATTTTTTTTTTGGGACCCAACGTTGGTTAATTCGTCGCTTGGCTTAAATAATGTATTTTGCTTAAACAATATATTGAATTGAAGGTGAAAATAAGTTAAAAACACCCCCAACAACCCCTACCCAAGATAACAACTCGCAAAAAGAAAGCGAACAAAAGTAAGGATAGTCGAATTATGGAGTGGACAGTGTAAAAAGGAGATAACAGTAGAGGTCCGATTACGAATAGAGCATAATTTGACAAGGCTAAAACTAAGAAAATAAGGCCCAATTCAGGCACTTGAAAGCCTCTTTGGGTTTCATTTTCGACCTTTCTTTCCTTTGTGCCAAAACAGGTTGGTACAATACGTAGCCATGGCATAATTTAGCTCATCAACACAAGCCACAAGCAAAATAAATAACCAAAATTTATAATTACTTGCCAATTTCATTATTACAAGTTACAAACGTATAAGGTATGTAATTACGAAGTAGCGTGTAGCGTTTGTCACCTTCGTTTTGCAGTTTCGCCATCCTCCTCCTTCTGTGTGAGTGGTCAGCTTTTTGACATATGGGCTTTAATAGAGGACAGACTCCATTAAAGACCTTAAGAAGGGTTTCTACTAAAACACAAAATAGCTCCTCTTAAGATGTCCTGTAACCCTTTCACCTCTGAACCCTCCTCACCTTAACTTCCACTCTATTCTTTTGCTTCCATAACCACATCCAGTTGTCCTTTAACCCTTCCTTCCCATACGTCTTATTCCCTTGGCCCCTTGAGATCCTTGTCCGCTTCCCCTGAGTCTGCCCATCTCTCTCTCTTTCTTCCCCGCTCCATCTTTAGCCTAAGTTTTGCAACCCGGTTGGGGCTGATCCCCCGGTCCTTGGTAGTCTGTGCTACTGCTCTCGGTTGGTTGAGGGTCATGTTTTGAATGCCATTTTTATGCAGTCTGAGGTTTTGGCCGCTAAGAGTCCGTCGGTGGCTCAGTGCTTTCATCCTCCTTCTGCATCCGAGCCTATCGTAGCTATTGATGGTGATTTATCTAGGCTGGTGGGTAGGTTGTCTGCTCCCTCTTTTTTGCCTGTTGGTTCATTGGATACTCTCGATGTCTCAAATGGGAATTCTGACAATGGTGTGATGTCTATGTCAACAAGTTGTGCTTAGAACTCTGTGGTTTTTGATGTCCTCGCGGATATTGTGGCTAAGCCGTTGGATAAAGGTATGGATCTTTGTAATTTGCCTTTAGGTGTGGTGGGTCAGGTTGATATTCAAGGTGAAAATATTCATTGTGTGCTAGTTGGTGCCAATGCCTTTAGTCATGTATCTAGTCCCAAGGTTCTTACAGCAAAGTAACTACTGGGTCTTGTCCTACTTTGGGTGGATCCCGCCCTTTGAAATTTTTGGAGCCAAAGATAGTTGACGGTCGGAAGGTCGTTTGCCACTTTGCCCTCCACCTTCAGCTGCGGAGGTCGCAGCCAAGGATTGGTCTAGCTGTCTAGTTGGCTACTTCATTGACCGCTACCTTCCCTTTAATACAGTAAATATGTTAGCATTAAAGCTGTGGTCTAACTGGGGTCTTTCGGCGGTCCTGGCGGATGGGAGAGGTTTCAATTATTTCAAATTCAAGAATGGTGAGTCTTGTGTTAAAGTTCTCGAAGGAGAGCCATGGTACCTTGCTGGTCGAATGTTGTTCCTTTCCCGGTGGAAGAAAGGTATGCACCTCTGAAAATATGATCATTCGAAGGTCCCTCTTTGGGTTTGATTTTCCAACGTCCCTCTTGAACATTGGAATGAGGAGGGTTACAACCATATTGCCAGTGCGGTTGGTAAACGTTGCGCTTACTTTATCCAGGAAACGCATTGCCTTCATGCGTATTTATATTGAAGTTGATGTGTCTATGACGCTCATTGATTCTCTGGATATTCTTAATCAACCAAATAAGGAGGGGAAGGTTGCTCGTGTGGTGGAGGTCAAGGTGGACTATGACGGAAGACCTCGGCTATGTTCCCGTTGTAAGTTATTTGGGCATTATGCTATTATGAACCTACTTGCCACCTCAAGCCCAAGCCCTCTATTAGGAAGGGAGTTCTTTGCTGGTCAAAATACCAAAAAGGCTGGTGGGCTTGTGGGGCATATCTCTGCTAGCCCACGCGGTATGAATTCGGCGGGTCCTAGCATGGTGCAGTCCACTAGGCCTGATGGGTACCTTGAGTGTGGTGCTACTCTAAGCTAAGTGAGTTAATTACTACTGATTTATTCAAAGTAGTTGAGGTGGGTCTCGATGAGGCTAATTTAAACCCAAAGAATAATTCATGTTGTGGTGATGGGCCTTGGGTGTCGATCGACTCTCGCAAGTCTTCTTTGCAAGCAGCGACAATACAGGTTCAATACGAGTTCTTTGCCCACTTCCAACCTTTTGATTCGCTCATTAACATTTTGGATGAGTTTGCAACGGTGGACATTGTTGAGCCTTTGATTGATCACAGTGGCGTCTCCTTTGGTGATTAACAACGAGGATGGGCAGACTGGGAATCTTGAGGTCCCTTCTAATGGGCAGACAGTAATTCGGGGGGTCCTTCTATTTGTGAGCCTATCTATGTTGCATTGGCTGATCGCAAGAAAAAATCTGGTAAATCTAAAAATAAATGGAAGAAAAAGGTTGAGGGATACTGCCCTCTTTTTGTTGCGCCAATTATACCTGATGATGATTAATTGTGCAAGCTGGAATATTCGCGGGGTGAACGATCATGCCCGTCAATTGGAGGTTCGTCGTTTTATTTTTTATCAGAAACTCTGTGTTCTGGCCATGTGGAAACTAGGGTTCGCTCTCCAAATGCTCAGCATATTAAGCAGGGCATTATTCATAATTGGTGTTGGGTTGATAATTATAGTGAGCATGGTAATGGCAGGGTTTGGGTCGGCTAGGATCCCTCCGTTATTCAATTACAGGTTTTGAGTATTACAGCCCAGTGTATTCATGTGTCTGTTAAGATTGCTGAGACTGGCAATTGTTTCTTTGCTACTTTCGTTTATGGTTTCAATAATATATCTCAGAGGAGGAATTTGTGGTCTGATCTCGGTGATTTTAGTTTGGCTCTTGGTAGTGGGCCCGTGGGTGTTGTTGGGTGATTTCAATGACATTGCTTATTTGGATGAGCATGAGGGAGATAGCAGGGGTTGAAATTGTGGTATGAGGGATTTGTGCGGACTGTTGCCTTGTGGATCTCTAGTTTACTGGTAGATTTCTTACTTGGTGTAACCATCAATATGAGGGCAATCTTGTGAATCGGAACTTGGACAGGGTTTTAATGAATGAGGATTGGCTCCGAATGTACCCTAATTCTTGTGCTTCTTTTCTGAATCATGGCTCTTCTGATCACTCCCTAGCTGTCTTTAATTTAAATATTTCTATTGCTAGGCGTAAGGTTCCTTTCAAATTTTTCAATTTTTTGCTGACCGAGAGGAGTTTTTCCGATTATTGAGCAGGCTTTCAATACTCGTTGTGTGGGTACCCATCAGTACAGATTAGCTTGCCATTTAAAGCTTTGTTAAGTATGCTTCGAAAATTCTGAATCGCCTTCCCCTTGCTGATGTTTTCAGAGGCTGTGCGCTCAGCTAAGTCTGATTTGGATCTTTGCCAGAGCACTTGGTGTTTAATCCTAGAGATTTGTCTATTGTTAATGAAGAGAAGCACCTCTTGAAGATCTATGCTGATAATTTGTTAACTGAGGAATGTCTTTTTAAGCGAAAGTCTTGTGTCCAATGGATGGAGGGTGGAGACCGTAATACGGGCTTTTTCCATAAAGTTATCTTGAAAATGGTGAATTGCAATAAGATTGTTAGTATTTGTCGAGAGGATGGCTCTGTTACAAATTATGTGGGGGAAATAAGCATGAGGCTATTTCTTTTTTCAGAAGTTGGTTGGGTCTAATTATCCTGTCTAGGATATGCAGTTCCACAGGTTGTGTCTTCAACACTGTCGCATGTGCAGGCTTTCAATTTAGTTGACGAGATTACTGATGAGGAAATTAAATCCACCTGTTTCAGCATGAAGCCCAACAAGGCTCTTGGACTGGATGGGTTTAACGCTTATTTCTTTCATAAAGCTTGGCCTATTATAGGATACCATGTTATTGCTGCTATCAGGGAAGTGTTCTCCTCTTCGAGGCTTTTGGGAGAATTTAACTCCACAATTTAACCCGGTCCTCAAAACTATGGACCCGTCCACCTTTGGGGATTAAGGCCTATTGCTTATTGTAATACCATCTACAAGATTGTGTCGAAGATTTTGGCCAATCGAATCAAGCATGTGCTCTCTACCATGTATTTCTCCTAATCAGTCTGCTTTCATTGGTGGTAGAAGAATTGGAGATAACATCCTTTTAGTCCAAGAAATATTCAGGGCTACCATTTGAATTCTGGTATGTCGAGATGTGCTGTTAAAGTTGACATTCGTAAAGCTTATGATACTTTATCTTGGGAGTTCATTCTTGGGCCTTACATGCTTTGAGGTTCCCTGATCAGTTTATTGGTTGGATCAGAATGTCTATCTCAAGTGCCAGGTACTCTATTGCGGGTAATAAGGAGCTTGCTGGCTTCTTCTCTGGGAAACGGGGCATTCGTCAAGGCGATCCTTTGCCCCCTATTTATTTGTTATAGCTATGGAGATCCTTTCCCTTATTATTAGTAAACCCATTCATGATTATCCTGATTTCCGGTTTCACTGGCGGTGCGATAAAATATCCCCTAGTCATCTTGCTTTCGCTGATGACCTTATTATTTTCTCTCATGGGGACCTTTTCTCGCTGTCGATTCTCAGGAAGCGTTGAAATGGTTCTCCGATGTGTCTGGGCTCTATCCTAATTTGGATAAGTGCCAATTTTTTTCTGCTGGTGTTGACTCTCAGATTAGGCTTCAGCTGGCCCAGTGTTTTAGTGTTCTAAAGAGGTCCTTACCTGTGAGGTATTTTGGTGTTCCTCGTATAACCTCCAAGTTAACTTTCTCTAATTGTGCTCCTCTCCTTGAGCATATTCATAATCGTATTAGGGCGTGGGAACATCGTGCTCTCTCCTTTGCTGGTAGGTTCTTGTTAATTCAGTATGTGCTCTAGTATGTTAGTCTTTTGGGTTTCTCATCTCTTCATCCTTAAAAAGATTATTCGGAACATTGAGAGTATGTTTTGGTGCTTCTTATGGTCTGGCCATAGCTATGGGACCTATTATGATAAAATTTCTTGGGATATTGTCTGTAAGCCAAAAGTAGAGGGTGGTCTTGGCATTCAAAATCTTCACCTCTAGAACGTCTCTATGATGGCTAAATATATTTGGTTTCTATTCGATGGGAATTTCTCGAATTTATGGGACGCCTAGGTGAAGGCTTATTTCATTAAGGACAAATGCATGTGGCTTCTCAAAGCCCCTTCTACTTGCTCTTGGAATTGGAGAAAACTTCTAAAAATCTGTGAGCGTGTTCGTCCGTTTATTATAGCTAAAGTTGGCAATGGGTGTAACGACCCGAACCTTTGTTATTATTATTTTAATGAGAAATAACCATTTTGCCCCTCATGGGGGAAAAGTTGACCTTTGACCCAGGAAATAATTAGGACCTTGACCCATGACCGTGAAGTAGATCGGGACGTCACGAGTCCATAGACAGCGACACGTCGAAATCGGACTTCGTATGAGAAAGTTATGGTCACGGAACTGATTTTAGCTAAACTTACGAATCGAGAACAAACTTAAAATATTATTAAAATATTAAAATCTATTCCAGCCTTAGATTTAATCTGGATCGTCGGATGAGTGACAAATGTCACTCATCCTAGGGCTACTATTCCTAAAAAGCTGGATCTAGCCCTATTGACCCTTTTTAAAATGTTTTATTTTCCCTCAATCCACCCCAGCCATCCATCTCCTGCCACCATTAAATCTGGGACGTCCATTTCTTTTTGCTTTTTCTCTTTATCTGCACGACCATCCCTCTCTCATCTCCCACAAACCATTTTCCCACCCTTAAAAGAACACACGGCTTCACCGTGCACAAACGTCCAACCAACCACCACACGCATCCACTTGCCACAGGATCACGACCACCATCCTCACCGCCTGCATCTTCATCATCAACCACCCCCTCATCCTCTCCTCTCTGTTTGCAACCCAGAAAACCAACCCAGACTCAAGACAGACGTTTAGATCCAGGGAAACCCAAACCACTCGACCACACCAACACGACTCGAACCAGGGCTGGGCTGGGACTGTTAGGACCTCAGGAGGACGGAGAGATAAATGAGACAGCCCACGGCAGCAACACGACGGAGGTAAGCCATAAAACCCGAGGGACCCTATTTTTCCCAAGTTTTCGAACGACTCTTTTTGAACGTATGTGTTTCGTTCTCTCTGTTGGGACACGTTCTAGGAGCAGTAACGACCTAAGAGGAGCTAGTTTCGACGTTGGAAACAGACGGAGGTGACGGGGAAGAGGACCGGAGTAAGCCGCGAGATTTCTTCGAGTCACAGGTACATATCTCGCCCTTACATCTAGTTTTTGAGGTCACAGATCTGTATAACAGACATAGACGAACCTCTAGGAGCAAACCCTGTCGAAAATGGAGGCCGAAAACGGAATCTGGGATCGGGTCAAGCGCGGGTCAACGGTGACCCGCTTTTAGGATTTCGGGTTGACCCGGTCAAATGGTTGTGATGACGTTATCATGATGTCATCATGTCAGAAAATGTCAGACCAGGGACCAACCAGAGAGTGACACGTGTCCTCTGACACCTGTCAGGGATGACAGCATGCTGACGTCAGCAATCACTATAACAGCGTTGACCAGTCGCGTGGGGGCGCGTGTGAACAGTTGTTTGTAACACCCCGGAAATTCACAGATTGTGATATTGTAATTTAATGTATGAATTGACGATTTTACCCCTGTGGATTATGGCAAATTGTTGACTTTTTGGGTTATGGGTCAAATGGACTTCGACCTGTGACCGTGACGTAGTTCGGGACGTCACGAGTTCACAGACAGGTGGCACGTCCAATTCGGACGATCAGAGAAAAAGTTATGACTATCGGAAGTTCGGGGGCATTACCGTAATTTGGACGAGTTGGGGGAAAAAGTTGACTTTTTGATGTACGGGAATTTTCACACGACCCGAAGACCGTTAGATTCGTCTCTCGATGCCCTGAGTACATAACGAATACAGGCGGCACGCGTGTGAATCGGACATCGGATGACCGAGTTGTGGGTCACGGAAGCTGGAGGGCATTTTGGTAATTTCTGCCCTGAGGGCATTTTGGTCTTTTGCACGGTTACTGTAGCAGCAACCGTGAAAACAGGGGCACACGGCCATGCCGTGGTGTTTGTGGGCGTGCAATTGTTTAAACACTGAGTGGACGGATTGTGGGATTTGTTTATGCAATTTGAGACGTTGGGAGTGTGGTTGTGGGTGTTGCAGGCCACGGGAAGAATTAAAAAACCTTGGTTGAGCTCTGTATGCGGGAGGCAGGGTCCAGTGCGTCTGTGAGTGTCTCCCACGGGTGTTGGACGCCTTGATCGATTAACCGCGCAAGGGGAGTGAGTGACGGGTTCATTTTGGTGTCTGTTTGAGGCTGAGAGTTGAGAGAGACGGGGAGAAACAGTGAAGAACAATTTCGGGTCTTTGGGGGGGGGGGGGGGGGGGGAATTTTCGAATTCAAACTCTACGGGTTTTGAGATCGATCTAAACACTGGGGAAGCTTTCTGGGAGTAGCAGAAACCTAACCGTGCAAGATTCGAAGAGTGTGATCGAGGAATTGCCCAGGAACCCAAGTTCCAGTTCTGAGAAAAAACGATTTGGAGGGAAAATCCGAGTTCAATTTCCACGGCCTTTTGGACGAAACCATCACTGAGTGAGCTTTCTGGGAACATTTGGAACCTGCCCATATCGAAATCGACGAGAACCAGCCACGGAGGTGCTGGGACGGTGACCGCCGTGTGCAGAGAAATCACAGCGTTTGGACGACTACTTCCAGGTGACATTTCGTTCAATTGATGGTTCTATTTTGATAGTCTAAGTCTTAGTATGATTCTGTATGAATTAATTGGACAATGGTGATAGTTTGGAGGTGTTCTGAGGTTGGACCCTGTGAAGCTTTTCGGATTTGGATAGGACGATTAATGACCTGTCGAGATGATTAGAGGACTAAGAACTGTAATTAAATGACTTTAGAACATGTTAGAATCAAGAAGGAAAGAAATTAAGTAGAAATAGACGGCTAATTAATCGGTCACCCCGCGGGTCGCAGACCCAAATTACAGTAAATCGGGCAAGGATGGTGACACTGTAGCAGTGACACTGTAGCAGCGCGTGACTTTCACGCGCAGCACTTGGGCGGCGCGTGAGGGCGCGTTGAGCACTATCTCGGATCACGGTCAACATGACTTTTAATCCTTTCATCATTTTGGACATTTTCTGTGAAATAACTATGTTGATCTGAGATAGTGAGGAAGGTCAGTTTAGGGCCGGATGTCTCGGGAAGCGTGTTGGCCGGCTTTCCCGAACCGGTTTCTGTTTCGGACTTTTTGAGGGTATTTTAAGGACCTTTAATGACACTTGTGTGTGATTGGAAATGACAGGGAACTTACGTTAATTCGGAGACAAGTTCGTACGCGCGTTATTCGCAGCGGGAACGTACTGTGAGTGGGCCCGTTTTTTTTATTAACTCTTGCATGCATAACCGTTTTCATTTCCGTATATCTAAATGTGTGCGTGATTCATTAATGGATTTTGATTATCTTGATTTATGCGGCAGTGACACGTTTTACGGTGTTGGGCTGAGGCCCGTTTTACGGAAAATGAATACTGTTTTATATTGTATATATCTAGTTACATATACTTGTGGATACGATGACTATCTTGGGTACTGCACTGTATAATCCACCGCATGATACTGTCTCCTCCGGATGTGGTACCCCGGAGCGGTCACGGTGCATTGCCTGCGAGGGGTCATGCTACGGAGGTGCCGGACCGTAGGATGACTCAGGAGCAGGATTGCTATTATTGGACGTCTGGGACGTCGAGCGTCTGGGACGCTAGGCATCTGGGATGCCATAACCGAACTGGGTTCGGAGATGGGACTCGGGATTGAGACCCCGGGTGGCACGCGTAGCCTTTGGGACTGTGACCACTATTGGACGTCAGGACGTCAGACATCTGGGATGTCAATATCGGTTGTGTATGGTGCAGTAGCTGGGTTTACATTACATTTCTGGTTTATTATGATGCTGTGATATATTACACGTATTTATGGTTTTTTAAATACTGATGCATGCATGTTTTGGGAAACGGAGGGGTAAAGTATGTATTTTCCTTATTATACTTTTTACAAACCTGAGTTTCGGCCCACTCACCTTTCATGTTTTGATAACCCCTCCAGGTCGTATTGCTGAGGTTGGTGAGGACCTCGAGGCTGAGGCATAGATTTTGCACAGCGCACCTGAACCCCTGTCGGGTCGGATCACCCGCAGGATTTTTCCTTTCTAGTGTCGTGCTCGGATTTGTACTTTAAATTGTATCCCATGTCTGACATCTGTTAAATTTGGACTATGTA